>HG992044.1:13017500-13617500 GCA_905220475.3 Ennomos fuscantarius
CATCAAGTCAAGTCATAGTCTAGTCAAAGTCATAGGAGTAAGTGGTGGCAACTTTACTTGAAGCTTCTATGGAGTTTTGGAAGCAACACGAAAAGAAACGTTTCACAATAATTATACCATTTTCCCACACTCACGTCTGTAATCCAGCACTTAACGAATAGAATGCCACCAATTTTATGCACTAACACTGAAAATAACACAAGTTTTGGAAAATTATACAATGCAGTGACGCAATCTTTTTCGCTTTCCCGCCATTCGACTCGATTTTTTTTATATTAAGGTTAGATCCTCACGCGTTTATGACCTGAACTGCAGAACTAACCTTGAGCCTTGCGGGAATAAAAAATTAAAAGACTCACGAATGTTTATGATTCTTGATATTATCCACCTTGAATATCTTTTATGCAATATTCATAATCCTTAAATTTTCCTTGAAACGATGACTCAATTCGCACATCACACCATGGTGTGTTCTTTCATATTGAACTCTCTGAAATATTAATGTGACGAGCTAGACGTTCACCTGATGTTAAGCGACACGGCTGCCCATAACAAAACAGTGTCACTTGGAACTCCAAAATATAAAGTTTCACGCGACACTGCACTGCGCACATCATCCTGAGACATCAGCACATTTAGTAATAAGATTACTCGATTGTGAGATCTGATCATAAAGTCTCAATTGCCCAGAAATTTCACGAGGTACAGTGCTCTTCGAACCGGAACACAGTAGTGCTTGCACACTACTGCTTGGCGACAAAATAACTGGCAAAGCGGTGGTACCTCATCGAAGCCTTAATTAAATACTCAGACGACACGATCAGCAGAATGCTGCAGCATGTCGCAGGCAAATTAATTTATGATTTACAATGTAGAAGATATGATTCAGAGACCTCTTAAACGACAGATTTCAAGTGAAGTTATTTCGTTAATAACTCAGATTTTCCTTGATTGACGAATTTTATAAATAGTTTCTTAATATCGCTTCATATTATTACAAAATTATATTTAAGCAAAATGCCTTATTTTTTTACCTTAAAACCACAAACACCTTCAAACACCATATACTAGAAAAAAAAATTGAAAGGTAGTCTTCGGGGACTGCCGATAGAAGTGAAAACTAAGTGACTTTTGACACACAGCTCATGGGAATCGTTCAGTGACGATGACGCGAGTTTCATCATTTTTGTTCACCCAAAAAGTGCTCAAAGTTCCTAAAGAAGTTTTCACTTCAAAAAACATTTGGACTATATACTAGCCGCGATGACCTATAGACAGTCCAAATGCTCCAGCCCACCACCAGTAGGTAGCGTACACAACATGCTGGTAGCATTGCCCCGTTGAATTGCAATGCTGATTCGTTATGCCAAATAAGTGCCAGCATTTTGGTCACGCGTATCGACGAGGCGCTCGGATCAAAGATATTCTTATATTCTCTTTTTAAAATTGGTAACCATTAGGCTAATACGCTTCCACCGCGGGGTTATTCTCTCAAGCAGTTATTTTATTATTTTAAAACTAGTTAGTTACAGTTTAAAAACTAGTTCGGAAATCTATGAATTCGTTAAAATAATGTAAAAATATTTATTTTGACAATCAACTATTTTATACTGTATTTTACGGGAGATTTGCGTTTTATTGTCATTTATCATATTAAGTTACTGGTAAAAGAGAAAATGGGTATTAACTAGTATAGAAAAACCACGCCATCATCCTCAGAACTGCCACATGCTTTGAATATTAAGATCCGTATTACAGAACCATGCTCAGTCGCCAATTGATGCTCAAGTAGGGATTTCATTCACTATTTCATCGTTTTGTGAATGAAATCTCGTCTTGAGCAGAGATTCACGACTGAGCGTCGTTCTGTACGAGCCTTAGACACATTATAAATTGGCACTAAAATGCAAGCATTAAATTGTGAGACAGTATTTTGACAAGTATATCAATGATCTAAGCACAGTGATTGATTGTGTGAATGTATTGTGTCGGTACCATTGCCGGCATTTAGACTAATGATGTTGGTGACCGATTCTGAACTGATCTTATCTCCATCAGCATTTTGAGGAAGTCATGCTTTTGAATAGTTCGCCAGTGGGAAAGAGCATGTGAATTTGAAAGCGTGGCGAAATGGTTTGTTAGTGCACTTTGGAATTTTCAATATTGAATTTGAAACTCGTTAAGGTACTACCTTTAGGTGAGACAATCGTGCGATTGCAGGCTTATGTTAGTTTAAAAAAACAAAGCTGATGCAAGAATTAAAAAGGAAAAACATCGTAATATAAAAATAAAAAGTATTCCCGTATGTAATTATTCCTTATGAGATTTAATCTATGGCAGTGCAGCATTAATCCTTACTAATATTAGAAACGCGAAAGTTTGTATTTTTTTATATTTTTTAAATATATTTTTTTTTTACTTAAAACTTGTCTAGCATTTGACCGCGCTCTCACTTGATGGGAAGTGACGATGCGATCGAAGGTATAGCATGCTAGCCAAGTAAATACCTATTCACTCTTTCCTGGAACACGCCCGGGTCATGTTTCGCCGCAACACAGATGCTGGCAGGGCACTCCATTCCTTGGCCGTTCTAATTAAGAACGTTGAGTCAAATCGCTTGGTACGAATAGGTGGTATTTCGACCACGAAAGGACGGCGCTTAGCCGAGCGTCTAGTAGTCCGGTAGTGGAATGGTGATGGGAGAATGAGATCATGCAAATTGTATGTATGTATGTTTGTTACTCTTTCACGTAAAAACTACTGAATGGGTTTTAATTAAACTTTACAATGATATCGTTTATACATCAGAATAACACATAGGCCATAATGTATAAAGATATTGTATAATAATAATAATAACAATAACGTCCAACGATCACATACATAGATCCTGGACCCTGACTAGGATTCCCTGTGTCTAGGGACCCAAGAACTACGAGGACCATGGTTCCACAACACGCAGACTCAGCACAAGTATTTGCGCTTTTTTTGTGCACAAATACTTGTCCTGCCGCGGGAATCAAACTCGCCGCCTCCAGGTTATGAGCCGACCTGCTCAACCACCATACCACAGAGGCTGTCAAATGGTGAAAATTGGTGGGGAGGTAGCTTAGAACCAGGAGACGGACATATGATACTTTTTTACCCCGTTCGACCGCGTTTTACTAATCTAACAACTGTCAAATATAGCATATTATGACATAATGTATAAGTCATATTTTAAGGGGAGAAGCCATGGCTCCTGAAATACAGTGATAAACTAGTTCAGGAGTCAATGAAATCTTCAATAAATGTAAATCTTTTATGTCAATTAAATATTATTTGATTTGATTTGAATTCACCCATACGAAGCCGGGGCGGGTCAACTAGTAGGTACTTATAAGTCGTGTTAGTTGCACTATTTATAACTCAAGAACGGCTGGACCAATTTTTATGATTTTTGTGTTTTTTAGTTTATCTTGGTCTGGAATAGGATGATAAATAATAAAATTGTCATGTCAATCAATAAAAAAAATTAAATCCTAAGCATGCACATTCATTGCTTGTTAGGTGGAACGAATTTTCCCATTTGTGGTTTGCCGGGTAGTTAGTTAAATATAAAAGTTAAATAAACGAATCATTTAAAAACATATACCATAATTCAGCAACAGCATTCCTTTCAGCCAGTTGCATAAACGCAAGCAGGTGCAATGAAAGGGAAATTTGAATGCAAAGTGGATCGCAGCGTAACCTTGAACCAGCCGCGCGTGATCTTTCCGGTTTCTTGACGCCAATAACGGTTGTCGAACTCGACACTCAAGACCACAACAGAAATAAACGTTGCATGCGACAATTTATGATCCGCGAATATATTCTTATTGTTTCTTGATTGATGTAAACGGAAAGGTGGCAAGTGTCAAAAAAAAAAAAATTAAAAAAAAGTATGTGAGTATTCCTTCAGTTATCTTATAGTTTCGCATAGTTTGGGGTTAGATAGTGCTGTGGGGTTAGATAGTGCTGTGGGGTTAGATAGTGTTGTGGGGTTAGATAGTGCTGTATCAAATATTATTTTTTTGTTTACCTATTAAATTCGTTAGCCGCCATTAATTCCCGCAACGAATTGAGCCGATTTACGGTAACCAACTTTTCTTAATGTCTCTTTAAAGGGGAAGACACTTTGTTCAAAAGTTTTGTTAAATAGGGTATCTGTTAAAACTACGATACACAGGAAATTTACAAAGGTACATTGCCCACCAATTTATCTGTTCAGGTAGAGTTTTCGCCATCACTTTCTAATAGTGCAGGGAATAGACGTATTGAAATAAGACGACGGAGTTTTCAATGGAATAGATAAGTTGGTGGAAGGCTCTGCGATGGGGGTTTTTATATCAAAAACTAACCCACACATACCCACACACACACAAAATATAATTTGTGTCACAAAAAATAACCCCAGTGCTGATTATTTATTAAAAACATTGATATTTCTACCAAACATGTTTAGAAGTAGTGGAATAATTTACTACTTGTAAATAAATATCAGTGGACATTTCACACAGCGCCATCTATCTCCAAACTAAGCCAAGCTTGTACTATCAAACCTGAGAACTAATACAATATTTATAAACCTTTTGTTATACATAGGATACAATATAACACCCAGACACAGAATAAACATCGATGTTAATCGTACAAATATTTGTCTTCGAGAATCGAACCAACAACCTACAGTGAGTGAGCTATTGGCATCAAGTAACTTACGATAATGTTTAATATCTAAATATATATAACTCAAAGGTGACTGACTGATTGACTGACTTACATAGTGATCTATCAACGCACAGCCCAAACCACTGGACGGATCAGGCTGGAATTTTGCATGCAGGTAGATGTTATGACGTAGGCATCCGCAAAGAAAGGATTTTTCGAAATTTCAACCTTAAGAGGGTGAAATGGGTGGTTGAAATATTTTCCCATAGGCCACGTCGCGGGCGAAGCTGCGGGCAGAAGCTCGTTGTAAATAAAACTAATTTTATCAAACTTATTTGTAATAGTATCTATAATATTCTCCATAAAATAGTTTTTTTAGTGTTATTTAAATAACTTGATAACAAAATACGTGTCTCAAGAAACATTAAGGTGTAACAAAATTGAGTCCAAGTTTAATGAAATCGGGTCCTCGCAAATTGAGTAGCTAAACAATCGAGTTATAAAATCGATTTCTGTTATCGATTCATTCGCATGTGTCGTAACATCGTTAATATTATAAATGCTATTCAGCCTGAGAGGGTACTATGAAGTTTAATAGTTGTAATTATAATAATAATAAAGCCCAACGATGACACACATAGATCCTGAACCTTCACTTGGATTAACACTTTTTAAACTTTCGCGACTTGAACTCATATTGTAAAGATAAAACGGGTCTATTCGCGCATAAAAATTTCTTAAAATTAAAATTACTCACTTGGATTCTCTGATGTAGGTATATGGATGTAATTAATTACTCGGCGATGTATTTAGGGTTGACAGCCTCTGTGGTTTGGTGGTCGAGCAGGTCAGCTCATAGCCCGGAGGCAGCGGGTTCGATTCTCGCGACAGGACTAGTATTGGTCCACAGAAAAAATACATTATGCAAATACTTGTTCTGAGTCTGGGTGTCGTACGATCATGGTCCTGGTAGTTCCTGGGTCCCTAGATATAATGAGTCCTCGTTAGGGTCTAGGATCTATTAATTAGCAGTATTAAAGAAAATTTGCGTTATTCTGACTTTGTATTCTTCGAAGTCTAGAGCAGGCGTCTGTGTTTAATTCATCGAAATTGCTTCATCCAAAATAATTTATAAGCATTCCACCGACGGAAAGAGATGAGATATAATTATGAGTAAAATCAGATCAGATCAGTTTCAGCTCTGTTGACATATTTCACTGCCAAAAACAAAAGTTTTAAAGCTCTGCAATTTATTTAATTTTGTATAAAAAGTCTGTACAATTGTATTGTATCTTGTGCTATTAATTATGTAAGTTATTACCTAACTATTCCATTTCCTTCTTGTCAATGTAACCTACTTAAGTTTGTACATTCTGCTCTCTATTTTTAATATGAATTTTATAGAATAAAGTAAATCCGTGATTGGATGTAAGTTCTGATACCTTACTTTAAGATCTGTGGATTTTGTGATATAAATAAATAAAATTTACAAGAGAGGAGACAACCTGTGCGAAGCCGGGGCGGCTCAGCAAGTATCAAATAAAGTTAATCGATTTATATATTATGCACAAGCAACCATAGATATACATATAAAAGTGGAAAGATAAGGCGCCTCTTCTCAATAGAGGTCTGCTCAAAAAGGTGAAACGCACTCGATATTTCCAATAAATTATTCCTACATAATTTACTTACTAATTACATAAATTCACCATGAATGAGCTGATTACAGTTTCTGTTAGATATATACCCGAATTTGACAGTACACCCCGACGCTTGCTCATCTGTGATTCATCATCTTTCAGCACAGAATAACTAAGAGTACCAAGTATTTACAGATATATTGATGGATCCTGACACGCGAAAGCGAGTGGGTGGTGATAAAAATGTGGGAGGCACATTGTCGCAATGTTATATCATTTTAAAGTAATATCTAGGGAAATTAAAAATTTAAAAAAGATCGGTAGTATGTATTTTTTAATATTTGCTATCTCATAACTCCGTCATGTAAGAACGGATTTGGAAAATGTTTTTTTTTTTTAATTTGAAAAGATGTTTCATATTGGTCCCATAGAAATATCATCATAATCGGTTCGGTAAATGTGTTTTTAAATCAGAAATCTAAGAAAAATATGTCATCCAATATCCCCTTTTCACACTAATATTATAAAGGCGAAAGTTTGTATGTGTGTTACTCCTTCACGCTCAAATGGCTGAATGGATTTGGATGAAATTCGGTATCAAGATAGCTTATACACTGGATTAACATATAGGCTACATTTTATCCCGGCAAAGTGAAATTTTCTCGGGGATGAGCCAATAATTAAAATACTTTTTATACGCGGGTAAAACCGTGGGGCGCAACTAGTCAAAAGATAATAGAAAAGTATTAAAGTTTTTAAAAGACTTTTTTAAATCATTGTAAACCTACCTTTACAATAAAAAATAAAGCTTACCAACGGTAAATTTCCCACTACTAATGAAATGTTTGGAAACCCCTATTTAAACCCACATTCAGTGGTAAATTCATGACAATTACAATAAGCTCAATACCAGGGCATTAAGGTGAATTTTGCAACGGAGTTTGTCTTGACAAAAAATCAAATTGTGCAGCCTGGGTTCCGTAGATATTTTTGTTTCTTGCCTCGAAGTTATACTGAAAAGAATACACTACGAATCGAGAATCTTAACGTTTGTGATAGTTGATTAAAATTGAAGGGGTGAAAAAAAGGGTTTAACTGATTTTTGTCACAAATTGACTTATGGGTATCGTTGGATTCAGCGTGAAATTATCTACAATAATACATTCTCAAAATACCGAAAAGAGGTTTAAATCTCGAGATTTTGAGTCTAAAAACGGTTTATCTGTCACGGGAATACAGTTCGCTTAGCATAAAAACATTATTATATTTATTTTATTTTATTATATTTTTACAGTAATTGTATATATTAGTACTATATTTAGTATTTTAAAATAGAATTAAAACATTTTTAAGCAACTATATCTTACATAAACCTTTTCTATTACCTTATAAGCACTCTACATTAAAATGACGCCGTTGAAGTTAAAAGTCAATTTTCTCGAAACTATCAATTTGGCAGTTAAACCCTTTTTATTCTGAACCCTTCAATTAAGAGTGATAGTGATGGTAAAACGACAAAAAAATCTCTAATCTATGGGTAAATAATAACCGAACTCAGTGGATAAATTCTCGTAACTGACACCGCAATCACAGATAAAATAATTAATACAACACTAATACCGCAGTGTTCCACGTAAATGTATTGTATTAAAATAATTAGCAATACTTCTGTATCATTATATGGGCAGCTGAATCACTTAACATCAGGCGAACGACTAGCTCGTCATTTTAATTCTTAACATAATAAAAAAGTCGGAAGGCGCACGGTTGCAGTTTCAGACCTTGCTCATAAGGTACCCTAAATATTAGGTCTTTACCTATGAAATTGCCGTTTTGTTTGAAAAAAGTTAAAGTATTTTTTTTTCGAACTTATTTATTTCTTTTATTCAAAGTAATCACCCCTGCAATCAATGCATCTTTGCCAACGCTGTGGCAGTTTATGGATGCCCTTCTTGAAAAAATCAGCAGGACGGGAGACAACAAACTCTTCAAAGGCGTTTTGTACTGCCTCTCGGGAATTGAATTTTTTTCCCGCTAAAAAGTTATCCAAATTTTGGAAAAAGTAATAGTCGGTAGGCGCAAGATCTGGTGAGTATGGCGGATGAGGGAGAGCTTCCAAATCCAACTCATGCAGCTTAGAGACGGTCTGTTGTGCAGTATGGGGTCGCGCGTTGTCGTGAAGTAGCAGTGGAGACGACCGATTGACCAAAGCTGGTTGCAGACGTGCGAGTTTCGCCATCATTGTGGTCAGTTCTTCAATGTACACATCTGCAGTAATGCTCTCGCCGTTTTGTAAAAAGCTATGATGAATCACACCAGCACTAGACCACCAAACTGTGACCATCACCTTTCTAGGGGTCATTTTTCGTTTTGCACATTGCTTTGGTACCGAACCAGGATCTAACCAACTTGCTGAGCGCTTTCGATTGTCAAAAAGAATCAATTTTTCGTCGCACGTAACAATTCGGTTCAAAATTCCTTCATTTCTGTGCCTGTTAAGCAGCGCAAGGCAAGTCTCGACGCGTACGTTGCGCTGGCGATCGTTAAGTTCGTGGGACACCCATCTATCAAGCTTTTTTATCTTGCCAATCTGTGCAAATGGACCAATATTGTTTTGATGCTAACATCAAAAGCTGCTGCCAGCTCAGCTGTAGATTGAGATTCATCAGCTTCCACAATCGCCTTTAATTCATCATTGTTGACCAAAGTTTCCGGATGACCACGAGGTTCATTTTTCAAGTCAAAATTCCCAGAACGGAACCGAGCAAACCAATAACGGGTTGTACGTTCGTTTGTACAGTTCTCTCCGTAAACGTCGTTGATGTTACGTGTCGTTTGTGCCGCGTTGGTGCCACGACGGAACTCATATTCCATAATTACACGAAATTTCAAAGTATCCATTATGAGGAAAAATGTTGAAATGTAATGAAAATACAACGCTAATCAATAAACAAAAGACTTATATTGTAAATAGAATGTCATATTTTTAAAACAAAATTAATTTGAATTTAGAATTCATAGCCAATCAAAACATTTTTTTGTTTGAAAAAGTCTGTACTGCAATACGGCAATTTCATAGGTAAAGACCTATTATATTATTATACGCACATCGTTTCTTACTAATAAAATTATTGGTTGTTCGTTGTTTGTTGATTTTTCGTGATATGTCAGTAGTAATTAAAAGTCGTTATTGGTTTTGGTTATTCGATCAACTGAATTTTTAATGAATTCCTTCGATAGTGCTTTACGATTATATTTTCTTGGATTTTATAAAATGTTGTAACACCTTGGACAATGTTTTGGCTGAATGTTAAGAAAATATTTCTTGAAATAGTCCTTTTCGTGTTTTATTAATAAATAATAATTTTATTGATTAATAATTAATAAAGCTTCTTGTAGCTTCTTCTTTACAGGTGTAATCGAAACTTTGGACCGGAGTTTTCTGTTCTGCATTGTGCCGGTAGTGGGAAAGAGAACTTCTTTATTTCAAACTCATAAATTGTAATGGGCTTGTTATATAATATATGACAGTAAGCACTTTGTAATTTTATATCCCTAGTACGATAACCTAATATAATTTAAACGTGTTAAATAATAGTATATTTGCAATAATTCTTTTGACTTTGACTTTGACATTATCATCATGACTTGGTTAAGTTTCAGTATCAATTGTTCCATTTTAAACCTACCAAACTAAACTTTAATAGCAATAACTAACCACAATATTAGTATTAAACTTTAGTATGTTGTGATTTTATTTTATTCAGACAGCAAAACTAGGCGATCACGTAAATTGATTGCAACCAATAGAAACCCATTTTTGTATGGGTTTGACATTTTCAATATGTAGTGTGTGCATAATCACAATGGACATTTTCAAATCAGGAATGCAATTTCTCCTGTTGCATATCAATCAAAGTGATCACCCCCCAGGAATATTTTATTCAGCCTTAACTTACGTGACTTACTGATTTTATTATGTTAAATAAAAACAGTAATTACCCACAAAAGGTGTTAAACGAATAATGACATAATGACTTTAACATTAGAATTCAATTTACATAATCACTAGCTTGTAACATTGCGAAACATGCATAATAAGTACATTTATCGTAAACTATAATAAGTGTGTATGTAGATTATGGAAGATATTATAATTTGTGCTAATCGATTCGCTTCGATCTATAATGTTGGTCTTTGTTCACTGTTTATTTTTAATGTTAGAGGATTACAGAGTACCTACCTAGTACTACTCCAAGTATACTTTTATTGTTAAAAAACCTTCATGTATTTATTTATTAGCCTGGCCTAATACGGGATAGGTTTCCATGGATGTTTAAGGTTACAACGGTCATTTGTATGTTGTAATACCTAATTTCTGTTAATTTGGTTGCCCAAACGTAGGCGTTTGAGGCTGTAGAAAACTCATGATTTTCAATATTGAACATAATTTTGACATGGTATCGTACAAATAACACCTTAACCTTTATATATGTATAAATGGCATCGAGTAATAAAACACATTTATATATAATTAAAGGTTTTTAATTAAAATTCTAATGTGTACAACAGGGTGCCATATTCAGCCCGTCCCTATTCTTTAATGCACGATGACTAGAGCTAAATGTCAACTAATGCTTTATGCAAATATCTGGACATTTCCATGCACATGTGTTTAGCAACTATTTGCTACGTGGCTCCAAGGTTAAGATTTACAAATATACAAGTCGGTTTCATACACTGCAATCTGATTTAAAAAGATACCCTTGTGCAATATCCGACATTAAGGTTCCGAAATTTTGATCGCATTGTTATAGTCTCTATTATTTATATTAATTATTTAATGAAAAAGCAAGTAAAGCTTTTCTGCATATAAGCGAAAGGGCATCATCATTAATTTCTAAACCTTTGTCAAGTATATCTATCATATTCTTAATCTAGTATGGAAATGAACCCACATGCGTATACTTATTGGAAACCACTTTAATACACTTCAAATCGTAGACACAACAATAGCTAAGTATCACATTGACATAGTTTCACATCCATTCATTGTATGGCGGCTGCCTGATCGATCAATGACAAATCGATAAGGGCAGATCCAGTAGGTCATCTCGGTAACTTGTTTGATGATAACGTAATATCTAGACAATGATCCGTGATTGATTTATAAACATTGAATATTTGTAGTACAGCTTTGTTTACTCGACGTTGAATCATACTGAAATTTTATTATTGATATAGAAATTTTTCAGATTGGATCTCATACTGTTAATTGTGACCATACAATAAATTGTATGGTCACAATTAAAGAGATTCATTCGTTAGTTTACCATAAGTTCTGCGCTGGTACTACCATATTCATGACTACCATTTCAAAACAATTATGAACATACCGTCTATTTATCTAGCTACATTATTTTATTTTATTTTCTTCGGAAAACTAACAGCTAAATATATTACAATATATATACACGTAATATACTTATGGCTAATTAAAAGTTTTCACAACTAGGTGACTAAATTATCTGAGTTCTTCTACAATCTGGTGCTCTTTCTTTACAATAGTACAATAATGTCTCACGTTTGAAACACTCCCGAGAATAACAATACCTATTTGTCATTGTTTCAGCACGCCAACGCAGTCCGCGACTCTGCACGGCTTATCCTTGACTCGCCTCAACCAGAATCCGAAGACGCTTTCATCTTAGCTAAAGCTCTTCGCACCAGACCACCAGTAAACATGCTACCAGCTGCCAAAGCTGGCACTTTCTTCGCTCGAGACAATTTATCGAATTTCATCGATTGGTGCAGAAAGGCCTTGGGAATTCTTGAATGTCTGTTATTCGAAACTGATGATCTATGCTTAAGGAAAAATGAAAAGCATGTCGTATTGTGTCTCCTAGAAGTAGCACGTAAAGGAGCTGTTTTAGGAATGCCGGCACCGCTTTTAGTTCAGATGGAAAGGCAAATAGACAGAGAACTGGCTGGTGAGGAATTGAGACCTGATGATTCAGCACTTGGACTAGTTCCTTCTGGTCCTCAGCCACAGCTAGTAACAAATGACTTGAGAAGTCTGGATGAGAGGGTGAGGGACTTGGTGGAGAGGTGCTCTTGCCCCACACAGTTCCCGATGGTCAGGGTCTCCGAGGGAAAATACAGGATTGGTGATACGAGGATGCTAATCTTTGTTAGGGTGAGTTAACTTTATCTAATTTGTTCATTCATATTTTTATTTTTCTATATTGCCTTATTAGACCTAAGATGTGGCTTTTTTCATAACCACGGAAATCTATTGGTGTTATTTAGATTATACATAGAGGTACGCAGTGTCTTTCTTAAGAAATCATTTACCAATATGACATTTTCATAAATATTAGATAGTATTTATTTATGAGACACTAACTTCGATATAAATTATTCCATAGCTGAATTTATCGCGAAAACAAATCAAATCTTTATTTTATAACAATCAAATATGTAATTTTACTGACTTGGTCTTCTATTAAGTAAGGATTCCTAAAGTAAAGTAAGATTGTTTTGTAACAACTCTAAAATGTGATTATATATATGTATATTTTAATGATTCATTAAATCTATTAGTGAACGACCTGACACCAAATAAAGTATCCTTTACATCGTGGGAATGTAAATTTAGAGGTTCCGATACATTTGTGGCCTCGCTTTTCTATGTTTAGGATCTAGCCTTGCTACCCTTAATAAGGCCAGCTTTTATAGCCAGCCTAAAAAGAACCTCAGTTACCTACTGCCCTTTTACAATCGAAGCTCTACCCTATTTTGGTACCAGTCCTTAACAACCAATTTAAATTGAGCTGCCTTTGGAAACTATGTGTTTGTTGTTGCAGCTTTTGGGTTCTGGTTATTGTATGCGTTAGTTCAAAAAGAATCGATTCGATTTGTCCAAAGAAGGAATCGCACGGTATGATTCATGGTTAGGCTTTAAATGAAATGAAGCGTTATATCTATGACCTTTAGATAGAGATTGGGTTGCTTGAAATGATGTTTAGTTTCTATTTAAAGTAAGCTATTTACGTTTTAAAGGGCTTGCTCAGGCGCCTGCCTATGTTGGAATCAAAGTGGGGCGGAGTACCAATTGTAGATCTTTAATTGAATGACTATTCCTTGAAATTGATTGAAATATTAGAAAATGTAATTAATAAATTTATCCAGTTCAAGGCTTTTAACTACTTACAGGCTTTTTGTATTAAGCTAATGCTTTTCTTCCACAATAAGGGCTTTTTCGGCGTGACTTTCAGAATTGTATTTTGCATTATAGTAAACACTATTAACACCTGACCTTATCTTTTTGGGTTGTGTTTTAAAGTTACCTTGTATAACAATTTAAGATATTTTTTTTCATTACTTTTTTGATGCATTTTTCAATTCTTTGATGCATTCAATAAATACACAGTATCTTTATTGTCAATAATAGCTGTATCTTTGTTGTTATTGCCTATATGGGTCATCTTAGAATATCATTTACATACACAACTTATTATATTATTATATATAGTTAATTCTTCATCAAGTTGCATTCCTGCATTTTATACCATAGTTTTATTGCTCATGTTAGCTTTGGAGTAACATAATTATTTCCATTATGTAAAGCAAATCCTATCAAAGTAAATCACTACATTTGCGTACGACAGAACACAAGCGTAAAGGCGCCGACTCCATAATTAACGCCTTTACATAGTGGAGGTGAGCAGGAAGCGATGCGGTGTCAGAGGGCGTTACGTTACCAATGCAGCGTTTACTTGATATTACTGATTTGTTTATTGGTTAAGTAATTTTTCTATGAGTGTACGGTTTAATAACTGATGAGTAACACGTACTCGTAGCATTGTAACTTATGAATTCGGTACTCTTTGTTAATTTGTTACGCTATTCAGTACAAATTCTATTTGTATTTTGATATTAAACTTCTTTACGCACGCTTGACTTCGGGAGTAAGCTAGTGAATGCGTGAGGAGGGCGTTACGGAAACTGATCAGGTGAGGCGAACGGAAGTTGGGAGGGAGAGAGGGAGATATAAGTTAGTGAAGATCGAAAGAGAGAGTGTGTGTGAGAGTGTTTTGTATAGAAGTTTTACTTCAGTCGTGTGGTCAAAAGCAAACTCGCTTTTTTTAAATAAATTAACAAGACAACGTAGATGATGCCGATAAACGGTCAGGTACCGCTGTATAGTCTATTAAAATAATTGCCAATGGATTTCCTACCGTCTTAGATATATAACCTAAAGTTTCCTAATCCTAATCTAACATCAAAAACTTTTTAAAGGCATTTCATTAACCAGTTCTTTTTTACCAGATCCTCCGCTCCCACGTGATGGTCCGAGTTGGTGGTGGATGGGACACCCTGGCCCACTACCTGGACAAGCACGACCCCTGCCGCTGCCGTGCTCAGCACCGCACGTCTCTCTCAGCCCGCCTAGCCCGCCCCAAGCACGACCTCGCTGGCGCCACAGTCACCTACGAACGACCTGATGCCGGACTAGCCCACGGACCTACGTCACTGCCGTACATCAAAACAGAGAAGACTCCAGAACCGACACAATACAGGTAAATTTACAAACATAGTATATTTTTAAATTCTTTTTGAAATGTTTTCATAATTATGAACAAATAGCAATAATAATACAATAATAACGATACAACATAGATTCTGAACCATAACTAAGATTCCCTGTATCTAGGGACCTAGAAACTACGAGGGCCATGGTCCCAAAACACCCAGACTCAGAACAAGTCTTTGCTGTTTTTCTGTGCACAAATACTAGTCCTGTTGCGGGGATCGAACCCGCCGCCTCCGGGTTATGAGTCGACCTGCTCAATCACCACACCACAGAGGCTTCAACAGATCACCAAGAGCAATTAAGATGAGTTCTACTAATGGAATTGCCAGTGAAATATTAGACAAAGGAGACTTCCCAAATTCTTGAATTCTAGAAAGGCTTAGAAATAGAGCTATTATTATGTCGAACTAGTAATGTTACACTGCTAAAATTTTGTTTTCCGAAACCAGGTCGTACGAGCCGACATCACTCCAGTACTCAGAAAAAGGACACTATGCATCAAACAACCGACTCGACGCTCCCACCAGCCTCCCATACTTGGGTGATATAGACAGAGCTGCATCTCCCAACAGAAGACTCAAGAATGGCAGCAGAAACAATAGCCCTGGGAGGAAATCTTCTTCCCCAGACCGAAGGACCAAAATCGTCGCTTCAAACCACTTAGTACCCAATCCTCTAGGATTGAGGAACAGAAGTCCAAGGCCGGTGTCTCCAGCCCCAGCAGCAGAATCAGCATCTGATAATGGCTCTGAAGTGTCCGATGAAGGGTACAGAAGTTTGGGAGTGGTGGCTGGATCTACCCAAGGGTCGCCGTCAACGAAGACGACTAATAGGTATTCGCTGCACAGCCAGAACTCGATTGAAGACGCTGAATTTAGCGGTAAGTATTTCTAACTTTTTATTAGCCTTTTTTACTATTTTACTTTTTATGAGATACCTCTTTATTTCTTTAGGCACTGTAGAGGTGGAAAGTAAATGCCAATATAAGTATTAAATAAATTAATATTATTTAGCCCCATACGTCAGTCGAAGCTATTATGAACTGTTATATGTTGTAAAGGTGACGTACGGACGCTAAGCTTTATTTAAAAGTCTGTAGATTATATAAAAAGTTAGATATATTTGTACCTGAAGATCTGTCGTCATCAGTTACTGTAATTTATAGTTAGTTAGTCTCTTCTGAGAATACTCCTTCTTTCCTTCTCGGTTAGTGTCTGAAATTTGAACTGTATTTGAGCTGTTAATTTTTAATAAATATCTATTATTAGTTAGTACTTTGTGAAACGAAACCATCCTACAAAGACGAATAAGCTTGCAAAGCCTCATTCATTTGCCATTCAGAGACGCCCAATGTGTATTATTTCTTGTAGTCTCATACCTATTTCATTTCTGTGTCAAGCGCGACTTTGAGGTAGCTTTGAGGTAGGTGTTTGGGGTTTGGGGTAGCATCATTAAAAATCTGTTTTCACAGCGTGAAATGTAGGCCACCTGTTATTTCTCGAGTTAGATGTAAAGTTGGCTTTATGTATTTCTCGTTGGCAGCAAAATTTTAATAAAGAAGCCTAAAAATGTGTATGATGTTTTCAGTAATGATTTGAATGCAAAAACGTTACACCCTATGTTTGAACGTCGACATAGTGCAATACTTGTTGTTGATTGGTTGCTTAAAGTTTGTTCACGAATTCGTCCAAATCGTAGAAAGTACCTTCTTATAAATATGCTGGAATAGAGCGTACGGTTTCCATGCGAAGGGAACCGCGTATAGTCTGCGCAATCAACCAGTTTTCTACTTCGTTTGTTAAAGTAGGTGATGAAGATTCTACATTTTAGTTAGATATATGAAAGTGAAACTTATATCAGAAGTAAATCTTCTTTACGCAAGCTTTACTTGGGGAGTAAGCTGGTGAGGCGGAAGTTGAGAGGGAGATATAAGTATACGTGCTACGTGAAGATATAGAAAGAAAGAGTTACGTTTCATATATTACTGTAGGGGCAAGAGAGATGGAGCTAAAAAAGTTTCTGTACTATTCATGCAAATGTAAAGTGCCAACTGGTGCACTATTCATCTCCAAATATGTATATGCAATTCAACGGGGCAGGTGGTAGGACTTTACTGCAAAGTTCGTCTAGGTAGGTACCACCGCTTTGCCAGTTATTCTGCCGCCAAGCAGTAGTGCACAACCACTGCTGTGTTCCGGTTTGAAGGGCACTGTAGCTAGTGAAATTACTGGGCAGATGAGACTTTATGATCTGATCTCACAGTTTAGTAATCTTATTACTAGATTGTGCTGATGTCTCCGGATTACGTGCGCAGTGTAGTGTCACGCGAAACTCTATACTTTAAGAGTTCCGAGTAACACAGCAGCTGATATGGGCAGCCGTGTCGTTTATCATCAGGCGAACGCCTAGCTCGTCACGTCATTCCCTGACATAAAAAAAAAATGCTGCCAGCACGTTGGGTACGCTACCTACTGGTAGTGGGCTGGAGCATTTGGACTGTCTATAGGTCATCGCGGCCAATATATAGTCCAATATTTTTTTTTTGTAGTAGTAGGTAGTGTTTAGTATTAGTTTTTATATCATTGTAGTATTTAGAATATATGGGTCCATGCAATATTGTCGTCTTATATTCGCGTTTTAGCTTTACGAGTCATTTGGTTTACTACTCCATTATTAGAATGAATGATTAACACGCTATTCTATAACTTTTTCTGATAAAATATAGGTACTACAAAATCTTTCGGTTTAACCACGAAAGATTTAAACAATCCTATACTTTCATACAAAATTCCTCCCACTGAGTCACTGCAGTAACAAAATGAAACTGTCCGTCCGTTTGTTTTGACATTCCTCCATGCATCTGCTGAATATGGTTTGTCTGTCTGTCGTATGTTTACGCAGGGTTTGGTTTGCACATGCTTCAGATGTTTTAGAACTTAGGTCATTAACTTACTCCGGGTTTTAATAAACAATATTTAGATAGAAACGTCATTTATATATCTCTTGCGCTCTCTCTCATATTTTTTCATTGAAGTATAACTTCTGTACGCACGCTTGACTTGGGCAGTAAGCTGGTGAATGCGTGACGAATGGAAGTTGAAGTTGGTTCACGTAGATCTCCATTGTCAACATCACAAAGTTAAAAATTTGTACGGGAAATACCAACACCTATTTATTTTTACATTAACATTAATCATAGCAAAACTTATGCCGTCCGATAGTCCGTAAACTAAAGAAGTTTTATTTCAGTCGTGTGGTCTTAAGCACACTCGTTTTTTTTTTTTTTTATCAAATCCATCACAGCGCCCCCTAGCGCTAACTATACGTAACTAAGGATTTCGTACATGTTTAACGATTCTCGATAGCGATTAGCGACACATTTGAATAGTCATACTAGCGATAGTTGCGACAGTGCCCAGTGTCACTGGATATCCTGTCCAGTTAATGTGGATGCAGTCAGCCGTTAACTGCAATTAAACGGATGGCTTCAGTCGAGAACGTTGCAAAAATATATTTTGCTACTGGTTATTGTATGAGTTATAAGCGTAAGCGATTGAGGCAAAACTTTGAATATCTTTAGCTCAAAGCCGGCCATGGGCTGATAATCCGTAACGTGGATGAATTATGACGACTTCGGGGAATCAACATTGATTATTTATAAGTTTGAAATAAAAAGCAGATCGTAAATAAGTTTTAAGCAAAATTGAGGATTTGATCGAAAATTACTAAAATGGCCGTAAACTGTAAAAAAACGTAGAGCATCATACATGAGGGTGATTTCGCTAGCTTTTCAAGTGCTCTATCTCAAAGTTAATAAACATTCTAGGACACCCTGTATATTTAACTTGGGGATGGTAGCTAATCTAGAGAGCACAAATATCCAAATTGAAAAAATAAAGTAAAATAATATAAAGCATGAAAATTCTGAAACACAATTTTGAAAGCACTCTACCTAAATTATTACACAATAACCACCTAAGTAGGTATGCGTTACCACAGATAATATAATACTATACTGGTACGCCTTACCTTTATTACAAAACAGGTGTACTAAGGTCCGTATTACAGAACGATAGCTCTCACAGCTCAGTCATCGATTGGTGCTCGAGCAGTGATTTCATTCATAAAGTGATCAATTAGTAAATGAAATCTTTGCTTGAACACCGATCGATGACTGAGCATCGTTCTGTAATACGGACCTTAGAAAACAAGTAACTAAAGAAAAGCGTGTAAAACTGACTTTAGCTTATATGGTTTTCTCATAGATGCCATTGTCAGAACTGGACCAAATTGTAATGGGACCACACGGGAAGCACCAGCGTTCAAATAAAAAAGAATTATCAAAATCGGTTCACACAGTCGAAAGTTCTGAGGTAACAAACATAAACAATAGACCAATTGAGAACATCCTCCTTTTTCAGTCGGTTAAAAGCTGAAAATAAAAATCATATCGCTATCAGTTTATCACTAAACCAGTATGGGCAAACGCACAAAACTGTTAAGGTTGCATACACTCATTCAACTATGCTTTTTCGTACGTCTATATATATAAATTGTACAAAGGTATGTACGTAGATTAGTGTGTGCTGAAATATGTATCTATATATGCTATAACATTGTTACCCTAGGGGTGTCAACTTAGACAAAATGTGTAATATAATTTTATACTTTAAATATATATTATTTACAAATAAACAAAATATGATGACACACTCTAATTAAATCTAAAGCTAAACTATTTTTGATTAAAAAGTTCGAATTGTAGGTAAAAAGAATTTATAATTAATTGACAGCCGCTGTGGTGTGGTGGTTGAGTAGGTCGGCTCATAACCCGGACGCGGCGGGTTTGATTCTCGCGGTAAAACAAGTATTTGTGCAAAAAAAGCGCAAATACTTGATCCGAGTTTGGGTGTTCTGGGACCATAGTCCACGTAGTTCCTGGGTCCCTATAGACACAGAGAATCCTAGTTAGGGTCCAGGATCTATGTATGCGATTGATGGGCGTTATTATTATTATTATTTAAATTTCAAAAACAAACAATACAAAACTGTAACAATGGGCGGTGTTATCGCTTAAAGTGGTCTTTTCTAGACAACCCGATGATGAAGATGTTTAGTAACGAAATCTAACGTTCAACTAAAAAATAAATCAGAAGCAGGTCATCGACGCGCCTTCAGTGGGTGCACTGAGGTCATCTAAGGTAGACAATGGGTCCTACAATGAATTCAACAACCTAAATTAGGAACTGATCATTGCGTCATGGTGACAGGGTATCGCCAAACTAACCACTGTACCTAGAACATTTTAATTAATGTTCATTATCATTAATAATAAAAGTAATAAATTACAAATACTTAAAATAAACTAGGTGGTAGGACTTTACTGCAAAGTTCGTCTAGGTAGGTACCACCGCTTTGCCAGATATTCTGCCGCCAAGCAGTAGTGCGCAAGCACTGCTGTGTTCCGGTATGAAGGGCACTGTAGCTAGTGAAATTACTGGGCAAATGAGACTTTATGATCTGATCTCACAGTTTAGTAATCTTATTACTAGATTGTGCTGATGTCTCTGGATGACGTGCGCAGTGCAGTGTCACGCGAACCTCTATACTTTAGAGTTTCGAGTGACACTGCAGCTGATATGGGCAGCCATGTCGTTTAACATCAGGCGAACGGCTAGCTCGTCACGTCATTCCTTAACATAAAAAAATAAAATAAAAGCACGGACCCAGGTGTCTGTGGTAATGGGACTAGAAAAAAAAAAAATTGAATGTTAGACCACCGTTCTTAGATTTTAAGTATCTATCACGTAATATCGATACTTTGCATTTCTATACAATTTGGATCCATAAGGTCCACTCTTCCAGTGGACGTAGTCTTCTCGATCCTCTTATCCCGGCAACGGACCAAGCCGAGGCTCGAACCCCAAAGCCCTTGAGCAGGTTGCCTCCACTTTTGACGGCTGGCCTTAAGTTCCTGCCCTCTCGCCCGGTGATGCTATAAAGGTCGTTAGAGACCAACAGTATTAACCCGTTCAGAACAATCCAACGTGGTAATAATGCTGCCAACATTCTGAGCACTTTTTCTTTTACCAACGGGCTATTATAAGCTATTTATTTTGTTTTATCTATTTTAAGTATTGTTTAGTTTTGTATTATGTAGGTATGATGGTTAGCAAAACTATTTTACTTCATTTCGTTTCAAAGTAAAATAATTTATTGAAATTTCAGTAAATTATTTGCCATTTTTAGCACTTCCACAAATTAATAAATTATTCTATCCATTTCGATTCATTCAAATAATTTATTTGAAAATAGGCTATTTTTAGCACTTCTACGAGTCAAAATCAGAATATTATTTAAAATACATAATTTAAGACATTGTGTCAAATATATTTGCATATTATGATAGATGATGTTTGAAAAAGTCTTTATTCCACTACTTTGCCAATAATCCGGCACAACGCAGAAAAGAATATTCCGATCCGGATCATTGATTACACTTGTAACCAGTCCTAATCGGTGCTATTTCTTGAACGTCAAAGAACAAATTCTGAGGCCCGTATTATAGAACTACGCTAAGATCGATTGATGCTCAAGCAGAGATTTCACACGAAATTGTTTTAATGTTAAGGAATGACGTAACGAGCTTACAATTCGCCTGATGTTGAGCGACACGGCTGCCTATATTAGTTGCAGTGGCACTCGAAACTAAAGTATAGAATTTCGCGTGACACTGCATTGCGCACATCATCCTGAGTCATCACAATCTAGAAATAAGATTACTAGACTGTGAGATCAGGTCAAAAAGTCTCATTTGCCCAGTATTTTCACATAGCTACGGAACACAGCAGTGCTTGCTACTACTTGGCGGCAGAATAACTGGCAAAGCGGCGGTACCTACTTTGCAGAAAAGTCCTACCACTTAGTATTTTATCATTTTGTGAATGAAATCTCGTCTTGAGGAGAGATTCACGACTGAGCGTAGTTCTGTTATACGAGCTGAGCCTGACTCACCACCTGACTACCCTTGGCTCGCTCGCGTCTCGCGTCCTTACTAGCGCTCAGCTTACATTCTTCTAGTCGTATAAGGCCCGGTCCACACCAATCGAGTTGCTAACCATGTGGGAGGCTGCCATTATTACGGATCGAACCAATTTGAAGTTATGATTTGAAATGGTTTGATGGGATTATTGACAGACCGTTGTGTTTCAAGCAAACTGTTTTTAATCACACAAATGTTTATCGGGCGGGAATCGAACCCACAATCTGCAGTTCAGAAGGCAGGGATACTACCAACTGACCTATCGAGTCAGTCAATTATATATATATATATTTATTGAAGAATGAAGAATAGATAAAAGTTTAAGAATCTTGGTTTTATTTACATGGCGCGATCTACCAGTTCACGATATGAACTTCCTTTCTAAACATTGATGTTCATCACACAATGTTCCGAAGGCAGAGATATGTACTACAGAAGTTGGATGGAGAAAAAGCGTGCTGGTTATATGTTACCTGTTCTGGTGGCTAAACTTTATACACGGTGGAATTTAATTAGTTCTTTTTCTTAAATATATGTACTCAGTACATGCTATAGAACGCTCCTATATAAGTATATACCAAAAGTACTTATAAAAAAAAAAAAAACTTAAATCTAAGTATTATAAAATTACTGCGAATTCAAATTCTAAAGAAAAGCCTTGCGACACTGATTGAACAAAGCAGGTGTTTTATTACCTATATAAGCCACTGGTTTATTTTAACTAAAAAAGAAAATGTAGAAAATCGCTGGTGTTCTGGTGGTAGTTCTATTTTGACTGACAAACGTAACAAAAAGGCAAAAAACATTTAAAAATAGAAAAAAAAACTACTATAAAAAGGAGGTGCGAAACATTTTCAAAGTGCTCGGGCAGTGCTCGCGCTGTATGTAGCGTTAAAAGGACATTTCGGCTGTTATTTAGTTATTTTCGAAAGCATTTTTAAATATTTTTTTCAAATTGCACCTTGTCTGATTATTCTATAGCATGGTCTGAATACATATATATAAGGAAAAGAGCGAATTAAATTCCACCGTGTATAACTTTCAAACCCATACCTTACAATCCCGGTCACGTGCTACCACGGAAAAGGAAACGTATTAAATAATACAGCGTTTATGGCATATGCGGCAGGAAAGGTCTATGATTGACTTAAATATTTCTTGTCATTAAGCTCGCTTGCTTATGGCAGTGGTTAATTGTTTGTTTGCTATATAAATCAGTTTCATAAACGACTAGAGACGAACATTGAGTTGTAATTGTCGTGATAGATTGGACAACAATAGCAAAACCAGTGTTGTTAAAGTTGATCGGCTGATCATACCGACTGGTTGGTTTAACGTTATTTAATATCTGAACAAAGCTTAAGATTCTATCAGATTCTAAAATAATAATAATAAAGCCCAACGATCACATACATAGATCCTGGACCCTAACTAGGATTCCCTGTGTCTAGGGACCCAGGAACCACGAGGACCATGGTCCCACAACACCCAGACTCAGAACAAGTGTTTGCACTTTTTTTTTTCTGTGCACAAATACTTGTCCTGCCGCGGGAATCGAACCCGCTACCTCCGGGTTATGAGCCGACCTGCTCAACCACCACACCACAGAGGCTGTCAAAATGAACTAAGAAGTCATTTTAATTGAATGCTTTTTATTCATTGATAGCCTCTGTGGTGTGGTGGTTGAGCAGGTTGGCTCATAACCCAGAGGCAGTGGGTTCGATTCTCGTGACACCACAAGTATTTGTGCACAGAAAAAAAAAAGCGCCAATACTTGTTCTGAGTCTTGGTGTTGTGGGGCCATGACCCTCGTAGTTCCTGGGTTCCTAGACACAGGGAATCTTAGTTATAGGGTCCAGGATCTATGTATGTGATCGTTGGGCGCCACCACACCACAGATGCTGTCATGTTTACCTTTAAGGTTTTTTTTTATTGAGCGTTGATTAAAACGGTCACTAATTGGTTTTTATAATAGGTAACAAATAATTAATTACCCGTGACCCAGCCCACTTGGTTGTAACTTCTAACTTAAGCATGTCCTTGTTGGTTTTATGAATATAGATTTTTATCGAGGATATCTTTATTTTATACTAGAGATTGTATAAACCTCGCCACACACTATGAAATAAGTCTTCGACAAGTATCGCAAGTGACTATAACTTGTCTGTAATTAGTAGAAAAATATATCCTGTAAACGTCAAGTAATAGTATCGAACTATTAACAAAAGAATCGCTTTATTGATATTCAACCGGTTGAGTGGTGCGTGGTCGATATCAGCCACTTAGTAAATTAGTAATGGCGCCATCTTGACAATTGTAAATTGACATTTTACTGGACATACCAACATAATAATACAAATTTAATTTTTAACTTTGTGATATTGACAATGGAGATCTACATGAACAACAACAATGAAACAATGACAACTATGAACTTCCGTTCGCTTCGTCACGCATTCACCAGCTTACTCCCCAAGTCAAGCGTGTGTAAAGAAGTTTTACTTCAAAAATAAGAATCTATAATTATTGTAGGGGATCTTGTACTTCTAGAAAAATCTACTATTTTCGTAAAGTATGTAGTACTTACTCATCTTCCATCAGATGTGCGGTGGCGTTGATATTTATTTGTCCTAACACATATTTTCATAGTGTGCGTAGGTGGTTAGCAAATGATTATGGAAACTTGGACCCAATTATGGAAACTTACAATTTTAACACTGAGGAGAGAGCATATAAGGATCATTATTGTTTATTATGGTTTTTTATTTCTAAATAGCGTTGTAAAGTATGACATTTAAGCAGCATCACATAATATAAAATAGAGTGGAACTAGTTTTGCTCTAAGCTTTTATATGGGACTAGTTGCGCCCCGTGGTTTCTCATCCCACATTATTGGCTCATCCCACAGTAAATTTCACTTTTCCGGGATAAAATGTAGCCTATGTCCAGTGTATAAGCTATCTTGGTACTGAATTTCATTCAAATCCATTTAGCCGTTTGAGCGTGAAGGAGTAACAAACATACACACATACAAACTTTCGCCTTTATAATATTAGTGTGATGTGATATGGAATTTATTCGTATGAATTTGTTTCTATAGGAATTTCTAGCTACGTCTTTATGATAGAACATTAGCTTTATTTGTGAGTGATTTAAGAGGAAACACAAAGAAAAAGTTAGCTCTTAATATCAGAGCTCTGTTATATTATTTTTGAAGCCTAGATTTTACGTCATCTAATGTAGTAACGCCCAATGATCGCATACGTTATAGATCCTGGATTCTAACTAGAATTCCATGTATAAATAGGGATCCATTGGAATTACGAGAACCACAATACTTGCACTATTTTTTTGTCTTCCAATCAAAGTTTAGTAATAGGTTCAAAAATCAGTTTTAAATAAGCATTTTCTCTTTTCAGAGCGTCTCGATCAAGATGACGGCTGCCACATGGACAAGGCTGAGCGAGATGTCCACGTAAGCCTCAACACTGGCTTACGCAAGACGGACTTCTCCGATACCTTCTACGGAGGAAGAAAGACCAGCTCCATTGACGACAAATCCAGTCGAGGCAGCCCCGAGAGGATTATCGTCACCGAAAGCAACGACTCTCCCAGCAAGAGTCTAAGGAGGGAAGTCGAATCTCCCAAGACGATGCGGAGCAGACAGGCGAGCAGAATACCTCACTCTCCAGTCAGGAACCGCACTCCAAGCCGCGGGAACACGCCGAGCCCCAAACACACAGCCAATCCCACTCAGACATCACCCAAGCTGATGCCAAAACTGCCACCTTCATCTAGAAACACATGGAGTGGCCGTTCAGCTCCCACACAGGCCAAAACGAAGGCTAGACCCACGATAGGAGCTGACACTTTTACTAACCCAAACAAATCTCCTAAAGCAAAACCCAAAATAGTTCAGACGCAGGCGTTCCAGAGGAATTCTCCTCTGCGAGCCAGCAGTGCTACTCTCAGATCACCACCGAACCAGAAAGCTCTTAGTCCTTTACTGGAGCAGATCCTTCGATCAACAGAAACAGCGAAAGATGACGCAACGGTGTTGGAGAAGATAAAAGGAATTATTAGGACGTATTCCAAAGGAGAAGATTCTTTATCCAGAACCAGCTCGAAGGACTCAGATTACGCTGATTTCACGTCAGCGTGGGTGATGTCTGATGGGAAACTTGAAAGGTCTACGAGTACGAGACAGTTGGCCAGCCCTAGAAAAGACCAGAGGAACGGACCTTCTCGGATACCGGCTCCTGTGGCTATCGGCTGCAGAAGATCGTCTTCTACGACGCAGTTTGAATGACAGGATGATTTCAGTGACCAGTGAACCAAGGACTAAAGGTGTGGGCTTATAGGTAAATAAAACAGGTCTGCGCGTTTTGGTCATCACTAGGACAATATTCCCAAGGCACGGTTTGTTATTTGACATCTTATCTGTAAGATAGTGTATCGTAGATATTGTAGATGTCGTAGATTTTGATAAATTGCTTTCATCCAGATGCAGCCTACAATTTTAATGATTTATCAAGAGAATATTGCATTGATTAAGCATTAAATGTGGGTCGGTTACACCACGCTGTTAAACGCTGATTAACCATACTTTACATAACCTTGTAAGATTTGGAATGCTTCGTTATAATTCGAATTGTAGAAATATAATTATAATATAATTTGTCTTCTAACCGAATATTAACTATTTTATAGGTTAGAACAATTGTAATAACTATTTTAACATTTGATTATGGCAATAATTTGGCCATTATAGTAAGTAGAATATGCACTTGTTAGTAAAAAAAGTTGTTTAAACAAAGTGTTGTTTTATTGAGATCTGAATAAAAAAACGGCAGGACGATTGAAAAAAAAAAATTTATTTTGTTATTCATAACACTTTGTTTAAGAAATTTGAAAAATCATTTAGTTGTCTGAATTTTTGAATATTAAGTGATAAAAGAAAAAAATAAAAAAAAAAACGCGTAGATTACTTTTTGGCTAAATTGTTATGGTGCTAAGTAAAAGTTTATTTTTAAGCACTAGGTGACTACATACTTTCTTTTTTAAGTTACTAAAAACTGGCTAAGAAATGTTTGTTTAAGATAAACTGTCGTGAAATTATTTAATAATATTTGTGTTTATTTTTTAGTTTTGACAATCAATGATTGGCTAAAAATTTGTATACGTGTTGCTCAAGTTTTAACTACAATTGCTGCGAAAATGCAATTTTTGTAGTCATAACTTGAATATTTGTAAGTACAATGTAGTACATGTCAAAAATGACAAAATTATACTATAAATTAAAACAGTATGTGTGTTATTTTTATTTGTAACTTAGTATTAAGTTTCCTGGTATTTTCTTACGAAAAAATATAAATATTATTTGGATTATGCATTTAGCTAACATTATCATTCCATATTTTTATAGCCGGGATATATTGGCAATTACTTTTATTTAACAGTAATCTCATTTTTATAGGTTGTGAAGGAAGTAGAGCTTATAAGACTACCTTTTAGTAAAGATAAATAGAAACATTTTGAATTAATAGTTTTAAAATAATGATGGCAAAAATAAATTAGGCATGATACAATTTCATCCATTTTCGTACCTCACTAGTGACGGTAGACAAAAAATATTTTTTCACTTGTATACACTAAAACTCATAGTTATAATTCCATGTAGCCGTCCGTGTTATTGTAATCATGATAAAATACCAGATGTACAAATAAATTCAAACTTTATTCACAAGAAAACATCACAAAATATGTGTACTTAGATTTTAACTTTGTAACTTTTGCATTGTTACGCGTAAGTTAATTTCATACTTGCATTATTTCTGTCATTGTAATGAATAATTTAATTTTAATTAAATTAATGAAAGAAGTGGTTGGACTTTGGCAATCGGTTAGTTAACCGAGGTTGGTCAAGCCGGGCCTTAGAAGTTGGTATAAATTAAGTTTACTCGTAACAAAACTGTACATTTTAGTAGTATTTTGTTTAAATACAACAATTTAATGTCAAATAAACAAAACTTGAAAAATATTACTATACAAATAACGATAATAATCATCAATCTGTAATTTTTTATCTTTTTTGTCTTCAATATTTCTATAAAGATAATTTAACAATGCTCTGCCTACTTGATAAAATTTGGATATCAAAATACGTCCATAGTCATTGAATATCGTATTCAGAATAACTGTTATTCTAAAAATATTTTTTATTTACTTAACATCTTTAAATTAATTGAAAATGCATGTAAATTATAATCATTAAGAATGCGATTTTCATAAAACGTCTTTGCATTGGAAAATCGTCAATATTTTGTTACAGAAACAAAAGAAGATCAAGTATCAAGATTTTCCCATATTATTTGATATTGCAACACTCGTTCAACCTAGAGGCTAAGTTCTAGTTAAGTTTTATATTTTCGACATAATGTTACCAGTGACTATGCCATAGAAATTGTTATGCATCACTGAATAAATGATATGATAAACTTGTATTCCACCGGTCTTTTTATTCTGCGCCTCAGAAGTCGACTTTATTTCATCTTTTTCATTATTTCACAGCCGTTTCAAATGGATCTAATACAAATCGTACATGTTTGTTTTTTAAGTATAACTGTTTTTTAAGTAAGCTGGTAAATGCGAGGTGAACGGGAGTTAAAGTTGGTTCACGTAGATCTCCAATGTCAACAATAGACAGAAACAATAGTATTTTTTTTATGTTTTGGCTCCACTCCTCTGTGTATTTAGCCAGTCTCAAGTAATTGATAATTTATCAAGTTAATGATATTTCACGCAAATATTAGGTCTTTACCTATGAAATTGCCGTTTTGTTTGAAAAAATTTAAAGTTTTTTTTTTCGAACTTATTTATTTCTTTTATTCAAAGTAATCACCCCTGCAATCAATGCATCTTTGCCAACGCTGTGGCAGTTTATGGATGCCCTTCTTGAAAAAATCAGCAGGACGGGAGACAACAAACTCTTCAAAGGCGTTTTGTACTGCCTCTCGGGAATTGAATTTTTTTCCCGCTAAAAAGTTGTCCAAATTTTGGAAAAAGTAATAGTCGGTAGGCGCAAGATCTGGTGAGTATGGCGGATGAGGGAGAGCTTCCAAACCCAACTCATGCAGCTTAGAGACGGTCTGTTGTGCAGTATGGGGTCGCGCGTTGTCGTGAAGTAGCAGTGGAGACGACCGATTGACCAAAGCTGTTTGCAGACGTGCGAGTTTCGCCATCATTGTGGTCAGTTCTTCAATGTACACATCTGCAGTAATGCTCTCGCCGTTTTGTAAAAAGCTATGATGAATCACACCAGCACTAGACCACCAAACTGTGACCATCACCTTTCTAGAGGTCATTTTTCGTTTTGCACATTGCTTTGGTACCGAACCAGGATCTAACCAACTTGCTGAGCGCTTTCGATTGTCAAAAAGAATCCATTTTTCGTCGCACGTAACAATTCGGTTCAAAATTCCTTCATTTCTGTGCCTGTTAAGCAGCGCAAGGCAAGTCTCGACGCGTACGTTGCGCTGGCGATCGTTAAGTTCGTGGGGCAGCCATCTATCAAGCTTTTTTATCTTGCCAATCTGTCGCAAATGGACCAATATTGTTTTGATGCTAACATCAAAAGCTGCTGCCAGCTCAGCTGTAGATTGAGATTCATCAGCTTCCACAATCGCCTTTAATTCATCATTGTTGACTAAAGTTTCCGGACGACCACGAGGTTCATTTTTCAAGTCAAAATTCCCAGAACGGAACCGAGCAAACCAATAACGGGTTGTACGTTGGTTTGTACAGTTCTCTCCGTAAACGTCGTTGATGTTACGTGTCGTTTGTGCCGCGTTGGTGCCACGACGGAACTCATATTCCATAATTACACGAAATTTCAAAGTATCCATTACGAGGAAAAATGTTGAAATGTAATGAAAATACAACGCTAATCAATAAACAAAAGACTTATATTGTAAAGAGAATGTCATATTTTTAAAACAAAATTAATTTGAATTTAGAATTCATAGCCAATCAAAACTTTTTTTTGTTTGAAAAAGTCTGTACTGCAATACGGCAATTTCATAGGTAAAGACCTATTATGTGTCAAGTCACAGTCGAAGTTAGTCAAGTCAAGTCATAGTCTAGTCAAAGTCATACTCCTAGTAAAGTGGTGGCAACTTTACTTGAAGCTTCTATGGAGTTTTAGAAACAACACGAAAAGAAACGTTTCACCATCATTATACCATTTTCCCACACTCACGCCTGTAATCCAGCACTTAACGAATAGAATGCCACCAATTTTATGCACTAACACTGAAAATAACACAAGTTTTGGAAAATAATACAATGCGGTGAGGCGATCTTTTTCGCTTTCCCGCCAAAACTCCCTTCCGATTGTTAAGATGGTGACATTAACATAAAACAAAGCAAAAACAAATGTATACCGGCCGATAGATGGAGCTAAACTAAACAATTTTTACTTCAGTCGTGTAGCTGAAAGCACACTCGTTTTTTTAAAAATGCTTTGAGTGATATTTCCAAGACTCTTCTTATACTCATCTTTATAGGTGTCAAAACCACAGAATACTATTATTTGATCAAAACTCTGACACCAAATGACATAATGACACTGACTGACACCACTAATCTGTCACTTCTAAAGTTATTCCCTTCTCCTATTTATTTTTCTACCACATTTATTTCAAGCTGGATGAAATGTAAAACCTAATTATGAGTACGCGTATCATGGTAGCGCATTTTTGGGAAACTGCATTCTTTGTGCTGATGCTGTTCTGCGCTTACCTTTCTATTCGAGGACTTCTTCGGGCCACCAGGCGTACCACTGTCAACTGTGATTACTAGATCTTCTGACCGAGACCACTGATTATCTGTGGAAAGGTACTTGTAATAATACCCCTACCCATAATAGTCCAGTCAAGCAAATAAAGAATTGAATTGAATTGATTCAACAAATGATTATAGAAAGCATGGAGGAAGCAGAATTTTTTACTTCAGGTTTTTTGTTTATATCTCAAAAACTATTGATTCTAATGAAAAAATGTGCCGATATATTTGAAAGCTGACAAAGTTCCTACACTTAAAACTAGACATAAAGTTTATATTTTCAACCTTTCTTGAGTTATCTGCTCCTGAAAATCCTTCTGAAGTAGCGTTGGCTTACCTCTCAGGGTCGGTATGTTTAGTATGTTTACCTCTTAAGTAGGTAAACCCTGGAGTCTAAAATTTTACTCCGCTCCATGCACTTTACACCCCCTTCAGAGCAAACGTTGACTGGACTTATAAATCACACTAATATTAACTTTACTTTTTTCTTTTTTATTTTATAAATGCAAAAGTTTGTGTGTTTGTTTCATCTTCACGTAGCAACAGCTGAACTGGATTGAATAAAATTTGGAGTGGAGATAGTTTATACGCTAGATTAACACAAGGTACTTCAATATAAGTGCAAGGGTAGTCCGCTAGTTATTTAAATTTTTAGAAAATTTTGTATATTCCCTGTTTGTTTGTTTGTTTTTTGAAGTAAATCTTTTTTAGGCACGCTTGAATTGGGGGTAAGCTGGTGAGGCGAACGGAAGTTGAGAGGGCGATTGGGGGATTATATTTCCCTCTCTATGCGAATATAGAAAGAGTTACGTTTCGTATATTACTGTAGGGCCAAGAGAGATGGAGCTAAATAAGTTTTACTTCAGTCGTGTCTAAAGCACACTCGTTTTTTTTGTGTCACTTTCGCCCTCAAACAGCTGAACTGACACAGATTTTTTATATCAGCAAGATCTACATAACATTATGATGTAGTATTTAACGCCTATTAAAAAAACGCGGCAACTTAATCAAACGTAGTTGCCGTAATGTTTTGTTGAGTTATGTTACAATTTTCTATCATACCTGGGTGCTTATTTGAACGGGCTAATGCTGTTGGCCTCTACCTACTTTTGCAACGTCACCGGGTAGGAGGTTGCCAGGATAAGAGGATCGAGAAGACTGCGTCCACTAGAAGAGTGGACCATATTGAAAGTAAATACTTAGGTGCTGAAATGGCCTTAAGGCAGCTGCTACGATGGATTCGGAATGGAATGCCTTGCCAGCGTCTGTGTTTCCGGTGAAATATGACCCGGGCGTGTTCAAGAGAAGAGTGAATAGGTATTTACTTGGCTAGCATGCTACATCTTCGATCGCATCGTCACTTCCCTTCAGGTGAGAGCGCGGTCAAATGTTAGACAAGTTTGAAGTAAAAAAAAAATTCGTAATAAATAATTTCTCGTACACACAGACGCGTGTCTCTTGGGTGGTGACCTCCAGTTATAGTAATATGAATCCGTCATAGTCAAGTCTATAAGTACATTACCACCAATTTATCTGTTCGGGGATTTAACCATCTCTTTTAAATAATCCAGGAAATGGCCCCATTAAAAAGTGACGGTGGTATATTCACAAACAATTAAGTTGATAGCAAGTTGTTTGTTGAGCGAGAGGCCAATGTTCAGCAGGCGTTTTCAAGCTGGTGTTAGGACGGCCATTTTAGATGTAAAAGAAGCCCAACTACTGTGCTTAAGCAGGTACAATCCTAACTAAAACGTTTTTACGTACTTTTTACAGACCCATATCACAATGGAGCTAATTGCTGTAATATTGGGACTGGTAATCTATCTTCTTTTGATTGGAATGCGTTAGTATTTTTAATTTAGTTTTAGCGCCATCTACCGGTATTTATTACAACGGCTGTTTAATTTTACTTTTACGCCATCTAACGATTAACCACGAACTAGTTTTAATTTCAGTGGTAATTATCAATGAGGCATGCTGCAAGACTACTTGCTTGAACAATGCCCGTCGTTACAATAATGAACATCCACCTGATGTGGAATTGAACGAGAGAATTCCATCAAAACTTGTAACAAGACAGCCGAAGAAAATGTACACTACCGGCGACGCACCGTACGAAATGATGTAGTATTGATACTCGTCAACAGATGGCGCAATAATAAATATTTAGGGCTTCCATACATTGCGACTTATTTTATTCACATTTTTTTACAAATTAATTATGTTAATAACAGTAATTAAAACAACACTTGTATGGGTATCTTTAATTATAGTTACACTTAGAATGTACTATTTTGTACAATAACTTAATTAATTAAAGCAGTAACTAAATAAATATACAAGTCTAACTTATCACTAAATTTGCGTTTTTTTAAACCTACGAGCACGTTACTTTGTGGTTTTTTTGTTGTTACGGAATCCCCAAATGAAAGTAATTTGATCACACAATTGCCTGTTTCACGTAGGTAATTTTGGGTTGTCTGGAAGAGATCGCTTTAAGCGATAAGACCGCCCATTGTAACATAAGTTTGTGCTTGTTCTGGTAAAGTGGTGTTTCATTAAAGAGTTTTATCTATCTATCTAACGGGTGCAATAATCCCCTAATTATAATGCTAATTCTTCAAAACGAGCATGGAATACTTCTACAACTGATGATGTATCAGATGTAGGTTTTCGCTTACCATCAGGCGAGTGGTCTGCTTGTTGGTATTCCCCAAATAATGTTAAAACACATTCAAAGTCCAAAACACCACCGTAACGTCTGAGTATCCTGAGTACCACCCCCTTCCGCCGAAACCCATCTTCCATTAAAATCCTTTCTTCCATTAAAACCCCTTCCATAAAATCCGCCTTCTTTCTTTTTTTCTTTATTTCTTTACTCATTCTTCTAAGAATATCTTGTTCATGGGCACCTGGTCGAAGATCTTGTTGGTGACGTCCTGGAAGACACTGCTGAGGGACTTCTCGTAGGAATCCTTCAGCTCATTGAACACAAGGTCTGAGTTCTCGTTGAGGAATCTGGAATGGTGAAATGAATCTAGGCTAAGATTTTGCTTGCAATCTTTTTTTTTTGTTTGACCCCACTGTAATTAGCCAGTGTCAAGTAATTGATAATTTCTCGAGTTGATTAATGTATATGTATATTATGTCAAGTCAAGTCACAGTCCAAGTCATCAAGTCAAGTCATAGTCTGGTCTAGTCAAGTCTAGCTTCTATGGAGTTTAAGAAACAAAATGAAAAGAAACGTTTCACCATCATTATACCACTTTCCCACACTCATGCCTGTTCCAACACTTAACGAATAAAATGCCACCAATTTTATGCACTAACACTGAAAATAACACAAGTTTTGGAAAATAATACAATGCGGTGACGCGATCTTTTTCGTTTTCTCACCAAAACTCGCTTGCAACCTTGTCAGGTTTTTTATTGACGTGCTACATCGTCGATCACATTGTTGTTTAACATCAGCAAAGAGTATTTAATCACTACGTAAACATCAGGAGAAATGTGATCAAACGAAAGCGTATATAGGTATCCTAGCACCTATCAAAAAGTCTATGTGTGTGTGCATACAATAGTAGCATAAAGCAAGAAAAAAAAAATGTATATTGCCTATTTGCAATTACTTAATTATTTGAGTTTGAGTTTGGTTTATTCTAAAACGTGACATGGGTTTTTTGGCGGGAACGCGAAAAAGATTGCTTCACCGCATTGTATTATTTTCCAAAACTTGTGTTATTTTCAGTGTTAGTGCATAAAATTGGTGGCATTCTATTCGTTAAGTGCTGGATTACAGGCGTGAGTTTGGGAAAATGGTATAATGATGGTGAAACGTTTCATTTCGTGTTGTTTCCAAAACTCCATAGAAGCTTCAAGTAAAGTTGCCACCACTTTACTAGGTGTATGGCTTTGACTGGACTATGACTTGACTTGATGACTTCGACTGTGACTTGACACATATTTGCGTGAAATATCATTAACTTGATTAATTGCCAATTACTTGACACTGGCTAAATACACAAAAGTGTGGAGCCAAAACACAAAAAAAAAACGTAACATGTTTGAGTGGTATGTAAGTGTAAAGCAACTCCCTATCTCGCCGCAAAAGTTTTCGCGTAATTTTTGAAGTGAAAACAAAAAAAGTGAAAAAAAGTCATGGAACTCGCGTCATCGTCACCGAACGCTTTCCATGATTGTGTACACTGTGTATATATTAGGTGTACTTTTTGGGGGAAAAAAACGTGAAACTCGTGTCATCGTCACGCTTCCCATGAGCTATAAGTCATAAGTTAATTAGTTTTCACTTCTATCGGCAGTCTCCAAAGACACCCTGCACATTTTTGTGCTGCTCTGTGATTGATGGAAAAAAAACGAGTGTGTTTTATACTGGGATCTTATATCACAAATTATTTTGATACTAGGCCCATGGCTTTAGACCACACGATTGAAGTAAAACTTCTTTAGCTCCATCTATCGGCCGGTATAACTTTGATTTTGATCTGTTTAATGTTAATGTCGCCACCTTGACAAACTGAAATTGAAATCTTGTAAATTGTCATTTTCCTAGACATACCAACATAATAATACAAATTTTAAGCAATTTCAACTTTGTTATGTTGGCAAAAGACATTTACGTTAACCAACAAACTTTCAACTTCCGTTCGCCTCGATACACATCACACCAGCTTACTCTTCAAGTCAAGCGTGCGTAAAGAAGTTTTACTATAAAATGTGGAATATCCCATTATAAATTGCGAGATCCTCTGGGGTGGTGTATTCGTATTTGTTACTTGTTCATCTGATCGCCCAGCCTCTTGTCTCCGTTGAACAGGTTGGAGAAGTACAGGGTGACTCTCTGCGGGATGAACTTGACGCGGTACTGTTTGATGTGCATGTAGGTCTCTCCGTCCCGGACCACTGGCTCGCCGATCAAGTCGTGCTTCACTACAAGATTCACTGGAACATAAAATATTAATTATAAAATATAATATTCACTGGAACATAAAGTTTTGTTTTAAACGAGTTGGTTTAGACCACTTGACTGAAGTAAAACTTCTTTAGTTTAGGTCCATCTATCGGCTGGTATAGGTAACTTTTGCGTTTCAAAGTCAAAGTCAAAGTCAAAAGATTTATTGCAAATAGGCTAATTTTAGCACTTTTACAAGTCAAAATTATACTAGGTACTTAAAATTAAGTTATTTCACTAAGCATATAAAATTACAAAGTGCTTATTGTCAAATAATATAGCAAGCCCATTACAATATATGAGTTTGAAAAAAAAGCAGTTCTCTTTCTCACTACTGGTGCAAGCAATCCGGCACAATGCAGAATTGAAAACTTTGATCCGAAGCTTCGATTACAACTGTAAAGAAGAAGCTACAAGAAACTTTACAGTGATGTATTTTTTTTTTTTGTCTTCTTTCTACTGTCTTTTACAATGTATATAATTCATTACAATTGAGATAATGAATATGTTACAAAAATAACCACCACGTCACACCGGTGCAAGAAAAATACCGTGATTATCTTATTATAAACATTACAAATAGAAACTGAATTTATAGATAGGAATAGGCAATAGGCAAAGTACCTAAGCTTTCATACCGTTAAGCTTGGGATATTCAGGCCAAGCTTTTTTGTCCGACACATAATCATTTATTGTGTAATAGGCTTTTTTCATTAAGTTTGACTTTATGAATAATTTAAATTTACGCATTGACAATTGTTCGATACCGTCGGGCAACTTGTTATAAAAGCGTATACAGTTTCCCATAAATGAACCATTAACTTTCTGCAGTCTGAATCTTGGAACTTTCAATTTATTTTTGTTCCTAGTATTAAAGTTATGAATGTCGCAATATCTGGGAAAAGAGCTAATGTTTTTGCGAGTGTACATCAAATTGTCGTAAATGTATTGACAAGCCACTGTAAGAATATTTATCTCCTTAAATCGTTCCCTGAGAGAGTCGCGGGATTTCATGTTATAAATGGAACGAATTGCTCTTTTCTGTAAGACAAAAATTGATTGTATGTCCGCGGCTTTACCCCACAGTAAGATGCCGTATGACATAATACTGTGGAAGTAACTAAAGTATACTAATCTTGCAGTGGCTTCATCAGTAAACTGTCTGATTTTACGCACAGCATATGCAGCAGAGCTCAATCTACCAGCAATGTTTGATATGTGAGGACCCCACTGTAATTTAGAGTCTATAGTTATGCCAAGGAACGTGACAGATTGTACCAAATCTAATGCCTCACCATTCAGTAATAAATTTGTAGGAGACCCCCTAACATTAGGTAACGAAAACTTAATACATTTAGTTTTCTTACTATTTAACAGTAGATTGTTTTTAGTAAACCAGTTCAAAACCAGTGAAATTGCCTTGTTAACGTCGTCAAAATCATTAGTAGATCGGTCAACCTTGAAAATAAGAGACGTATCATCTGCGAACAAAACAATATCACATAGGTTCTTTACAAAAAATGGAAGATCGTTAATATAGGCCAAAAATAAGAATGGTCCTAGTATTGAACCCTGCGGGACCCCCATTTTAGTGATAGAACCAGATGATCTTGCTCCATTAACTTCAACTGTCTGAATTCTATTACCAAGATAAGAAGAGACAAGATCAAGAGCTTGCAAGATCAAGAGAGCAAGAGAGTTTAATGTTAATGTCGCCATCTTAACAATTGTAAATACCAAATAATACAAATTTTAACTTTGTTATGTTGACAATGGAGATCTACGTTAACTTCCGTTGGCTATCTTACTCTTTAAGTCAAGCATGCGTAAAGAAGTTTTACTTCAAATTATAATTATAATAATAATAGCGCCCAATGATCACATATATTATAGATCCTGGACCCTAACTAGGATTCCCTGTGTCTGTGTCCCACAACACCCAGACTCAGAACAAGAATGTGCACTTTTTTTACTGTGCACAAATACTCGTACTGCCGCGGGAATCGAACCCGCCGCCTCCGGGTTATAAGGCCGACCTTCTCAACCACCACACTACAGAGGCTGTCATAGTGACATCCAACGATACATAGATCCTGGACCCTAACTAGGATTCCGTGTCTAGGCACCCAGGAGCTACGAGGACCATGCTCCTATAACACCCAGTCTCGTAACAAGTATTAGCATTTTTTTTATCTATCTTGTCCTGTCACGGGAATCGAACCCACCGCTTCGAGGCTATGAGCCAACCTACTCAAACACCACACCACAGAAGGCTGTCGAATAGATGGCAAACATTATAGAGCTTTCAAGATATAGATTATAGTTACTAAGCTACTCATCAACAGATGGCACTACTAGTCACATAATGCTAAAGCTAGAGTAGAAGTCTGTTGTTTTCTTATTTCTATTCAAAAGTACGTTACATGTACCCCGTTTTAATTTGTTTATTCATTTATTATTCTTAAGGTTAATATCAGTATTACATAAGAATATAATTGTAATCGATAATAAATAAAGTAATTAACCAAACCAAATTAGAAAAATATTTTTAAATTATTGTCACCGACTTACCCATAGTAATATTTGCTATCCCCTTCCCTTGGATCGGCAGCACCAAGATCCTGCCCTTCATCACGTAGTCAGCCATGAACTCCATCTTGGGCGTGCGGGAGTCCGTCCTCAGTCGATAGTGGGGAAGGTCGGCCCTGGAAGCGAGAGAGAGAGAGAGAGAATAGAGCAAGGAATTATGATGTATTTCATGGTATGAAAAGAAAAATAAAAAGGAAATATATTGCAAATTATTAAGGGTAGCATTAAACTTGTTATTACGGAAACACTTCAGTTTCTATACAAAGTAGAATTTCATTCGTTCTTTTCATTAATGTATGTAATTATGTATTCAGTTCATGCTATAGAACGCTCCCATATAACTAAATAAAAAAAGTACTTATGAAATAAATCTTAAATCTAGGTATTATCAATTTTAAATTCTAAAGAAATTCCTTGCGACATTGAATAAAGCAGGTGTTTTATTGCCTATAGGATTCCCTGTGTGTAGTGGATCCCACAACACCCAGACACTAAAAGACTAAAAAGCTTCTTCTTGCGGCGGCGTCGTGTGTCGGATTGTCCTCTTCCCTCAAACATGGTCGAGGAGGGCGACGGCTGGCACATGCGTCAAGCTCGTGAACGGGCGCTGCTTGCGGGAGCTGGTCTGCTCGTGGTGTATACGCAAATACGCAAATTGATGTTCCCAATATATTTAGTGTCCATAAATTTAAGAAAATAGGAAAAATAAGTTTCACCTGTATATAATAAATAATAATAATAACACAGTAACATAACTAACAAATATGTAAGTAGTAATTTAAAAAAGAGCACGGACCCAGGAATCTGTGGTAAAGCAGAATAAATAATAAAATAATAATAAAAACACCCATACAGAACAAATATTTGCACTTTTTTATGTACAAATACTTGTCCTACGTTGTTGTCCTTATAGTGCGTTGATTATAATTGAAGGGTTGAGAATAAAAAGGATTTAACTGACAAATTGACAGTTTCGAGAAAATTGACTTTAAACGTCAACGTCGTCATTTTAATGTAGAGTGCTTATAAGGTAATAGAAAAGGTTTATGTAAGTTTCAGTTGCTTGAAAATGTTTTAATCCCATTTTTAATTACTAAATATAGTACTAATTCATACAATCACTGTAAAAATATAATATAATAAAATAAATATAATAGTGTTTATATGCTAAGCAAACTGTATTCCTGTGACCGATAAACCGTTTTTAGACTCAAAATCTCGAGATTTAAGCCTCATTTCGGTATTTTGAGAATGTATTATTGAAGATAATTTCACGCTGAATCCAACGATATCCATAAGTCATTTTGAGAAAAAAATCAGATAAATCCTTTTTGTTCTCACCCCTTCAATTGTATAATTATATTCTCACTTATAAGTAGTAATGACGGAGTCCGTCAGTCCCCTCAGCTTGATGTTCTTGTAGTTCTGCGTGATGGTGACCGGGCCAGCGCCCGACTCGATGTCTATACTGGACACGTGGAGGGGCTCTATCGAAGGCACGGACAGGGCGGCAATACCTGGCACGGGGAGACATTCATCCAGGAATTTTATTTATAAATTAACAGCTTCTACCCACGGCTTCGTCAAAAAAACAAAGAAGAATTTTTTTCATAACGTTTTTTTATGTTAAGGAATGACGTGATGAGCTAGCCGTTCGCCTGATGTTAAACGACACGGCTGCCCATATCAGCAGCAGTGTCACTCGCAACTCTAAAGTATAGAGTTTCGCGTGACACTGCACTGCGCACATCATCCTGAGACATCAGCACAATCTAGTAATAAGATTACTAAACTGCGAGATCAGATCATAAAGTCTCATTTGCCCAGTAATTTCACTAGCTACAGTGCCCTTCAAACCGGAACACAGCAGTGCTTGCGCACTACTGCTTGGTGGCAGAATAACTGGCAAAACTGTGGTACCCACCTAGACGAACTTTGCAGTAAAGTCCTACGACCTAGTGAACCCACCCACTGACACGTTAGCTCAGTTGGTAGTATCCCTGCCTTCTAATTTGCAGGTTGTGGGTTCGATTCCCAGGACAAACATTTGTGTGATGAATATCGATGTTTGCCCTGTGTCTGGGTGTTATATTGTATGTATTTACAAACAAAAAAGTATTTAAGTATTGTATCAGCTATCTGGTTCCCATTGTACTAGCTTTGCTTAGTTTGGGGCTAGATGGCGCTGTGTGAAATGTCCACAGAAATTTATTTATTTATATTTTATAAGTAATTCAACCACCCATTTCACCCTCTTAGGGGTGGAATTTCGAAAAATCCTTTCTTAGTGGATACCTACACTTTACAAAGAGCACACCCTCCAAATTTCAAGTCTTTAGGATCAGCGGTTTAGACTGTGCGTTGATATATAAGTCAGTCATTCTGGACTTTGAATTTTATATGTATACATTATTATCCATTTATTGGTGAAACAGGACAGCAAAGTTCTCGCCATTTATTGTCACTCATAATTCTGAAATAAAGTTCAGTGACACTGCATTTCGCACATCATATTGAGATATAAGCACAGTTTAGGAATTGATCAATAATAATAATAACGCCCAACGATCAAATACATAGATCCTGGACTCTAACTACGATCTCTTTAGGGATGTATTTAGGGACCCAGGATCTACGAGGACCATGTGCCTACAACACCCAGACACAGAACAAGTATTTGCGTTTTTTTTTGTGCACAAATAATTCTTTTCACCCAGTAATTTCACTAGCTACAATGCCCTTCAAACCGGAACACAGTAGTGCTTGCGCACTACTGCTTGGCGGCAGTATAACTGGCAAAGCGGTGGTACCTACCTAGACGAACTTTGCAGAAAAGTCCTACCACCCAGTAAATAATAATAATAATAACGCCCAACGATCAAATACATAGATCCTGGACTCTAACTACGATCTCTTTAGGGATGTATTTAGGGACCCAGGATCTACGAGGACCATGTGCCTACAACACCCAGACACAGAACAAGTATTTGCGTTTTTTTTTGCACAAATAATTCTTTTCACCCAGTAATTTCACTAGCTACAATGCCCTTCAAACCGGAACACAGTAGTGCTTGTGCACTACTGCTTGGCGGCAGTATAACTGGCAAAGCGGTGGTACCTACCTAGACGAACTTTGCAGAAAAGTCCTACCACCCAGTAAATAGGTAAAATAGTAAATAGTAATTAAAATTGTCACTAAGTTCCAAATTTCTTGTTCTTGATACTTAGTGCCGCAATCTTAGGTCCTGGCTAAGATTCAAGAAAATTTATTCAGCAGTCTGAAGATATCAGCTCTGTTCTATTTGATGATAGGAATCAAATGACGGGGGTTAGAAATATTAAATGTTTACTCAATTTGATCTCAGTTAAGACGGTACCTACTTATCTACGTTACGTAACTTGACCTTTACCTTTTTTCATTTTTCTGAGCGCATCTGGTACGGCTTGTTTGAGGCAATCGTTTAGTTTCGAGTCCTTCTGTCGACATATTATGAAGTCATCGGCTGGAAAAAGAAAATAATTATTTAAAATCTGTAGCTATTTTTAACAAAAAAACTTAAAATTTAAGCAATTCTAACATTAATATTATATTTTTTTATGTCTTTTACTACGTAAATTGTCGTAATCTTCTCGATCTTTCTCTCTTGGCAACGGTTCGTGTACGAGTCGATGTTTAAACCCTAGGGGTGTTCGCCAATTAAACCCCATTTGCTATATAGACGCAGACACAAAAAAATGAAAAAAAAAAAAATGTGTGGGGCAGTGTTTGAAGACTGTCGATGGAAGTGAAAATTAAGTATCATTGTGGCATAAAACTCATGGAAAGCGTTCGGTGACGATGATGCAAGTTCCATGATTTTTATTCACCCAAAAAGTGCTCAATGCGCCTAAAAAAGTTTTTACTTCAAAACTTATAACCAAACGAGCTTCTGCCCTCAGCTTCGCCCGTGGCGTGGCCTATGGGAAAATAATTTAACCACTCATTTCACCCTGTCAAGGGTGGAATTTTGAAAAATCCTTTTTAACGGATGCCTACGTCATAACATCTACCAGCATGCAAAATTTCAGCCCGATTCGTCCAGTGGTTTGGGCTGTGCGTTGATAAATCACTATGTCAGTCAGTCAATCAATCAGTCACCTTTGAGTTATATATATTTAGATTGAGAAACTCCTATTTTTCGGAGTCCGTTGAAAATAGGGTGGTGTGGTTACCAGCCTAGTATTTAATGAATGATCACTAATATACCCAGTAATCATGATCACTAATATACGCATAAAGTGACTGTTATACACTCTGTGGTCACCTGGCGTCCAACAACCTCTCGGTTGACCTTGTACCGGTTACGATGCGTAATCTGTGTAACGCGCTGCGCAGTTACAACCTCCGTGTTGATACACAAATGTGATATTAATGGAGTTTATTTATTGGAATTATAAAATACTAGTGGCGCCGTATTTTAAATATTTGCTCATCCCGCGGGAGCATTTCACTTTTCCGGGATAAAATGTAGCCTATATGTTAATCCAGTGTATATGCTATCTTAGTACCGAATTTCATCCAAATCTATTCAGCCGTTTGAGCGTAAAGGAGTAACATACAAACATACAAACTTTCGCATTTATAATATTAGTGTGAAGTGTGATGTGGTGTTATTTATTTTGGTCTCGAGAGCGCTTGGTTGGGCAAAATGCTTGCCTACTTCAACTAAATTTAAAACTAGGGTTTTCTAAATAGGATTATATCTCATGATGCTTAAAAATTTGTATTGTCCCTACAATATTGTATTTATGTTCATTATTTGAAATATTATAGATAAATTGTTTTATGAATAAATTGATTATAATTATGAATAAATAAACAGGATTACGACGTTTTATCATGTTGATGAACTGGCAAGATAATAAAGTGAAATCATATGAAATTTATGAATGGAGAGTACGATGAAGTGAGAAATTGGTGATGTACGTTTGAAAAGTTTCACAGACCACACTTTGTAAACTTGCGCCCTATGACGTATAATTACAAGCGTTGCGCAAGCGCCGGTGTCAGTGCTGCTAAATGCCGCCTGTCAAAATATTACCGCAAGTGCCGATATTGGCGATGCAATCTCACTTGCTAGTTGGTTTTACTAGTAATATCGGTGCTGGCAAGGTCGCCCAATAATTAAAGTTATTAAAGATATAATGATGCTATAAGTGTAATCATAATATTATTCGTATACTTATACATTCATCGTGAAATTTCTCATCCACATATTATTGATTTTGTATTTGTTGTTTTTATGTTTGGGCTCCACACTCTTGTGTATTTAGCCAGTGTCAAGTAATTGATAATTTATCAAGTTAATGATATTTCACGTAAATATTAGGTCTTTACCTATGAAATTGCCGTTTTGTTTGAAAAAAGTTAAAGTATTTTTTTTTCGAACTTATTTATTTCTTTTATTCAAAGTAATCACCCCTGCAATCAATGCATCTTTGCCAACGCTGTGGCAGTTTATGGATGCCCTTCTTGAAAAAATCAGCAGGACGGGAGACAACAAACTCTTCAAAGGCGTTTTGTACTGCCTCTCGGGAATTGAATTTTTTTTCCGCTAAAAAGTTGTCCAAATTTTGGAAAAAGTAATAGTTGGTAGGCGCAAGATCTGGTGAGTATGGCGGATGAGGGAGAGCTTCCAAACCCAACTCATGCAGCTTAGAGACGGTCTGTTGTGCAGTATGGGGTCGCGCGTTGTCGTGAAGTAGCAGTGGAGACGACCGATTGACCAAAGCTGGTTGCAGACGTGCGAGTTTCGCCATCATTGTGGTCAGTTCTTCAATGTACACATCTGCAGTAATGCTCTCGCCGTTTTGTAAAAAGCTATGATGAATCACACCAGCACTAGACCTCCTAACTGTGACCATCACCTTTGTAGGGGTCATTTTTCATTTTGCAAATTGCTTTGGTACCGAACCAGGATCTAACCAACTTGCTGAGCGCTTTCGATTGTCAAAAAGAATCCATTTTTCGTCGCACGTAACAATTCGGTTCAAAATTCCCTCATTTCTGTGCCTGTTAAGCAGCGCAAGGCAAGTCTCGACGCGTACGTTGCGCTGGCGATCGTTAAGTTCGTGGGGCACCCATCTATCAAGGTTTTTTATCTTGCCAATCTGTCGCAAATGGACCAATATTGTTTTGATGCTAACATCAAAAGCTGCTGCCAGCTCAGCTGTAGATTGAGATTCATCAGCTTCCACAATCGCCTTTAATTCATCATTGTTGACCAAAGTTTCCGGACGACCACGAGGTTTATTTTTCAAGTCAAAATTCCCAGAACGGAACCGAGCAAACCAATAACGGGTTGTACGTTCGTTTGTACAGTTCTCTCCGTAAACGTCGTTGATGTTACGTGTCGTTTGTGCCGCGTTGGTGCCACGACGGAACTCATATTCCATAATTACACGAAATTTCAATGTATCCATTATGAGGAAAAATGTTGAAATGTAATGAAAATACAACGCTAATCAATAAACAAAAGACTTATATTGTAAATAGAATGTCATATTTTTAAAACAAAATTAATTTGAATTTAGAATTCATAGCCAATCAAAACTTTTTTTTGTTTGAAAAAGTCTGTACTGTTATTCGGCAATTTCATAGGTAAAGACCTATTATATGTCAAGTCACAGTCGAAGTCATAGTCTAGTCAAAGTCATACTCCTAGTAAAGTGGTGGCTGAAGCTTCTATGGAGTTTTGGAAACAACACAAAAAGACACGTTTTACCATCATTATACCATTTTCCCACACTCACGCCTGTAATCCAGCACTTAACGAATATAATGCCACCAATTTTATGCACTAACACTGAAAATAATACAAGTTTTGGAAAATAATACAATGCGGTGACGCAATCTTGGTAGGCGCAAGATCTGGTGAGTATGGCGGATGAGGGAGAGCTTCCAAACCCAACTCATGCAGCTTAGAGACGGTCTGTTGTGCAGTATGGGGTCGCGCGTTGTCGTGAAGTAGCAGTGGAGACGACCGATTGACCAAAGCTGGTTGCAGACGTGCGAGTTTCGCCATCATTGTGGTCAGTTCTTCAATGTACACATCTGCAGTAATGCTCTCGCCGTTTTGTAAAAAGCTATGATGAATCACACCAGCACTAGACCACCAAACTGTGACCGTCACCATCTAGGGGTCATTTTTCGTTTTGCACATTGCTTTGGTACCGAACCAGGATCTAACCAACTTGCTGAGCGCTTTCGATTGTCAAAAAGAATCCATTTTTCGTCGCACGTAACAATTCGGTTCAAAATTCCTTCATTTCTGTGCCTGTTAAGCAGCGCAAGGCAAGTCTCGACGCGTACGTTACGCTGGTGATCGTGAAGTTCGTGGGTCACCCATCTATCAAGCTTTTTATCTTGCCAATCTGTCGCAAATGGACCAATATTGTTTTGATGCTAACATCAAAAGCTGCTGCCAGCTCAGCTGTAGATTGATATTCATCAGCTTCCACAATCGCCTTTAATTCATCATTGTTGACCAAAGTTTCTGGACGACCACGAGGTTCATTTTCCAAGTCAAAATTCCCAGAACGGAACCGAGCAAACCAATAACGGGTTGTACGTTCGTTTGTACAGTTCTCTCCGTAAACGTCGTTGATGTTACGTGTCGTTTGTGCCGCGTTGGTGCCACGACGGAACTCATATTCCATAATTACACGAAATTTCAAAGTATCCATTATGAGGAAAAATGTTGAAATGTAATGAAAATACAACGCTAATCAATAAACAAAAGACTTATATTGTAAATAGAATGTCATATTTTTAAAACAAAATTAATTTGAATTTAGAATTCATAGCCAATCAAAACTTTTTTTTGTTTGAAAAAGTCTGTACTGTTATTCGGCAATTTCATAGGTAAAGACCTATTATATGTCAAGTCACAGTCGAAGTCATAGTCTAGTCAAAGTCATACTCCTAGTAAAGTGGTGGCTGAAGCTTCTATGGAGTTTTGGAAACAACACAAAAAGACACGTTTTACCATCATTATACCATTTTCCCACACTCACGCCTGTAATCCAGCACTTAACGAATATAATGCCACCAATTTTATGCACTAACACTGAAAATAATACAAGTTTTGGAAAATAATACAATGCGGTGACGCAATCTTTTTCGCTTTCCCGCCAAATCTCTCGTTTTGTTAGTTATAAGTCGGTTTTTTACGCCTTGCATTTGTTATAAATTAAAAGAGTATATCGCAGGGTAAACAAAACGTTAGTGTCACGGCTAGTGTTACAGATGTCCATAGACTACGACTACGCTTGGTTGCTATCTATGGCATGAAAAACAAAGCTCAATCATTCAGCAGAGTTTTGGCGGGAAAACGAAAAAGATGGCGTCGCCGCATTGTATTATTTTCCAAAACTTGTGTGATTTTCAGTGTTAGTGCATGAAATTGGTGGTATTTTATTCTTTAGTTGCTGGATTACAGGCATGATTGTGGGAAATTTGTATAATGATGGTGAAACTTTTCTTTTCGTGTTGTTTCCAAAACTCCATAGAAGCTTCTGGTAAAGTTGCCACCACTTTAATAGGAGTATGTCTTGACTAGACTAGACTAGATTATGACTTGACTTGATGACTTGGACTGTGACTTGACACATATTTGTGTAAATATCATTAACTTGAAAAATTATCAATTACTTGACACTGGCTAAATACACAAAAGTGTGGAGCCAAAACAAAAAAAAGAGTTCATCTATCTATCTATTATCTATGTAACGCCCAGAATAGTATTGTATCAATTGTACTCTGTAAGCGTTAGGGAACGTAAATTATTCATTACAGCGCAAGGAAATGCAGTTACGCGTGTTACAGACGCGACCTAGCCTAACCGACAGCGTGCTTGTAATAAAATACCGTAACTGGTGGATAACTTGTTACATCATCGCAGAAAGTGAATTGCGTAACCGAGAAATTGTATTGCTTAGATGAGGACGGGAACTGGGGAAGGGTGTAGATGGATCATCAGATACACGCCTATTTCTTAGAGAATATATTTTTCAATTTTTCATGTTATTTAATATTTTACAACATGTCAAGTCAAGTTAAGTCATAGTCTAGTCTAGTCTAATCAAGTCATACTCCTAGTAAAGTGGTGGCAACTTTACCAGAAGCTTCTATGGAGTTTTGGAAACAACACGAAAAGAAACGTTTCACCATCATTATACCACTTTCCCACACTCATGGCTGTTGCATATAACACTTAACAAATAAAATGCAACCAGTTTTATGCACTAACATTGAAAATAACACAAGTTTTGGAAAATAATACAACGCGGCGACGCGATCTTTTTCACCAAAACTCCAGATGAACTCTTTATTGTACACACTAAATAATAAAAATTACTAAGAAAAAAACAATTATTTATATAAAGTGTAACAATGGGTGACCTTATCGCTAAAAGCGATCTCTTCCAGGCAACCTTTGGATGGAGAGAATTTGACAAAATGGTAAAGGACGGGTTGCACATATCTATTTAGTTCATATCAAGGGCACACGAATTATAATACTGTAATATTGTGTTCTATGTACATATTTAATTGTAATGAGCAAATTGCCTATCCCTGCCAATAGGTGGATCGATGACCTGGACGCGGGGAGCAAAAGCAAACAGCTGCTGGAAGTGACGCTTTTTGGGGAAGGGTGAAAATCTTCAGGCTGTTTCCATCAAAACTATTTACAAGTGGCGTCTCCAGGCATAAGGCGCCCAGCCTTCCTTTGTATTCTATGTATGTATTTACAGACAAAAAGTATCTAAGTATTGTATTCGTTACCTATCTGATTCTCATAATACAAGCTTTGCTTAGTTTGGGGCTAGATGGCGTTGTGTGAGATGTCCACATATATATATATATTTTTTTTTTTAAAGTGGAGATCCAATTAGGGCACATTTTGGCCCGTTGCCGGGAGAAAAGAATTGAGAACGCTACATCCATTAGAAGGGACCTTTTGAAAAGACGTGCCGTTCTAGCTAACCTGCGAGGTTACGTCGACCTCGCCAACGAGCTGTTGTCTGACTGTGTTATAGTGGTATCCTATACCAGTGTATTTATGATTGATTGTTTTTTATATTTGAAGTGATTATACCTATGTTATCACATTGTTGTTTTTAGTATGTAAATTGTGTGTAACAACACTAACCGCAATTTTGGTACTTTAATTCCTGTCCATCCTAAGGTAGCCTGGAAGAAATCACTTTATGTGATAAGGCCGCCCTTTGTTCTACCATTTTTTTTTACCACCACCAACCAATTTTTTTACTAAGTTTTTTTTAAAGATGCATAGTTATGTATTAGTTGGTGTTCAATAAAGTATTATTGTATTGTATTGTATAATTGTGTATAAATTTTGGATAAATAAGTTTATTATTTGAGGTTAGAGATAAATTTATTTAATAATAGGTCTTTACCTATGAAATTGCCGTATTGCAGTACAGACTTTTTCAAACAAAAAAAAGTTTTGATTGGCTATGAATTCTAAATTCAAATTAATTTTGTTTTAAAAATATGACATTCTATTTACAATATAAGTCTTTTGTTTATTGATTAGCGTTGTATTTTCATTACATTTCAACATTTTTCCTCATAATGGATACTTTGAAATTTCGTGTAATTATGGAATATGAGTTCCGTCGTGGCACCAACGCGGCACAAACGACACGTAACATCAACGACGTTTACGGAGAGAACTGTACAAACGAACGTACAACCCGTTATTGGTTTGCTCGGTTCCGTTCTGGGAATTTTGACTTGGAAAATGAACCTCGTGGTCGTCCAGAAACTTTGGTCAACAATGATGAATTAAAGGCGATTGTGGAAGCTGATGAATATCAATCTACAGCTGAGCTGGCAGCAGCTTTTGATGTTAGCATCAAAACAATATTGGTCCATTTGCGACAGATTGGCAAGATAAAAAGCTTGATAGATGGGTGCCCCACGAACTTCACGATCACCAGCGTAACGTACGCGTCGAGACTTGCCTTGCGCTGCTTAACAGGCACAGAAATGAAGGAATTTTGAACCGAATTGTTACGTGCGACGAAAAATGGATTCATTTTGACAATCGAAAGCGCTCAGCAAGTTGGTTAGATCCTGGTTCGGTACCAAAGCAATGTGCAAAACGAAAAATGACCCCTAGATGGTGACGGTCACAGTTTGGTGGTCTAGTGCTGGTGTGATTCATCATAGCTTTTTACAAAACGGCGAGAGCATTACTGCAGATGTGTACATTGAAGAACTGACCACAATGATGGCGAAACTCGCACGTCTGCAACCAGCTTTGGTCAATCGGTCGTCTCCACTGCTACTTCACGACAACGCGCGACCCCATACTGCACAACAGACCGTCTCTAAGCTGCATGAGTTGGGTTTGGAAGCTCTCCCTCATCCGCCATACTCACCAGATCTTGCGCCTACCGACTATTACTTTTTCCAAAATTTGGACAACTTTTTAGCGGGAAAAAAATTCAATTCCCGAGAGGCAGTACAAAACGCCTTTGAAGAGTTTGTTGTCTCCCGTCCTGCTGATTTTTTTAAGAAGGGCATCCATAAACTGCCACAGCGTTGGCAAAGATGCATTGATAGCAGGGGTGATTACTTTGAATAAAAGAAATAAATAAGTTCGAAAAAAAAATACTTTAACTTTTTTCAAACAAAACGGCAATTTCATAGGTAAAGACCAATATAAGAAAATATTTCACTTACATTAGAACTATTTAACATAACGTACGAAATAATTACTGTTGTCTTAAAAAATAAAAAGATATTCTTAAATATTTTGTTTTATCTTAGTGAATGATATGATGAGCTAGTCGTTCACCTGATGTTAAGCGACACGGCCGCCCATAACAGAACAGTGTCACTTGGAACTCCAAAATATAAAGCTTTGCGTGACACTGCCTACGCACATCATCCTGAGACATCAGCACAGTCTAGTAATAAAATCACTCGACTGTGAGATCGGATCATAAAGTCTCATTTGCCCAGTAATTTCGCTAGCTACAGTGTCTTTCAAACCGGAACACAGTAGTACTTGCACACTACTGCTAGGCGGCAGAATATCTGGCAAAGCGGTGGTACCTACCTAGACGAACTTTGCAGAAAAGTCCTACCACCTAGTAAATATAGTTAGTAATAGTTAAGTTATGTTTTAGTAGTAGGGTAGTTAAATAAAACTGATCATTTTACTGGTTTGGTATTACTGATACGTTAAAGCCAATCATAGTAATCGTATACTAAAATAAAAAAGAAATTAGAAAAGCGTACGAAAGAGCGTCTTTGTGGCTCCCTGCACCGGAACCCTTCCTTAGGGAAATTAAAGATCCAGGAATTATAGACAAGTATTTATATCTATTTGCTTCAAGTCTTTTTACAGAGGTTATATTTAAATCATGTTTATTTCATAGCATACATACTACATAGTTTATATAACAAAGCTTATCTTTACGAAGTTACAATTTCTCTTCTTGAATACCACTTGCTGTGATTAATAATATGAGTGGACATTTCACACAGCGCCATCTAGCCCCAAACTAAGCAAAGCATGTACTATGGCAAAACCAGATAACTTATATATATACATTTCTTAGGTACAATTCTTAGGTACTTTTTGTTTGTAAATACACACGTTGAATACAATATAAGACCCAGACACAGAACAAAGACCTATGTTCATCACACAAATGTTTGTTCTGGGTGTGAATCGAACCCACAACCCACAGTTCAGAAGGCAGGGTGTACCCAACTGAGTTATAGGGCCAGTTAAAATAGAATGTAAGTGCAGTCTCCTGTGTAGATATCTCGCTCAACTGCACTGATAAAGACATCCTTGAGCAGAGATAGAGCTTTCTTCCTAGGCATATCAGGCCTCTGTCGTATTCTGCACTTTCTTCTATACATATAAAATTCAAAGTCCTGCCTGACTGACTGACTTATATATCAACGCACAGCCTAAACCACTGGTCCTAGAGACTTGAAATTTGCAGGGTGTGTTCTTTGTAAAGTGTAGGTATCCACAAAGAAAGGGTTTTTAGAAATTCCATCCCTAAGAGGGTGAAATGGGTGGTTGAATTATTTATGAAAAATTTTCTTCTTCGTTTCCTATAGGCCACGCGGAAGAAGCCGCAGGCAGAAGCTAGTATATCATAATTATTTCATCTGTTTGGGGGGTGTGTTCTTTGTAAAGTGTAGGTAACCACTAAGAAAAGGTTTTTAGAAATTCCATCCCTAAGAGGGTGAAATGGGACGTTGAATTATCTATTTCAAAAAAATCTTCTTCGTTTCCTATAGGCCACGCGGGAAGAAGCTAGTTGTTTATAAATTCAATAGTATAACACCATCTCGGAATATTCCTAACTAGTGTTTCATCACTGCGCGCAATCTGCCTGGACTGGACCCGTGCGTTGCAAAACAAGCACTTGCAAGGTCACCCACGTTGAGCAAATCGATCGCAACCGATGAAAGCAAGTAAAAGCAAGGAATATACATTATTATTGGCTAAGGTGCCGGGGTGTCGAAGGTGTGGTTCAAATATTACAAGACAAATTCGATTGACGCGTGAAATGGCTCGCCCAAGGTGAACGCGGTGCAACTTATATTAACAATTATAATTAATGTGGGTTAATGGATTGGGCTGAGTGACTGTAGCTCGGAGGCAGAACGTGCGACTTTTGACCCGATGCATCCAGGTTCAAATGCCGCAAATTTGAAACCTTTTCAAGTTTGTGCGGAATTTGCACTCCTTCTAACAACTGTGAAGAATAACATCAAAGTCAAAGTGACAGTTAAGTATCAAAGTGTCAGCCTCTGTGGTCAGGTGGTTGAGGTTCGCTCATAACTCGGAAGTGACGGGTTTGATTCCTGCGGCAGCACAAGTATTTGAACACAGAAAAAAATGCGCATTTACTTGTTTTGAGTCTGGGTGTTGTGGGACCATGGTCCTCGTAGTTCCTGGGTCCCTAGTCACAGCTCACTGATCAGGACATAGATCTTGGACCCTAACTATGATGTTAGGATACATAGATCTTGTACCCTAACTAGGATGTGAGGGTCCAAGATCTATGAGTGCGATCGTTGGGCATTATTATTATTTTAAAAAGTTAAAGGATTTCATAGCAAATAGGCTATTTTAGCAATATACAAGTCGAAATGATATTAGGTACTTAAAATTAAGTTATTGCACTAAGCATATTAAGTATATTAGATTACTAAGTGCTTAATATCAAATATTATATAGCAAGCCCATTAGGTACAATATTGAGTTTGAAAAAAGAAGTTCTCTTTCTCACTACTGGTTCAAGCAATCCGGCACAAATCAAAACAAAATACTCCGGTCTCAAGCTTTGATTACACCTGTAAAGAAGAAGCTCCAAGGAACTTTGCAGTATAGTGATGTCTTTTTTGTTTATTTATTGAAGCGAAAACTTCTTTAGGAGCTTTTTGGGTGAAAAAAATCATGGAACTCGCGTCATCGTCACCGAACGTTTTCTATGAGCTATATATATATACTGTATATATATATATCTATATATATGTATATACAGTATACATATAGCATAAGTACACACACATGTATATACATGTGTGTGTACTTAGGCTATATGTATCCATCTGTGTGTACTTTTTCAGTGAACAAAAGCGTGAAACTCGCGTCATCGTCACCGAACGCTTTCCATGAGTTTTCACTTCTATCGGTAGTCGCGAAAGACTGCCCCGGATGTTATTTTCTACTATGTTTTACAATAATCATAGTATATTAAAGTTGAGATATTATAATGAAATATATTACAAAAGTAACCACCCACTTCACACCGGCGCAAGAAGAATATTGAGATGATCTTAATAAACATTACAAATAGAAAACTGAAATTATATAGCAACAGGCGATAGGCAAGGTAACTAAGATTTCATAACACTAACGAAATAAAATAAAAAAGTAAATACATTTATTCAAGACATCAATACATTTTTACAAATATGCATTTATAAAACACAAATCACACAAAAATATATTGTTAGTATAAAGTAGCGTGAACATCCAGCTTGGGGTCTTCAAGCCAGGTTTTTTGTCGCAGCATCGTGGGGAAACTTCGAGCATCACAAAATTTGAAAACACGTATAATGCACTAATGCACCTATCCCCACGTGACTAGCGTGTTAGATTATCGTTTACGTTTCTCCGTGTGTGTCCATATCCCAACCCAGTTTGATGACTTATTTTATTTGCGTGCGGAGAAAGATTGTAACCGTACTAAGTAATAAATTATAAAATATGTAAATATTAGGGTGTATTTATATTTATATTTAACAAGTTATAGGTAATAGTTTATTTTTATCTGTATTTATTTTTATTCTAAATTATTTCAGACCGCCGTGTATTATCTTTTGATACTTTCCATCCAAAGGTTGTCTGGAAGAGAACGCTATAAGCGATAAGACCGCCCATTGTTGCACTAGTACGTAAGATTTAATCATTCCTGTATTGTATGAATTTCGTTGGTGAGACAATAAAGGGTTATCTATCTATCTATCTAAGGGTGGATTCGACCAAACGAGAGTAAATTTTATTGTAGAATAAATCGCCATTTGTTCGAGAGTAAATCAATTTCACATTTTACCATCTAAAATTCTAAGAATAGCAAGTCTATTCGAGTATTATTACTATACTACCGTTTTTGGTGGAATAACAGAGTTATTCCGAGAATATTTTAATTCAAAATAGACAAAGATAACAAAAAGACGTCCGACCACGTATTTTGACATTTACTTTCCTACACTTATAATACGACAAAAGCGAGTTGATATGACATAGCTTGAATACCGAGTCGTTGTAGAACAACAATTGTTAACTGGGTAATAGATTCGTTCATCATTTATTCCGCTATTCGCGTATAGTAATTCTAAGCGAAGCTAAACTTAGTATTGCGTGGAAAAACGAAGAATGAATTACTCGAGTATAATATCATAGAATAGATTTATTCTGGTATAGTTACTCGTGTATAAATCCAAGTTTAGTCGAATCCACCCTAAGTAATAAATTATAAAATATGTAAGTATTAGGATGTATTTATATTTATATTTAACAATTTATAGGTAATAGTTTATTTTTATTTGTATTTCTTTTTATTCTAAATTGTTTTAGACCGCCGTGTATTATCTTTTGATACTTTCCATCCAAAGGTTGTCTGGAAGAGATCGCTATAAGCGATAAGACCGCCCATTGTTGCACTAGTACGTAAGATTTAATCATCCATGTATTGTATGAATTTCGTTGGTGAGACAATAAAGAGTTATCTATCTATCTATCTATCTAAGGGTGGATTCGACCAAACGGGAGTAAATTTAATTCTTAGAATAAATCGCCATTTGTTCGAGAGTAAATCAATTTCACATTTTACCATCTACAATTCTAAGAATAGCAAGTCTATTTGAGTATTATACTATACTACCGTTTTTGGTGGAATAACAGAGTTATTCCGAGAATATTTTAATTTAAAATAGACAAAGATAAAAAAAAGACGTCCGACCATGTATCTTGTCATTTAATTTCCTACACTATAATACGACAAAAGCGAGTTGATATGACATAAGCTAGAATACCGTGTCGTTGTAGAACAACAATTGTTAACTGGGTAATAGATTCGTTCATCATTTATTCCGCTATTCGCGTATAGTAATTCTAAGCGTAGCTAAACTTAGTATTGCGAGGAAAAACGAAAAATGAATTACTCGAGTATAATATCGTGGAATAGATTTATTCTGGTATAGTTACTCGTGCATAAATCCAAGTTTGGTCGAATCCACTCTAAGTGCACCAATTAGTTAAGATTTGTAAACATAAACAAGCATCTTCATAATCTCTGAAACTTTCTCTTCAACAGTGAAGGTGTTCTGCGGTTACAGCTTTCTTCTATATATGACATTGCGGTTTTGTTGATTTTTATTTTACTTTCAACAGGACTTTTATTTTGAAATTGATTGCAATTTTAACACTTTTACATGTCCAATTCAGAATACCTACTCAAAATACTTAAGTTTTTGTCCTTTTTAAGCGTAATAAAGTTACAAAATGCATGTCAAATATAGCAAGCCAATACAGATAATAGAATAATCAGAAAAAAATTAATACTCTTACCTAATATAATGGTGCACGTAGGAGTTTTGGCGGGAAAGCGAAAAAGATTGCGTCACCGCATTGTATTATTTTCCTAAACTTGTGTTATTTTCAGTGTTAGTGAATAAAATTGGTGGCATTCTATTCGTTAAGAGCTGGATTACAGGTGTGAGTGTGGGAAAATGGTATAATGATGGTGAAACGTTTCTTTTCGTGTGGTTTCCAAAACTCCATAGAAGCTTCAAGTAAAGTTGTCACCACTTTACTAGGAGTATGACTTTGACTAGACTATGACTTAACTTGATGACTTCGACTGTGACTTGACACATATTTGCGTGAAATATCATTAACTTGATGAATTATCAATTACTTGACACTGGCTAAATACAAAAAAGTGTGGAGCCGACTCAGAACAAGTATTTGCGCTTTTTTTCAGTGCACTTTTAATTGTCCTGCCGCGGGAATTGAAGCCGCCACCTCCGGGCTATGAGCCGACCTGCTCAACCACCACACCACAGAGGCTGTCAAATTGAGGCTGGGAATTGGTATCCATTTTCCAGAAAACACAGCTAATAAACCTCCAAAATCTGCAAGAATCCGCACCGGGTCAAGGGCACGGAAGCAGCCAGCATGCAAATAGCTGCATTGTCCGGCAAAACTGTCCATTTGTATTCTGATGGGGTACGCACAGGCAGTGCCTCCAAACGCGGTGGGCTCCAAACCAATAGACCTTGGGCACCTTGGCTTTGTTGATAGTGCGCTTTGTACTTTTAATGGATAATTATCATCGATGCAAGTCCTTGGAAGTTACTTGAACCCTTTGTTATGTTTTCTTGTCTTCCGATGGCTGACCCGAAAGGACGCGTTAAAAAAATTCAACCGATTTCAAAAGAGTTCTTTTATGCTTGTTACCTCATATCTCTTTTTATGTATATTTATTCTAAATACTATAATGATATAATAACTAATACTAAACACTACCTACTACTACTACAAAAAAAAAAAACATTTGGACTATATACTGGCCGCGATGACCTATAGACCTATAGACCCTATACATATTCTAAATGCTCCAGCCCACTACCAGTAGGTAGCGTACCCAAGATGCTGGCAGCATTGCCCCGTTGAATTGCAATGCCTATTCGTTGTGCCAAATATACTATTATCATAACTATTTATACTTATATATTATCCAGTATATATGAATCAGGTATGTTTAATTTATTGTTTATTTATTATAGGTATACGTAAAATATAATAATATAAAATATTATAGATATATCTATAATATTTTATTTTTATTAATTTGCATTTATTTCAATCCTACTTTTATTTGTTTACACCATCGACTATCTCTCCAATAATTATTTCCATCCAAAGGTTGACTGGAAGAGATCGCTTTTAGCAATTAGTCCGCCCATTGTACTGTACTTTAAGTTTAATCATCTGCAATTGTTTTTTTTTTCTGGTGTACAATAAAGAATTTTTGTATTGTATTGTATCTCCGTCATTTTTTTTATGTTAGTGAATGATGTGACGAGCTAATCGTTTCCCTGATGTTAAGCGACAGGGCCACCTATAACAGAATAGTGTCACTCGGAACTCCAAAATATACTAAGAGAACAGCTTAAAATGTTGTAAGTCGTCAAAGCTATGATAATTAGTTCGGTTAATGATAGCTTAGGTTCTTGCTGCAGCGGTTTTCAAGATGAAATATTCTTGATTATTTATACTGGCGTCAACTTTGTTTTTTTTTGCTTCCACTCTTTTGTATATTTAGCCAGTGTCAAGTAATTGATAATTTTCAAGTTAATGATCACACTAATATTATAAAGGCGAAATTTCGTGTGTATGTGTGTATGTTTGTTACTCCTTCACGCTCAAACGGCTGAATGGATTTGGGTGAAATTCGGTACCAAGATAGCTTATACACTCGATTAACATATAGGTTACATTTTATCCCGGAAAAGTGAATAATTCCCGTGGAATGAGCAAATAATAAAAATACTATTTATCCGCGGGTAAAACCGCGGGGCGCAACTAATAAGTAGTTAGTTTAATTATCTAATATTTAGATAATTAGACAGGTACTTAGGTACTTAATTAATAATGCAATAACTTGATGATTCTCATTATCAGTTCTAGTTATAATAGGTAAATAATTTGCTCAATCATCTGGAGAATGAACAAACGATGATTACATCACAAGGGCCTTACCATAAGGTTCAGTTACAGTTACATCGAGTATAAATTAGTAAAGATTTACCTAAGATTTATAGCAGAATCGCACTCGCAGCATCAACAGCTAATAAAAAAATAAAATAATAATAAACTCCCAATGATCACTTACATAGATCCTGGACCCTAACTAGGATTCCCTGTGTCTAGGGATCCAGGAACTACGAGGACCATAGTCCCACAACACCCAGACACAGAACAAGTAATTGCGCTTTTTTTGGTGGAGTGATTGAGCAGGTCGGCTCATAGCCTGTAGGCGGCGGGCTAAATTCCGGCAGCAGGATAAGTATTTGGACACAGAAAAAAATCGCAATTACTTGTTCTGAGTCTGGATGTGGGACCATGGTCCTCGTAGTTCCTGGGTCCCTAGACACAGGGAATCCTAGTTAGGGTCCAGGATCTATGTATGTGATCGTTGGGCTTTATTATTATTATATTAGGTCTTTACCTATGAAATTGCCGTTTTGTTTGAAAAAAGTTAAAGTATTTTTTTTTCGAACTTATTTATTTCTTTTATTCAAAGTAATCACCCCTGCAATCAATGCATCTTTTCCAACGCTATGGCAGTTTATGGATGCCCTTCTTGAAAAAATTAGCAGGACGGGAGACAACAAACTCTTCAAAGGCGTTTTGTACTGCCTCTCGGGAATTGAATTTTTTTCCCGCTAAAAAGTTGTCCAAATTTTGGAAAAAGTAATAGTCGGTAGGCGCAAGATCTGGTGAGTATGGCGGATGAGGGAGAGCTTCCAAACCCAACTCATACAGCTTAGAGACGGTCTGTTGTGCAGTATGGAGGTCGCGCGTTGTCGTGAAGTAGCAGTGGAGACGACCGATTGACCAAAGCTGGTTGCAGACGTGCGAGTTTCGCCATCATTGTGGTCAGTTCTTCAATGTACACATCTGCAGTAATACTCTCGCCGTTTTGTAAAAAGCTATGATGAATCACACCAGCACTAGACCACCAAACTGTGACCATCACCTTTCTAGGGGTCATTTTTCGTTTTGCACATTGCTTTGGTACCGAACCAGGATCTAACCAACTTGCTGAGCGCTTTCGATTGTCAAAAAGAATCCATTTTTCGTCGCACGTAACAATTCGGTTCAAAATTCCTTCATTTCTGTGCCTGTTAAGCAGCGCAAGGCAAGTCTCGACGCGTAAGTTGCGCTGGCGATCGTTAAGTTCGTGGGGCACCCATCTATCAAGATTTTTTATCTTGCCAATCTGTCGCAAATGGACCAATATTGTTTTGATGCGAACATCAAAAGCTGCTGCCAGCTCAGCTGTAGATTGAGATTCATCAGCTTCCACAATCGCCTTTAATTCATCATTGTTGACCAAAGTTTCCGGACGACCACGAGGTTCATTTTTCAAGTCAAAATTCCCAGAACGGAACCGAGCAAACCAATAACGGGTTGTACGTTCGTTTGTACAGTTCTCTCCGTAAACGTCGTTGATGTTACGTGTCGTTTGTGCCGCGTTGGTGCCACGACGGAACTCATATTCCATAATTACACGAAATTTCAAAGAGTCCATTATGAGGAAAAATGTTGAAATGTAATGAAAATACAACGCTAATCAATAAACAAAAGACTTATATTGTAAATAGAATGTCATATTTTTAAAACAAAATTAATTTGAATTTAGAATTCATAGCCAATCAAAACTTTTTTTTGTTTGAAAAAGTCTGTACTGCAATACGGCAATTTCATAGGTAAAGACCTATTATTTTAATATCATGTTCAATGCGGCCATCCTTTACCTTTAACAATCAACTTATGGAGTTGGTAGTGTTATCTAAGAAAATCAAAAGTAACGTTCAAAAACACATCACTAGCATTCAAAAACGCCCACCTCCGTACAGAAGCCCTTCATTTGTTCGTGCCATAGTCAATCTACCTCCAATGCACAGATTTAGGTATTAAAAGTAAGGCTAGATTCTGCGCAATTTTTTTTTTTTTTTTTTAATGTTAAGGAATGACTTGACGAGCTAGCCGTTCGCCTGATGTTAAACGACACGGCTGCCCATATCAGCTGCAGTGTCACTCGGAACTCTAAAGTATAGAGTTTCGCGTGACACTGCACTGCGCACGTCATCCTGAGACATTAGCACAATCTAGTAATAAGATTACTAAACTGTGAGATCAGATCATAAAGTCTCATTTGCCCAGTAATTTCACTAGCTACAGTGCCCTTCAAATCGGAACACAGCAGTGCTTGCGCACTACTGCTTGGCGGCAGAATAACTGGCAAAGCGGTGGTACCTACCTAGACGAACTTTGCAGAAAAGTCCTACCACCTAGTACAGAAAAGTCCTACCACCTAGTGAATTGCTCCTGTAGTGGCTATCTAGAGCTTCATAAGATCAAATCGTTAAGTTATACTATGTATATATTTTTCTATATGTATATACTTTTTTTAACACGGCAAATTGCTTTTAATTTCTAAATACTACATTGATTTAATAACTAATACTAGACACTAGCTACTACTACTAAAAAAAAACATTTGGACTATATACTGACCGCGATGACCTATAGACAGTCCAAATGATCCAGCCCACTACCAGTAGGTAGCGTACCCAACACGCTGGCAGCATTGCCCCGTTGAATTGCAATGCTTATTCGTTGTGCCAAATAAGTGCCAGCATTTTGGTCACGCGTAGCGTCGACCAGGCGCTCTGATAAATATATATAGGTATATATACTTCATTTTTTTTTCAAACTCATATATTGTAATGGGCTTGCTATGTAATATTTGACTTTGTAATTCTATATGCTTAGTACAATAACTTAATTTTAAGTACCTAATTACCTTGTAAGAGTCCTAAAAATAGCCTATTAGCAATAAATCTTTTGACTTTGACTTTGTGATAAATTTGTTCTTAATAATGTATCTCGAATACGATTGTGCTATATAAATAAAATAAAAGATGTCTCTTAATTAATTCATACTTTTCTTGGGCTATTTTTCCATAAATGCAATAATTAATAATTTTTCTTTACAGTTTCTGGATATCTATTTTGGATTGATTTTATCCTTTTTTCATTAGTCGTCGTTATTTACCTACCTATGTTTAAATGGTTATCTCTGTTTTCTTTTATATTTTTTCCCTTAAAATATCGTAATATTTGGTAGGAAAACTATACCTAACTTATAAACCAAGTATTGCTATTTAGTTATTGGCAAATAAATAACTATTATTATTACTATTTTTCGTCTTTTTTTAGCCAAAATTTGTTATAGGTTTTGGAATACCGATGTATTTTAATAATATTTATTAAGAATTTTTTTTTTCGATGGTGGCGATATCGTGTCTCGGAATCCATAGTCCAAATTAATAAATAAACACTCATTGTCATTAACATTCCAATAGAGTTTTGGCGGGAATGCGAAAAAGATTGCGTCACCGCATTGTATTATTTTCCAAAACTTGTGTTATTTTCAGTGTTAGTGCATAAAGTTGGTGGCATTTTATTCGTTAAGTGCTGGATTACAGGCGTGAGTGTGGGAAAATGGTATAATGATGGTGAAACGTTTCTTTTCGTGTTGTTTCCAAAACTCCAAAGGAACTTCAAGTAAAGTTGCCACCACTTTACTAGAAGTATGACTTTGACTGGACTATGACTTTACTTGATCACTTCGACTGTGACTTGACACACATTTGCGTGAAATATCATTAACTTGATAAATTATTAATTATGGGCACGTTGCCTACTGGTAGTGGTTTGTTTGATTAAGTTCCCTTTTTATTGTTTTATGTTTATTAAATAATATTATGTTTTAATTACTTGACACTGGCTAAATACACAAAAGTGTGGAGCCAAAACATAAAAAAAATATCCTATATACTTACGTAGTATCCCTTACTTTGTAGGTAGGTACCTATAGATGTGCAAAACGTAAAGTTTTCGCGTTCATAACTGAAGATTGTAGAAGGTAATGTTTACCCACTTTATCCCCTAAAGTTTTAAGTAGCAGAAGGTATATTTTTATCCCCTAAACAGTAAATAAGCTTTAAGTTTTAGTTTTTATTAGCGCTTATAAAAAAGAGTGTGATTTAGACCACACGACTGAAGCAAATCTTTAGTTTAGCTCCATCTATCGGCCGGTATAACTTTGTTTTTGCTTTGTTTAATGTTAATTTTACCATCTTGACAATGGTAATTTCTTATTTTACCTGACATACCAAATTATTAATATAATTTTTTAGCTTTGTTATGTTTTCAATGAAGATCTACATTAACCAACAAATTTCGGCTATCGATCGCCTCACCAGCTTACTCCCCAAATCAAGCGTGCGTAAAGAATGTTTACTTCAAAAATACATAATTTTATATTAAAACTTACGTAGCAAACTGTCCGCTTTCACAAAACTTGATAGCGTCGACACCAACAACAATAACTTCAACATTTTTACTTGTCACTAGCGCGTCGCTATGAACACCGAGGTGGTAGCTCCAACCGTGGTATTGCTACTGGACCGCGCGCGGTTCGACGCCCATATTTATAGAGTTTGCTAATGCATATTGCATACACCGCATTGCTTGATAAAAATGAAATATGCTGTTGTATTTTAGACTAGCTGACCTGCCCCGGCTTCGTACGGGTAATAGTAATTTTAAGATCTTTTCTGATTCGGATAATTATAATAATATTAACGCCCAACGATCACATAGATTCTGGACCCTAACTAGGATTCCTTTTGTTTAGGGACTCAAAAACTACAAGGGCCATGGTCCCACAACACCCAGACTCAGAACAAGTATTTGCGCTATCTAATTAACCTATCCCTTTCCCTCCCATCGGTGCGGTGAAATCTTTATAAATTATTTTTGAATGAAGCAATTTGGATGAATTGAACAAAGAATCCTGCTCACAATTTAAAAGAATATATTACAGCAAATAATATTTATTCGCATACAGTGTTTTTTGCGTAATTAATTTTCATAGAGACAAACGAACGGACAAGAATTTCAGAATTTATGATTCTACTCAATTAATACCTAATGGTGCTAAAAGGGCGACAGCTAAATTAATTATCTACTCAATTAATACCTAAAGGTACTAAAAAGGTGACAGCTACGTTAATTTACTACTCAATTAATACCTAAAGGAGCTAAAAAGTTGACAGCTAAATTAATTTTCTACTCAATTAATACCTAAAGGAACTAAAAAGGTGACAGCTAATTTAATTTTCTACTCAATTGATACCTAAAGGTACTAAAAAGGTGACAGCTAAATTTAGTTTTCTACTCAATTAATACCTAAAGGTACTAAAAATGTGACAGCTGCATTAATTTACTACTCAATTAATACCTAAAGGTACTAAAAAGGTGACAGCTAAATTATCTTCTATGTGCAGATCCTACTTTGGGTAAAGTTTTATGAATGCCTACCTTCAAGATCTTGTATATCGCGAAATATGTTGCATTACCTATGTCGTTGGAGGTCTCATGAAATGTTGTCGTCACATTTTAAATGACTGGTTATTTCGTGTCATATTTGTTTATATTAAACTTTTTGACAGAGTCTGTGGTGTAGTAGTTGAGTAGGTCGGCTCAACGGAGCGGGTTCGATTCCCGTGACAAGACAAGTATTAGTGTAGAAGAAAAAAGCACAAATACTTGTTCTGGGTCTGGGTGTTGTGGTCCTAGTAGTTCCTGGGTCCATAGACACAGGGAATCCTAGTCAAAATGTTTTTTTTTTTGTAGTAGTAGTAGGTAGTTTTTAGTATTAGTTATTATATCATTGTAGTATTTAGAAAATAAAGGCAATTCGCCGTGACAAAAAGAATCCTAGTTAGGATCCAGGATCTATGTATGGATCGTTGCGCGTTATTATTATTTTATTATTTATTTGTACTTTAGCACAAATAATGTACAACGAGGACTTAATACTATGAAGTATTATCTACCAGTCAACCTGGATGTGCAAGAAAAAAAAGGTAGCGATGCAGTAAAATTGATATAAGAATAAAATTCAAATATAATAAGTACGTGATATTGGAATAAATATTTTGTGTGGTAATTGTAATTGATTTTTTCGTTTTTATCACAATAAATAAATAAATAATCACACTATCACATTAATATTATACAGGCGAAAGTTTGTATGTGTGTTTGTGTGTATGTGTGTATGTTTGTTACTTCTTCACGCTCAAACGGCTGAATGGATTTGGATGAAATTCGGTACTAAGATAGCTTATACATTAGATGAGCATATAGGCTACACTTTATCCAGGAAATTTTCCCGTGGGATGACTAAATAATTAAAATACTTTTTATCTGCGGGTGAAACCGCGGGGCGTAACTGGTAATAACATAATTATAATTGTTTTTTCAAAGATATATACAATCATTATCATGCATATAGTGAGATATTTATGTCATGCGTAACCTACAGTAAGAAATAATCTAGTGCTGTAGGTTTCAGCATCCCCTTCGTGTCGTGTAGATAGCCGTAGCTGAAAGCTGAAAGGCCCTAAGATGCCTAGCTTTAATAAAATTACTAGCAGCATCCCATGATTTTACTTGCAAATAAAAAGTAGCTTATATGTTTTTTTTAATATTTCTGAATGATGTGACGAGCTAGGCGTTCACCTGATGTTAAGCGACAAATCCGCCCATAACAGAACACACTCTCTCGTCACTCGAAACTCCAAAATATAAAGTTTCGCGTGACACTACGCACATCATCCTGAGACATCAGCACAGTCTGTTAATAAGATTACTCGACAGTGAGATCGGATCATAAAGTCTGATTTGCCCAGTAATTTCACTAGCTACAGTGCCTTTCAAACCGGAACACAGTAGTACTTGCACACTACTGCTTGGCGGCAGAATACTGGCAAATATGTTAATATATGTTAATCCAGCATAATCAAACATTTAAGCAACGGCATAATTTAATATTTCAAATCCGTTCAGCCGTTGCAGTGTCGAGAATGAACAAACACACCACAACTTTAGCATTTTTTTATTAGTATGATTCAATATACAAAATACAAGAAACACGAAAAACTTGTCATCATAGAACTCGTTAGCGTATTTAGTAAGGAAGCTGTCATTCAATTACAACATTGTTGTGCCTAATAAATTGCAAAACATCCAACTGTAGGTCAATGGCAATAATATCTGCCAATCGGTAATTTTCCATGCAAAACGAAATGGCGGCGAAGGAAATGCACATAGGATAGTAATCCTTATAAAATGGAATAATATAGTGAGGAATCGACCAATATTCCAGATTATCCAGATCATCAACACGGTGATGAATAATGATGATAATTAGAATCCTTTGCATTGCTTTGTCGTGTTTTGCAAAGTTTAAACGTTATCATGTGCCTGGAGCATTTAGGTCCGTATTACAGAACGATGCTCAGTCATCAATAGGTGCTCAAGCAGAGATTTCATTCACTAATTGATCACTTTATGAATTAAATCTTTGCTTGAGCACTGATCGATGACTGAGCATCGTTCTGTAATACTGACCTTAGTCTGTCTGTAGGTCAGTGCGGCCAGTATACATTCCAAACGATTTCTTACTGTAGCTAGTTGCATTTATTAGTAGTTACTTTAAAGATAAATAGGTGCTGTGCCAGTTTAAAAAAGTTTAAGGTCCGTATTACAGAACGATGCTCAGTCATCGATCGGTGCTCAAGCAGAGATTTCATTAACTAATTGATCACTTTATGAATGAAATCTCTGCTTGAGTACCGATCGATGACTGAGCATCGTTCTGTAATACGGACCTAAATGTCTCGTCCGGTAATATTTTACGTAAGCAAAGAATAAATAGAATAAAATAAGAAATAATAGAATATGTCTTATCAATTAATTAAATTCTTCTTTAATTATTAATTAATGAAAACTAGCTTTTTTAATTAGTTAAATACTTATGGTTTTATGTTACTTTAGTTGGAAAATGGAATGCTGTACCGCATGGACTCTTATTTTGTTTTATGCGTCTATGGGTATTCCAATATGAAAGTTTTATTAAATCTGTATAAATTTATTGAATAGATCTTAGATTACAACAACATCACTCTTATCAAGGTCTTTATAATTATACTCTGCTTTACTCTCAAACTCTTTATACCCTCTCTGATATTTAAGCGCTAAAGAATCACCCGGCAACGTAGAGTTAAACATAGAATGGCCGAAACCATCTAAATTGATCACCCCAAAGAATACCACTTCTCTGTCTTTCTGCTTCTCTACTTTTCTCTTCTCTGTTATTATTAAAGGTTCTTTTACAGGTAATAATAGCATTATGTCCTGATTCTTCTTTCCGATTGTTACTTTCGCTTGGATTGTCCCGTTTATCTTTGTAGCTTCTTCAACGTTCAACTCCATTGGTAAATGGCATTCAACGCACCTTACCTGGTTATTATGATCTGTGCTTAGTGGGACAGGAAAGAGTCGATCATTGAGATAGAATCGGTACACGCATTTGTGGTTTTGGAAACTGGTCGCGTTCCCCTTGTTTCTTATTCTAGACTTTGCTGAATGGCACTCAAAGTAGTTTTTTTGACGGAATTCTTTCAACCGCTTCAAGCTGTCTTGATCATCTGTATCTAGGAAGGTGATATCGTCATCGGAGTCCGAGTATATTTTGATTGCAGATTTCGATGGATAGATTTCTGATACTTCTTTAATAGTGTCTAGGGATATCTTTTTTGTTCCATTGGTGATTTCTTCTATGGTTTCCGTTGAAGGATGGTAGTTTTCGTTTTTATAATACTGTTGGATAGGTTTTGGTATTCTATCGGATTTTGATTCGGTATTCGTTTTTTTTGTGATTCTTTTGCCGAGTGATCCGATTGATGCATGAGCTATATTAGGAGTGCTTTTTTGTATAACTGTGTCATTTTTTGTGTTACTTTTATTAACAGTGCTGGTAGATGATAGAGTACTAGTGTTTGAAGTGGTTCTTTGATTAACCAAAGAAGAGAACGCAGTATCGCCACAGTTTCTGCAATGGTCAATAGGAAGGGTACGGTATTCTGGCGGTTTCCTAACAAAGTAATCTGACTTGGTTATCTTCTTTGGCTTCGTTGGCTTATGGTCGTTTATAAAACCAGCCGAGTAGGCTTTTCTGTCGCTGGGTTCATTTTTAGGCAATTTCTGTGATGTCAACATTTTTCTCGGGTTTGCGACTTTGGTAGGTTTTGCGGAACCAGTTCTTGAGATTGTGTGACGAAAACTTGATGTCTTTGAGGAGTAACTGTTCAGTTTAGACGACATTTCTTTTTATTTTCTGTGAGCAACCAATAGCTTTATATTTACTGGAACTATAAACAAACAAACGGTTGTCATAGCAACGCCTTACTTTTTAATATCGTTCTAAAATGTTGGTCAAGGTAATATTAACATGGAGCCAAAATTTAAGTAACCAACTTAATTCTTGATGTGTTGGTATGTACTTAATTCATTTTATTTTGATTTATAACTTACTGGGTCATTTTAATTTCATTACATCTCTCTGGTTTTTTGGTAATTAGCGTTATTTTATTGATGTTTTTCTTGTTGGTTGGTGGCCATCTAGCGTTGAGTAGCAGTACTAAGCTACCATCCTATTCAGTTTTGTCGTAGTCCTTCAATAATTTGTAAGATGGCGCAAAATTAAAGTCTAAAAATAATATTACTAAATAATTATGAAGTAGATAGATGGCGTAAAAATTAAGTTGACCTCAGAGAGTAAGTCACGGCACTGAAAAAACTATTCTTTGTCTAAGATAATGAATAGAAGAACTTAGCATAAAGATTTTAGAAAAAAAAGATGTATTATACACATGTATATATAATATTCGACGAGAATTTTTTTTTTCAACACTTTATTGTACTACTAAGTACAATATGCGGTCTTATCGCTAGGTAGGCAAGACTTAAAGATCTTACCCAAAACCAGGGATGTTATGGACATGGTATTTCGGATCTGAATATCGATGTAGGAATAAAATTATATCCGTTTCGAATAACGGATACGTAATTTATTTCGGATTATCCGTTAGTATCGGATAGTTTCGGTTACGGATATTATACTGAAGTAATAAACGCAAATAGTACGTAATAACTTGGTTTTATTTATAGGTTTTATAAGTCTAGGTTATCATTTGGTATTATAATCAGTCATATAGGTGAATCATTTTATAATTATATACCTACTCAATTTTAAGTTCAATGAACGATTAACTATCCGAAACTTGTGAAATGGATACAGTTACGGTTATGGAGCTCCATAACATCCCTGCTTGAAACGTAAAACTTTCAAAACATGTAGGTACCTGCCTGACGTCTCGATTTTTTTTTTCTATGTTATTGAATGATGTGACGAGCTAGTCGTTCACATGATGTTAAGCGCCACGGCCGCCCATAACAGAACAGTGTCAATCGGAACCCCAAAATAGAGTTTCGAGCAACACTGCACTGCGCACATCATCCCGAGACATCAGCACAGTCTGGTAATAAGATTACTCGACTGTGAGATCAGATCATAAAGTCTCAATTGCCCAGTAATTTCGCTAGCTACAGTGCCCTTCAAACCGGAACACAGTAGTGCTTGCACACTACTGCTTGGCGGCAGAATAACTGGCAAAGCGGTGGTACCTACCTAAGACGAAGTTTGCAACAAAGTTCTACCACCTAGTAAACCACCAAGTAGTAGTATTTTCTCTACATAATCATAAAACTTATTCGAAACTGTAACTTTGTACCGTCACTTACTTACAAGTATTTGTACTTATAATAAAAAATAAAATCCTCCACGGTTAACCTACATTAAGTGACTGCGGTTATTTCTGTTCACTTTCTTGTAAATCGCATTTTGTTATCAGAGTACTTCGAATAACTTCGAAACTTGTTTCATTTAGAGCAATCGTCGCCACAGAGCCTAAGTCATAAGACTTAAGACCTTAATCTTACTTTTTCAAGTTTGTGGTTAAGTTAGCGCTTGGAGGTGGTGATTTAGACCATATGATACATTGCAATAATAGTTATATTTGATTTGAAACTTTTTAAGATAATCAGATAACATTTTAGGGTTGAAATAAGTACGTTGGCGCTTTTTGTATGGACAAGAATCTCTTCTAAAATTTTGGATATTTACGTGAAATGAAATTATGTTTACATAAACATTGAAAATAAATCTAAATATATATAGCTCAAAGGTGACTGACTGACTGACATAGTGATCTATCAACGCACAGCCCAAACCACTGGACGGATTGGGCTGAAATTTGGCATGCAGGTACCTAGATGTTATGACGTAGGCATCCGCTAAGAAAGGATTTTTCGAAATTCCACCCTTAAGAGGGTGAAATGGGTGGTTAAATTATTTTCCCATAGGCCACGCCGCGGGCGAAGCTGCGGGAAGAAGCTCGTAAAAATTAAAAAGCGAGTGTGCTTTAGACCACATGACTGAAATAAAACTTTTTTAGTTTAGCTCTATCTATCGGCCGGTATAACTTTGTTTTTGCTTTGCTTCATGTTAATGTCGTCATCTTGACAATTGTAAGTTGTCATTTTACCGGACATACGAACATAATAATACAGTATGCAGCCAGCATGTTGGGCACGCTACCTACCGGTAGTGGGGGAGCATTTGGACTGTCTATAGGTCATCGCGGCCAGTATATAGACCAATTTTTTTTTTGTATTAAATAGTAGCTAGTGGTTTAGTATTAGTTATTGTAGTATTTAGAAAATAAAGGCAATTTGCCGTGAAAAAAAAAATATTTTAACGTTGTTATGTTGACAATAGAGATCTACGTGAACCAACTTCAACTTTCGTTCGCCTCGCATCCACCAGCTTACTCCCTAAGTCAAGCGTGCGTAAAGGAATTTTCTTTAAAAAAATCTCTTTTTAATTTAAATACGGTTTTGAGATAGACACGACCGCGTTTTAGTTTTGCAAACCATCTTTACACTTACTGAGTTATCCAACAATTGAAGGGTTGAGAATAAAAAGGGTTTAACTGTCAAATTGATAGTTTCGAGAAAATTGACTTTAAACTTCAACGGCTTCATTTTAATATAGAGTGCCAATAAGGTAATAGAAAAGGCTTATGTAAGTTTCAGTTGCTTGAAAATGTATCATTTCTATTTTAAAATACTAAATATAGTAGTAATTCATACAATTACTGTAGAAATATAATATAGTAAAATAAATATAATAATGTTTTTATGCTAAGTGAACTGTATTCCTGTGACAGATGAACCGTTTTTAGACTCAAAATCTCGAGATTTAAGCCCCATTTCGGTATTTTGAGGATGTGTTATTGTGGATAATCTACAATAATACATCGCTTCGACTTATGGGTATAGCTGAATCCAACGATACCCATAAGTCATTTTGTGAAAAAAACCAGTTAAACCCTTTTTGCTCTCACCCCTTCAATTTAAAGTGAGTCATCATTTGTATTCAACCCTTTTAGACATCTTGAACGGCTCCTAACTAAGTCTAGGAAGTGTAAATGACTAGTTCCTAGATACGTCACTCATAGCTCACAAGGACAATGATTACCTACAGCCTGTTATAGATAACAACATACGAATTGCATACGAATTGAATGAACGTCGCGACTGCCAACGTTGGCGACAGCCTTGCCGGCCATAACTTGGCAAGCTTTGAATAAGAGTAATTATAAAAAGAATTAAAATTAAAAACTATCATTAGTGTCTTTTTTACGACTGGCCTGGTAGCTCAGTTGGTAGTGGCTCTCCTTTCTGAACTGTGGTTGTGGGTTCGATTCCCACCCAGAAAAAACATTAGTGTGATGAACATAGGTGTTTGTTTTGTGTCTGGGTGTTATATTGTATTCTATGTATGTATTTATAAACAAAAAGTATCTATGTATTCTACCAGCTATCTGGTTCTCATAGTACAAGATTAGTTTGGGGCTAGATGGCGTTGTGTGAAATGTCCACAAATATTTATTTATTATTTATTTATGTGTTATTTTCAAAACTATATTCCAAGATTACGCTGTTTGAATTTGACTTGATCATGCTGACTAGACTAGATTGGGACGTGGTTTTCAGTTTTGAAATATTTAATATACTGTAGGTAAACTTGAAACTGGCTAAATACACCGACCGCATTGTGCCAAACTAAATAAAAGTATTTTAGTCAAGTAATTTATGTTCAGAAGGGATTCAATTTGAAAAACTTTATATTATTATTCAACTAATTACTTAATTCGGACTTTACAAAATGGTCATTAATTTTAGTTATTTATTATTCGTTTGTATTATATTATCTGTGACCCAGACAGAAGCTCCACTATATAATATTTTACATAATTTTAAGTACCTAATATAATTTTGAGTTGGAATCGAATCTTAATTTGTGGCTTCTGCGGCAATTTCACCATAATTTCGCCAATAAAAGCGCTATAAATTGCCTATTTGCAATAAATCCCTTGAATTTGACATTTTGACTTATGAAAGTGCTAAAAAAATCTATTTGCAATAAAATCCTTTTTTTATTTTAGAAAATACCACCGTTGCTGTACCACCATTACGGGTTCTTCAAGCATACGAATCGAATTCAATCAAATCGGGTTTTTACGCTTTTGTTAACATTTTTTTTTATAAAAAATAAATAAAAAAATAAATAAAAATGTACTTTATTGCTTTTTTTAAACATAAAATAAAGATCACAATTATTATTATTGGAAGCAAAAGGGATGACTTCAGCGTTGTGCAGCATGTACGTATTCACGTGCACGCTGTTTTTCAAGCCACCCCTTGCTCGGACTGATGATCGCCGAGAAGAAAAACCGGTACAAGCGGGTATCATCGCCAATACCTTAGTGAACATTAACCGCAATATCCAAAACAGCTTTTTATGAAATAATATAAAATATAAAAATATGCATGAAAAATTATTATGATGAAAAGAAAAATAAAACAATTGTGTGTGTGTGTGTGTGTATGTGTGTGTGTGTGTGTGTGTGTATGTGTATGTGTGCGTTTGTGTGTGCGTGTGAGTGTGTGTGGGTGGGTGGGTGTGTGGGTGTGTGTATGCTTGCGACCGACAGTGTGAATGTGATGGTGTGTTATTGTGCACATGTATAGATTGTGTATGAGTGAAGTAGAGTGTGCGTTGTAGTGAAGCCTACAGTTAAAAGAAAACATTATTATTTACATAGATTATATACATTTATTTACATAAGCCCCTATTTATATTATGCCCTGAATTCTAAATTAAATTCCTAAAATAGATATATAATGTAACGTAACCGAGTTGGAGATGAAGAAGCGAAGACTGGAAGTTGACTTGACTTGAAGTTGAAGATGATGAAGCGAAGTAGGGCCCCGAAGCACACCCTGGAGTCGATGTAGCCGCAGGGAGACGTCCAGAGGCGCAGCGAATGACCGCTGCTTGTGCCGAGCTTAGCAACACGGCGGGCAGCCGTCACAGAAAGCCACCTGCTAATAAAAAGGTCTTATCAACTGTTCCCGCCAAATCCACTGCAGGCCGCCGTCACCGGCGGAGATTGCCACCGCTTAAGGCCTGGTTTAAACAGGGGTGGTCCGCAACCGTCACGAATAGATAGGCGAAGCGGAGAGGAACTTAGGACGGAAAACTGCCTATCCGTGGCCACACAGAGTGCCACTTGCACGGCAGCACCAAGTACACTTCAGTTACACTGTTCAGATTAAAGAATATAGTTATGTTCAGAATATAATTTAGTGGTGAAGTCCAGAGGAAGACTGCCCTCGCGTGGCTATTTTTCAGTTTTATAAAGCCTCACGCAGTCACCAAAACAACAGACAAAATCCTTGAAAATCGCGAGAACGAAATATTTGAAATCCTGTCACAATTTAATATCAGCTAGCATTAAAATAGGTCGATGAACAAAGACTAATAGAAAATCCTAAACAACCTAACCTTAAAATGTCGTAAATTCATGAAAACTTATGGTAAGAACCTCTTTCAGGGAATTAGAAAAGTCAATAGATGACATCTGTCCAAAAAGTAAACAAACATTAAAATCGTTATTTTTAGTGCTCCTACTGGAAGAATCACTACAAAAATGCAATGAAAAGCCATAATAAAATCAGCTTCAATACCAGTGTAAATTTGGTGAAGATCTGTGAGGTAATATGAAAAAGTTATTTCTTCCTGAAACACCCGTAATTTAGGGAAAAACTTAGGGAAACGACACGTAAGATGTTCCTGTGATCTATATCTACCGATCCACTGCCAAAATAGCCCATACCAAAGGCTTTAAGTACAATTTTAGAGTACAACATTTTATTCATAATAACCAAGAAAACAAAAAGGTATTTGTTACGGAAGCACCACGAGCTGCATACATGCTTCACACGCTTCAGGTGTAAGTAGTAGTTTAGGTAAATTGTATTATTTTAAGCGTGTTAATTTTAAGAAAGTATGTTGCTTTTAAATTGCGCTTGTAACCCGTAGCAGGCAAAAGAGGTACCGAAAGCTTTCTTTGTTTGAAGTAAGCAGGTACCTAGCTGCGGTGCCCTTTTGTTTGCTACGGGCCGAATCTATGTGTTGAATTAGTTTTAAGTTAAAATGTAGTCTTTGACGAGCTTCTGAGCCGAACGCACGGTTCGCGCCAAATAAACGTCCTTGTGCCCTGAAACGCCGTGTTATTTATTGCTCCATACCCAACTCGAGGATCCCTGCACCGCAAGTCGTCTACATTCTGGTCCTTCGAGCCGGATCCTTGAGTATGGAAGCAATAAGCGAAAGGAGCGCTGTTACGACGCGAGGGCAGCTACGCCAGTTAGCTGTGGATCTCCAGCGCCGTACAGCTGAAACGAGGAACGTTCCTGGCTTGCCGTCAGAAGCAGCGTCAAGCTCACCGCCGGAAATGCAGACTGCCACGTCGGTTTCCGCAACGATCCCGTTGGCTGGCCCCGGTGGTCACGTTATCGACCACAGTAATATGGATACGGCGCCGGCCAGGGAATTGACGCGACCGGAGAGAAGGTCGCATTCAAACAGTGTGTGCTCAAACAGTGTGTGCTCAAGCCGTGTCTCAAGAAGCAGCAGGAATAGTGCAGAGTTGCTCCGTAAGCGCATGGAGTACGAAACCGAGCGCGAGTTGCTTCGTAAGCGCATGGAGTACGAAGCCGAGTGCGAGTTGCTGCGTATGGAAAAGGAAGTGCTCGAGACACGAGAGAGCATCGCCAAGAAGAAGTTCGAGGTCAGTATTGCTAAAATTAACAAGCGCGCCGAAGTGGAATGCGGTTCGGTAACAGGGACAGCACGCCGTGTCGAAGAATGGATCGACACGACGCCACTAGTGACACGGCCCGATCCAGTGACCGTGTCAAGTGAAATTCCCAAACCGAATTACAAGGCGCCCGAGTTAAGTGATGTGACTTTGACTCAAGTGCCAGTGCAAGTACAACAAGTGAACAATGAAAATACCACGCGCATGGTATTTTCCGCCCGCGTGCCGCCCGGTAGAAGCGCGCTACCTGCGCCAGCGGCCCGCGCGCCACCTGCACCCCACGTACCGCACGACCCAGCTGCGGCCGACGCGCCCGTTACATCCGGTATCTCTTTCATGCAGCGGTCTGCACCCTTACCGCCATCGGCCATTAGCGTGCCGACCGGCCCGGTTTCAGAACAATGGAAGGAGCGATCGTTCGAACAAAGAGACTGGAAGATTGACCAACTGGCGGAAGCAATCTCGGCGCTTGCGCGACCGAGACCCATTCCTCGCCAAGCGTACGAGTTGCCGCCGTTTTCCGGGAACCCGTCGGATTGGATTTCTTACAAAAACATGTATAGGGATACATCGACGCTCTATAATTTCTTGCCTCACGAGAACTTAGCTCGGTTAAAGTCGTCTCTAAATGGAGAGGCGAAGACCGCCGTCGAAGATTTGTTGAGCTCCTCGTCAGATCCGGACTCAATTATGACGGCTTTGGAGATGGAGTTTGGACATCCGACGTTGATACTCGGGTGCGCTCTAGAGAAGATCAGTGGTTTGCCAAAAATGTCGGACAACGGTCGGGAAGTCAAGAAATTCAGCACTACAGTACGAAACTGTGTGGCGTTGCTGAAAAATATTCGGGCCAACGGCTACCTGAATAATCCGCTATTGGTAGAAGAGCTCCTGTCGAAGCTTACGCCGATTCAGCGCGCAAAGTATGGAGATTTCGCAGCGGATTACATGGTGGAGCACGGAGAGGACTTGAGTGTCAACCCGAATTTAGAAGCCTTCTCTATCTTTTTGGTGGAATTGGCTCAGCGTTCGGCGTTCTTCGCACCGAAGAGTTTTCTCCAGCCAACGCCAGGTACATCGACCTCAGCCGCGAGGTATGCAAGGACTGTGCCGAAGCCAGCTCGACATGTGAAGTTTTCGCGACAAGTGCAGAAAGTGAATGTGCAAAGTGAGTTGACAGTTCCCCCGACGAACACGAAAAGTGAGTGCGCACTATGCAAGGACGAACATTCGCTAGTGACGTGCAAACAGTTCTTGGACGTAAGTGTGACAGAACGGTGGGACATAGTGAAAGTGCGGAAACTGTGTTTTAAGTGTATAGTGAAGAAGCACTCAAGAACATTTTGTCGTGCGAAAAACTGTGATAAATGTGGTTTGTCGCATCATGTGCTTCTTCACACGGACAATGTGAAAGAAAGTGTCACGAATGTGGGTGAAGGCCGTGCAAAGGCATTGCTAAAGGTGCTCCCGGTAACAATAACGGACATTAATGGTGAGTCGCAATGTACGCCATGTTATGTGTTACTAGATGACGGTGCCACAGTGTCGTTAGTGGATAGTTCGGTAGTGACAAACGCGAAAGGACGCAAAGTACCGCTAGTGATAAAAAGTGCGCGCGGAAACGAAGTGACGGACTTATCTTCGCGAATAGTGACGGTGAAAATACAAGGACCTAATGGACAGTGCCACGCGATAAAATGCCGTACGTTGAAGCGGCTGGACTTGCCTACGCAGACCGTGCCCGCCGCTGTTATGCAGAACAACGCGCACCTCCGCAACTTGGGCTGCGAGGAAATGAGGGACGCCAAGCCGTTGCTGTTGATAGGACAGGACAACTGGGAGCTTCTCGTCAGTCAGGAAATTCGACGCGGTAAATCCGGTAAGCCAGTTGCTTCCTATACTAGTTTAGGCTGGGTGGTTCATGGTCCCATAGGTAGCGGGGATAGCGCGGGACAAACCGTAAATTGTATGGCGGTTTCTCTTCCCGATCTGCATGACGTAGTAAAGGCGCAGTTTGAGTTAGAGGCGATAGGCATCACCGATAACATCCGCAAGCACCGTGATATCGAGCGAGCCAACGCGATCTTAGATAACACAAGCAAGCTCGTTTCCAACGAAACGAAATGGGAAGTGGGGTTGCTTTGGAAACAGAACGCGGTGGAACTACCCGACAACTACAGCAGTGCCCGACGACGCCTTGAGGGTATCGAGCGAAAGATGCACCGAGATCCCTCCTTTGCTCAGGCGTACACAGCACAGGTACAACGTTTGGTCAACGAGGGATATGCCCGGAAAGTTGACAACGGCCTCGTGGCGAGTCCGGTTTGGTACTTACCGCATTTTGGTGTACAGAATCCTAACAAACCGGGCAAGCTGAGATTAGTATTCGATGCCGCCGCCACTTTCCAAGGCACATGCCTCAACGACAACTTACTTGCTGGACCAGACCTTCTAAATTCTCTGCTTGGTGTGCTTTTTAAATTTAGAATCGGACCAGTTGGGTTCGCGGGAGATATCGCCGATATGTTTCTTAGGATTCAGATCAAGAAAGAGGATCAGGGCGCACAACTCTTTTTATGGAGAGGTACCGCGCGTAACAAAGACCCTGATATTTATGCGATGAACTCAATGATATTCGGCGCTGTCTCCTCCCCCGCAACTGCTATTTACATTCTAAATAAAAACGCTGAGAGATTTAGAGAGAGTTTTCCAGAAGCCGTCAAAGCTGTACAGTCCAAGCACTACATGGATGATTATCTGGACAGTGCTTCGACAGTACAGCAAGCTAACAAGCTCATCGAGGAGGTGACCCAGATACATGCCGCCGGCGGATTTGTGATACGGGGGTGGGTCACGAACTCGACCGAACTGAGAGAGAAGCTAAAGACCGATATGCCGCAACGGGTTGCACTTGAAAAAGGTGAGAATCTCACAGAGAGAACCTTGGGAATGATCTGGTCGCCAGTACAAGATCATCTCGCCTTTGATTTGTCGTTCAAGCGGCTCCCAGCGGACATAGTGTCCGGCAAGGTAACACCGACTAAGCGAGAGTTCCTCCGTTTTATCATGTCGATATTTGACCCATTGGGATTCCTGTATCCATGTATAATACAGTCGAGGATACTCATGCAGAAGGTTTGGAAGTCAGGAGTCCAGTGGGACGAACGTCTGCATGAATCGGAGGCCGCTAGTTGGTTTAAATGGATTTCGAACCTGCACATGCTGCGAGACGTGAAGGTCCCGAGATGGTACAGGCTCATGCCTGTAGACCTAGAGCTCCACGTATTCGGTGACGCGAGCGAGCTGGCCTACGCAGCAGTGGCGTATATTGCAGGTACGAATGCAGATGGAGAAAGGGAAGTCGCCATGGTGATTGGGAAAGCCAGGGTAGCTCCCCAGAAAGTAGTTTCCATCCCGAGGATGGAGTTACAGGCTGCAGTACTTGCCAGCCGATTGGCATGTACAGTAGAAAAGGAGCTTGGGCTGCCAATCAAACATAAGTTTCTTTGGACCGACAGTAAGACGGTACTTAAGTGGATATCGTCAGACGCCCAAGAGTTCCAACGGTTTGTCTCGCATAGGTTGTCCGAAATAGATCAAAGGTCAAATAGGAGCAACTGGCGCTGGGTGCCCTCGGCGGAGAACCCAGCTGACAAAGCAACCAGACTGAACTGGCCTAGTAACTGCGACGAGTGGCTTTCGGGTCCCTCGTTTCTTTATTGTTCACAGGAACAGTGGCCAGCGTGTGAGATCCCCGAGGCAGCAGAGGAAGACCTTGAGCGAGTACAGCGAGTGCATGTCATATCCGCACTCGCCCCACCTCTGCTGGACCTCACGCGCTTCTCCACCTGGACGCGCGCTCTGCGCACCATGGCGCGAGTGCTCGCCTTCGTTGGTCGGTGGCGCAAACGACACCCGACAGGTGAAATCCAGATGGAAGATCTGCATGCAGCCGAGATGCATCTGCTGAAGAGGATCCAGGCCGAGAGCTTCCCCGAGGTACTGACGAGTTTGAAACGGGGAGAAGCACTGCCGGCGAGCAGCAAGCTGCGCGCCTTGGACCCGATGTTCTTCAATGATGAGTTGCTGCGAGTTCGAGGTCGACTAAGGGCCTGCGAACAGCTGAGCTTCGACGAGAGGCATCCTATCATCCTGGATGGTCGTCACCCTCTCACCAGGATGTTGGTACATCAGTACCATAGAGCAGCACTTCACGCCAACCAGGAGACCGTGGTCAACAACATCCGTGAGAGATATTGGATCACGCATCTCAGATCCACCGTAAAGACCGTGGTATCCAGATGTCAGCACTGCCGCATTCAAAGAGCCGTTCCGAGCACACCAAAGATGGGAGACCTTCCTACCGCCAGAGTGGAGGGTGGCAGACGAGCCTTTGTCCATTGCGGAGTGGACTACTTCGGACCAATGGAAGTGGCCATTGGACGGCGCCGGGAAAAGCGGTGGGGTGTGTTGTTCACGTGCCTCACCACACGCGCCATACACCTCGAGTTGGCGTCAACACTAAGCGCCGACTCTGCGATCCTGGCCCTGCGACGTCTGACAGCGCGCCGCGGGCAGCCGGTGCACATGTACTCCGACAGAGGAACCAATTTTGTCGGGGTCAACACCGAACTACGAGTAGCACTGAAGGAGCTTGACCACGATGCAGTGAAACACAAAGCCACGGTCAAGGGCATTGACTGGCACTTCAACCCACCTGCCTCACCTCACATGGGTGGATGCTGGGAGCGGCTGGTACGATCCATAAAGAACGCTCTAAAGGCGACCCTGAACGGGCAAGCCCCACGTGAGGAGGTTCTTTACACCCTCCTCACCGAAGCGGAGCTCATCATAAATAGCCGCCCTCTCTGCTACGTGACCAACGACAAGGACCAGCCTGTGGTCCTGACGCCGAACCACCTTCTGCTGGGTACCGCATCGGGAAGCACACCGTACGCGCCCGAAAGCACTGGGGATGTCGACGCACGCCGCCAGTGGCGCAGAGTCAATGCGCTGGCTGACACCTTCTGGCGGCGTTGGCTTCGCGAATACCTACCGACCCTGCAACAGCGGAGTAAGTGGTCCAGAGACATAGTAAATGTGAAAGTGGGTAACGTGGTAGTGTTAGTGGATGAAACTAAAAACCGGAACAAGTGGCTTAAAGGTGTGATAAAAAGTGTTTATCACGGTCAAGACGGTGTGATTCGCGTAGTAGATGTGAGAACAGCATGTGGGGTCCTGCGTCGACCCGTAGTGAAGCTTGTGGTGCTTCCTACAGACATTGATATGTAATCGGTGGAACCCTCTTACAGGGGAGAAGAATGTTACGGAAGCACCACGAGCTGCATACATGCTTCACACGCTTCAGGTGTAAGTAGTAGTTTAGGTAAATTGTATTATTTTAAGCGTGTTAATTTTAAGAAAGTATGTTGCTTTTAAATTGCGCTTGTAACCCGTAGCAGGCAAAAGAGGTACCGAAAGCTTTCTTTGTTTGAAGTAAGCAGGTACCTAGCTGCGGTGCCCTTTTGTTTGCTACGGGCCGAATCTATGTGTTGAATTAGTTTTAAGTTAAAATGTAGTCTTTGACGAGCTTCTGAGCCGAACGCACGGTTCGCGCCAAATAAACGTCCTTGTGCCCTGAAACGCCGTGTTATTTATTGCTCCATACCCAACTCGAGGATCCCTGCACCGCAAGTCGTCTACAGTATTATTAAAGTGTTTTGGAACATTTCAGGAGCCTGCAAGGAACGTTCAGATTATGTTTTACAGAAGAAATAAAATGAAAAACCAAAAACCGTAAAAATATCATAAAAAACTGAAACTATTCATTAAGATAAGTGTGCTTACTAAGCACTATGGCGTCCCTACGCCATAGTGCTTAGTAAGCACACTTACCACGCACACTTACACGCTGTAGGGTTACCCCTAACCCTACAGCGTGTTAGTATGTACGAAATTTGTGTTACTTCTGCGGCTTAAACCTAATAATAGCACCAGGTTTTCTTTTTTGTTTGAAAAACTAAACAAAAAATGTATATAAGTCCTTCCTGTATTGATTTTGTTAAAAAAACGCAACTAATAAATATAGTCTGTGGTAAAGCAGCATAAAAAAAACACTACTACTACACTGTATTTAGACGTGGTGCATATGTTACCTACTGCGAAGAAGCTTTATTTTAATAGAAGATCTACTTAGCCCGTATTAACCACTGCAATCATAAGTCGATGATTATGATCCTCTGGCAGCTGCTGGTCCCGAATGCGTGATGAGGCGGCAAGGTGGGCGGACATCGGGTTGCAAGGCACGGAGCGCTGAGGTCGCGGCCTAGTAGGGTGACATAAATTTACTGATAATTCTACTAATATTATAACATCAATTTTACAGCATTTCACTAATATTATATAAATTAAAATTTAGATTACACCAAGCAGTCGATACTGCTATAAAATAAATCAATTTTACAGCACAACTTGGATTATATTGTAATATGAATTCTTTAGAACCAAAACCGTCCGTCCTAACGTCATTCAATTGTTTTCCATTCTCTTCCCGCTATCTCTTTTTTATATATATTTTGGCTCCACACTTTTGTGTATTTAGCCAGTGTCAAGTAATTGATAATTTATCAAGTTAATGATAATTCACGCAAATATGTGTCAAGTCACAGTCGAAGTCATAGTCTAGTCAAAGTCATACTCCTAGTAAAGTGGTGGCAACTTTACTTGAAGCTTCTATGGAGTTTTGGAAACAACACGAAAAGAAACGTTTCACCATCATTATACCATTTTCCCACACCCACGCCTGTAATCCAGCACTTAACAAATAAAAAGCCACCAATTGTATGCACTAACACTGAAAATAACACAAGTTTTGGAAAATAATACAATGCGGTGACGCAATATTTTTCGCTTTCCCGCCAAAACTCCCGCTATCTCTTTCATTCTTCACGCATTCATTCATCCTTCCGATCATCTGTGCTTTTTTCTCACAATACGTTCTAAAACACTCACAATTCCTACATAAATACTTTACTATACTTTATATAATATACTTTATGTTCTAATGTACAGCTTTTTATCATTCCTAATAAATAAATAAATATCCCTAATGTATTTCCAGAAGTCTGTAGTATAATAAACAATATAATTAAAAAAATTATTTCAACTGACTGCAAAGAAAAGGATCATAATTCGATTGCCATTTCATGATAAAGCTAATGGTAACAATATTTAAAAAGTAATGTATTTATGAATACATTATCTAAATATATATAACTCAAAGGTGACTGACTCACATAGTGATCTATCAACGCACAGCCCAAACCACTGGACGGATCAGGCTTAAATTTTGCATGCAGGTAGATGTTATGACGTAGGCATCCGTTAAGAAAGGATTTTTCGAAATTCCACCCTTAAGAGGGTGAAATGGGTGGTTTAATTATTTTCCCATAGGCCACGCCGCGGGCGAAGCTGCGGGCAGAAGCTCGTTATATGAAAAAAGCAGTTAATCTGAATCCACTTGAAATCAAATTGATGGTCGCCCCACTCTATCGAGTCGTGCGCAAACCCCGCCGACTGGCGTCGATCAACCATTAGTATCGAAAGGTATCGATGTGCGCGGGCGCATCTCGCGTGTTCAAATTCTGGCGGCTGCGGCGCACCGGAAACAAGCAGCTCAAGCGGCTAGCGGCTTTCAGGAAACTGTTCGGGAAGAACTCAGGATGAAGGCCTTTTTGGTGTTAACTGCTTTTGTGTTGGTGAGTTTTTTTAATTTTCTTGGGTGGTTCGGACCTTTTTTAAGTATGTGTTATTGCTCTTTCAAAAAGGAAATTAATAGTTATTTACTAGTTGACCCGCCCGGCTTCGCACGGGTGAATTAGTAAAACGAGGTCGAACGGGACCAAAAGAACTTACAACAAGAACGGCAATGCCAATTACACTTATTATTAAATTCAAAATATATATGAAAATATGATAGCATCCGTGGTGGTTGAGCAGGTCGGATCCTAACCTGGAGGCGGCGGGTTCGATTCCCGCGGCAGTACAAGTATTTGTGCACAGAAAAAAAAAGCTCAAATACTTGTTCTTAGCCTGAGTGTTGTGGGACCATGGTCCTCTTGTTCCTGGGTCCTTAGACAGGGAATCCTAGTTAGGGTCCAGGATTTATGTATGTGATCGTTGGGCCTTGTTATTATTATTTATCGTCGTAGTGCCTATTAACATAATCATTAATAAATGATCCTAATACTTAAGTTTGTCCTAAAAACTTAAATAACTGAGGCCCGTATTACAGAACTACGGTTAGTCATGAATCTGTCCTCAAGAAGAGATTTAATTCACAATTAGATCAGTTTATAAATCAAATTCCCACTTAAGCGCCGATCGATGACTGAGCATTGTTCTGTAATACAGGCCTGTGTTTTGTTCCTAATGACCAAACAAGTCGGTCAATGGCGATAGGTTATGTCAGTTGAAATAATAATAGTGTTCGATGACCTCAAAGGTTAGTTTTTGTTTGAGTTTACTTATTAATATTAATTTACACCGTTTACTTTAATAAAATGGTTATTATTCTACTATATACTACTACTATGGCTTACTTATAATTTATAGTGTTTGGTTGTCTGGAAAAAATTGCTTTAAGCGATAAGACCACACATTGTGACACACAAATTTTAAGTGTGTGCTTTTAAATTTTTCCTCTAAAATTGCATGTAAAACAATCACTTTAATATTATGTGGGTATTCGATATAATTTTAAGCATCAACATAATTTACATTGATAAATGAAGGGTTAAATGAATTAAAAGATAATTGAGTAAGATTTATAATCTTCACAAATATTTAAAAAAAAAGTGGTGAAAATGTACCGTGTCAAAGTAGGCAGTACATTAAAAAACTGATTTGTTATTTATTGAGCTCATAATAAATAATAATACTGAATATTAAAATCTACTAAATACCATAACTTTGTACTAATTTATTTAGATATATAAGTAATTAATTAATTAATTATAGTTGATGTATATCGAAATAAGTAATTCTCAAATTTTTATCAAACATTCCGTAACATCATAAAAGTTTGCCGCTTCTCTAACTGGTTACGTTTGTTAATCTTTGACGATATATCATTTAATATCGGTAAGATTTCGCGGGTTCGCGATCTCGAAAGCTGGCTACTTTCTTCGGCAAAAAATGATTCGAAAAACCTGTTCCGTTGGAACCAAGTTTCATTTCTTTACCACCATTATTGAAGGTTTACTTTTTATTGAATATATACTATACTTGTATTTTATTGAACTTCAATAATAATTTGGTGACAGGTTCCATTAATATTTGTTTATGCTATCCGCATTAATGAAATGTGACCCTTTTCATAGAAACTCATGCATAATTTATGATTCTAACTAAATACTTTCCGAATCGCAGAACGGCTTGTTCACCACGGTCTCTTGTGTTAGAAGTGCCGGGAGGATTTCTCGCCATGCCAGACATAATCCGTCGTGCTTTTGTTTGCGCCAACTGTGTGGCCATTCTGGAGCCCAATGGCTTCGTACGTCATGATGGCGGAAGACCCGACGGAATGACCTTGATTCCATGGAAGATGAGGCGGCCTTTGGGACGCAACCTGTGTGGACCCTCTTGCGCCGTCACATCTTGGTGGTACACAGGGTAAGGCTGGTGCTGCGGCCGAATCCGTAGAAAGTGGTTACATGTTTGCGCCAATCGGTGTCGAGACGTTGGGGCCGTGGGGACCGAGTGCCCACAAAATTTACAAAGATCTTTCGGAATTACTAATCGAGGCAACACGTTACCAAAATGCTGGTCTTTATTTAGCCCAAAGAATAAGCATTGCCAGCCAACGGGGCAATGCCGCCAGCATTTTGGGCATGTTGCCTACTGGTAGCGGCTTTTCAGATTAAGTTTTGATAATGCATAGTTTTTAATTTAATTTAATTTTAGTTATATTGGTTAAAAACTTATTATTTATACTTAGATAAAGTTACAATACATAATTTTTATATGACTAATGGTATACTTAGTTATAACAGAAGCAAAATAAAGGTTACTTTCTTGAACATACAAATAATATTAGGTCTTTACCTATGAAATTGCCGTTTTGTTTGAAAAAAGTTAAAGTATTTTTTTTTCGAACTTATTTATTTCTTTTATTCAAAGTAATCACCCCTGCAATCAATGCATCTTTGCCAACGCTGTGGCAGTTTATGGATGCCCTTCTTGAAAAAATCAGCAGGACGGGAGACAACAAACTCTTCAAAGGCGTTTTGTACTGCCTCTCGGGAATTGAATTTTTTTCCCGCTAAAAAGTTGTCCAAATTTTGGAAAAAGTAATAGTCGGTAGGCGCAAGATCTGGTGAGTATGGCGGTTGAGGGTGAGCTTCCAAACCCAACTCATGCAGCTTAGAGACGGTCTGTTGTGCAGTATGGGGTCGCGCGTTGTCGTGAAGTAGCAGTGGAGACGGCCGATTGACCAAAGCTGGTTGCAGACGTGCGAGTTTCGCCATCATTGTGGTCAGTTCTTCAATGTACACATCTGCAGTAATGCTCTCGCCGTTTTGTAAAAAGCTATGATGAATCACACCAGCACTAGACCACCAAACTGTGACCATCACCTTTCTAGGGGTCATTTTTCGTTTTGCACATTGCTTTGGTACCGAACCAGGATCTAACCAACTTGCTGAGCGCTTTCGATTGTCAAAAAGAATCCATTTTTCGTCGCACGTAACAATTCGGTTCAAAATTCCTTAATTTCTGTGCCTGTTAAGCAGCGCAAGGCAAGTCTCGACGCGTACGTTGCGCTGGCGATCTTTAAGTTCGTGGGGCACCCATCTATCAAGCTTTTTTATCTTGCCAATCTGTCGCAAATGGACCAATATTGTTTTGATGCTAACATCAAAAGCTGCTACCAGCTCAGCTGTAGATTGAGATTCATCAGCTTCCACAATCGCCTTTAATTCATCATTGTTGACCAAAGTTTCCGGACGACCACGAGGTTCATTTTTCAAGTCAAAATTCCCAGAACGGAACCGAGCAAACCAATAACGGGTTGTACGTTCGTTTGTAGAGTTCTCTCCGTAAACGTCGTTGATGTTACGTGTCGTTTGTGCCGCGTTGGTGCCACGACGGAACTCATATTCCAAAATTACACGAAATTTCAAAGTATTCATTATGAGGAAAAATGTTGAAATGTAATGAAAATACAACGCTAATCAATAAACAAAAGACTTATATTGTAAATAGAATGTCATATTTTTAAAACAAAATTAATTTGAATTTAGAATTCATAGCCAATCAAAACTTTTTTTTGTTTGAAAAAGTCTGTACTGCAAAACGGCAATTTCATAGGTAAAGACCTATTATATTGCTAACTGTTACTACGAGCATAACATAATCAATTAGTTTGGCTAAAAGGTTTCGTTTCGGTAAAGGCTAGGCAAGGTGGTAGGACTTTTCTGCAAAGTTCGTCTAGGTAGGTACCACCGCTTTGCCAGTTATTCTGCAGCGAAGCAGTAGTGCGCAAGCACTACTGTGTTCCGGTTTGAAGGGCACTGTAGCTAAAGAAATTACTGGGCAATTGAGACTTTATAATCTGATCCCACAGTCGAGTAATATTATTACCAGAATGTGCTTATGTCTCAGGATGATGTGCGCAGTGCAGTGTCACGCGAAACTTTATATTTTATAGTTCCGAGTGACACTGTTCATTTATGGATAGCCGTGTCGCTTAACATCAGGTAAACGCCGAGCTCGTCACATCATTCACATTGAAAAAATCGCGGAAATTAGCAATGTTAGGTTTGGTTTAGTAAGCGCATTTAGCGCCTCTAATACTTTTCACCCCGGGAAAATTGTCTACGCGGGTAAAGCCTCGGGTCGCAGCTTGTGCACCGTGCAATGTTAACTCAACTCCCATGCAAAAGTGCATCGCTACTCAGCCACACCTAACTTCGATTGTGTTGATTATACAATTGCAACGCGCCCTCTGCCGATACACTGAGGACTTATAATGTACCTACCAAATACCAAATACCTACCAATACCTTTGTACTGTTTTTTTTAAATAACGCCCATTAATCACATACATAGATCTTGGACTCTAACTAGGATTCCCTGTGTCTAGGGATCCAGGAACTACAAGGACCATGGTCCCACAACACCTAGATACAAGTATTTGCGCTTTTGTTTTCTGTGCACAAATACTTGTCCTGCCGCGGCAATCAAACCCGCCGCCTCCAGGTTGTGAACCGACCTGCTCAATCACCACACCGCAAAGGCTGTAATAATAATAAAGACGAAAAGTATTTTCAAGTTAGCATCAGTGCTTTCTAGAAGCCATCGGCACATCAAACTATCATTACCACAATTAAATAAACCAAAAGAAAACCACTAACGTCATTAAAAACATTAAATCGAACTAATAATCGAATAAAACAAAATGTGCCATTGTCAAACGTTGTCCTCAAGTATCAAAACTACGTGAGTAGGCTACTAACTGCTGGCATTGGGACCAAGGATCAAGATGCGTTACACCGTTTTGGGATGTCCAAAGTAGGTGCAAGATGGAAATACCTAGGTTTGGTGACTAATTTTTTTCCTTATGAGTCGATTTTTGAAGTTAAACTTTACGCATGCTTGACTTGGGGAGTAAGCCGGTGAATGCGAGGTGAACGGAAGTTGAAGTTGGTTCACGTAGATCTCCATAGTCAACATAACCAAGTTAAAATTTGTATTGTTATGTTAGTATGTCCGGTAAAATGACAATTCCCAATTGTGAAGATGGCGACATTAACAAAGAAATCAAAAACAAAGTTATACCGACCGATAGATGGAGCTAAACTAAAGAAGTTTTAAGCGTAAACAAAGTTATACCAGCCGATAGATAGAGCTAAAGCAGCCTTATTAAGAAACGGTATTAGTCTCGGATTAGTTACTTCAGCTTTTGTCCTTATTTTGCTACTGGAATATTTAGCTGGATGGAAAGAGACAAAACATGGTGTAACTACTCTAAAGCTAGTTCATGTTTATTAATAAGGCTGAAGAAGTTTTAAGCATAAACAAAGTTTTTTTTTTGTTTTGTTTTGGCTTTTTGGCGTTTTGGCACTTTTGTGTATTTAGCCAGTGTAGAGTTAAGTAATATATACATATATATATCAAGTCAAGTCAAGTCACAGCCCAAGTCATCAAGTCAAGTCATAGTCTAGTCAAGTCATACTCCTAGTAAAGCGGTGGCAACTTTACCAGAAGCTTCTATGGAGTTTTGGAAACAACACGAAAATAAACGTTTCACCATTATTACACCACTTTCCCACGCTCATGCCTGTTGTCCAGCACTTAACGTTTTGTTTTTAATGCCCCAATTTTATGCACTAACACTGAAAATAACACAAGTTTTGGAAAATAATACAATGCGGTGACGCGATCTTTTTCGTTTTCTTGCCAAAACTCCATAAACAAACTTATACTAGGCGAAAGATGGAGCTAAACACGAACTAGCTTTAGACTAGTTACACCATCTTTTGTCTCTTCATCCAGCTAAATATTCCAGTAGCAAAAAAAGGACAGAAGCTGAAGTAACTAATCCGAGACTAATACCCGTTTATTAATAAGGCTGAAGGAGTTTTACTTCAGTCGTGTGGTGCACACTTGTTTTTTTTTTTTTACTGAATGAGCATTTGATCGCGGCCCCACCTGATGGAAACTGACAACTGGCTGTTATTCTCAAGCAGCGATCAAGAGCAGTCTTACCATTACACTTCAGGTAGGTGGTACGCGCTCGATCATAGGTCAAGAATAATTCGAGTGGAAAAGTCATGATTTTGTGATTTCGTGATTCTTTTTAACCCCTAAATCTATGTACATATTGTTTTTTTAAAATCTGAGGTTTTGGATTGGTCATATTTTTCTGAAGTTCAAGGAGCTTGCCTGTCATTTAAAGTTAAGCGTCTTTAAAAAATTTGAATGGTACTTTTACGATTATCTTATTAACTGGTTTTGATAAATATGCACAAAAATAAAGGTTATTTACCCGAGTAAAGCACAGCGTCAAAGTCTACTGAAAAATTGTTCTGCTACTGAACACTTGCTGGCGCTACTAGTAGCTTACGTTTACCTTGATAAAATACATTTTCTGTGTACTCTCACTTACATTTAGAAATAATAATAAAAATAAATATAAATAATAGAAAAAAATCCTCATGGTATTATTGAACATTAATTTAGTTCTATTCTATAGATAACTCATTTTAATAATATTGCGGATTGTCTACTCGATACTACTTTGTCTACTTTGGGGGTTTATGTTTGCTCGCGTCCGTAGGCTTTAACCCTAGTTTCCCTACACGTGACCCCTGGGTGGTGCCAAAAGAGCAACCAAATAACTGGTGGAAGGCCTTAGCCGCCGGCTTAGTTACCACCCATTAGACAAAACCACGATGCCAAGCGACTCGTCGTGTTCCATCGTGATGTCTAATGAAGCCGTTCTGACAAGTAGATGTGGACAGTTGTGTTGGGTATGCAGACCGGTATTGGTGATGGAGATGCTTTCGCGTCGGAGACCTTGCTTCGGAGGGTAGCGGGATCCGAAGCACGGTGCTCTCTGCTGGCCGACCGCAAGTTGTAGGGGGCCCAAGTAGTAGTCTAGCCAAACGCGTCTACGAAAGGCTGCCCCACCGCTTGTGTAAAATCCTGAGGTTGTCCACAGGGCCAGTTGGCGACTGGAAGTGAGGAACTTGTGGGCAATTTCAGGGGGGTTTGGGCGTCCCCGCAGTCTCCGCGCAAGTTCTCCATTGGCGTAGGAGCTTCTCTATTACTGAGGGTTAGCATCCCAATATCTCGTCCACTTCCTACTTGTCTACCTAACTCACCCAACTATGAAAAAGTCAAATAAATTGAGCAAGTTTAAACGGCAGATGCACGTCCTCACTCTTAAAGTGCACCTCACAAATATTCGTGGGCTGCACTCAAATCTGCAAGCTGTCCATCATCATCTGGAGACCAACAAACCGCACTTGCTCTTCTTGACTGAGACGCAAATAGGATGTCCATCAGACACGGCATATCTGGACTATCCAGGATTCATCTTGGAAAACCGCTTCCTTCCACGCGCTGGTATCTGCGTTTACGTCCGTGATGACATTTGCTGTTTGCGTCTCCGAAACCTTGAACATCCCCACTTTTCGGTGATTTGGGTGCTTGTGGACACCGGCATTGAGAAAATTCTCTATGCTGGTGTGTACAGATCACATAGCGGTGACCGGGAGACAACTCTTCTAATGGAGTATCTCAGTGAAACGGCAGATGTGGCTCAGCAACGCTATCCTTCGGCTCAGCTTGTTGTTCTGGGGGACTTTAATGCTCACCACCAGGAGTGGTTAGTCCCACACCGGATCACGGACCACGCTGGGAGAGAGACGCGTAAGCTCGCTTTGGCGCTCAATTTAACGCAGATTGTTAAAGAGCCAACGCGAGTGCCTGATATTGATAGCCACACTGCTAACTGCCTCGACCTTCTGCTCACGACTGAACCAGACCGATACTCTGTGGCAGTATCCTCACCCATTGGTAATTCCGATCACTGTCTGGTCAAGTCCGTTTCAGTATACTCCCCGCCTGACCCAAGCCCTAAGAGCAATCGGCGTGTCTGGAGATACAACTTAGCAGACTGGGACGAGATGCGACATTTCTTCGCTTCATATCCTTGGCGGCAAACGTGTTTTTCTTCTGGAGATCCGACGGTCTGCGCGAATGCGGTTACTGAGGTAGTATGTCGGGCTATGGAATATTTTATTCCATTTTCCGATAAACCCGTGACCAGCAAAGCCAGCCCATGGTTTGGAGCCGAATGTGCACGTGCTGAAGCGCAGAAGCATGCGGCATATCTGGCATGGGCTGACGCTCGAAAACGCAAGGCCTCGGACACTCGAGCTAAGAAGAAAGCCTTTAACGTTGCCGCCAAGGCCTGTAAGAAGGAATTAAGGAAGGCTCGTTTCAATCATATTGGTCGAATAGGGACTAAACTTGCTTCCTACCCAGCGGGTAGTAAGGCTTTTTGGTCCCTAGCCAAATCGGTTGAAGCGAACTTCTGTCGATCCTCACTGCCTCCATTATTGAAACCAGACGGATCGCTGGCTCACACTGCAAAAGAAAAAGCAAACTTGTTTGCCACTCTCTTTGCAGAAGCTTCGCGTTTAGATACTGCTAATGAGGTACCTCCCTGCCTTCCACAATGCGGTGTTTTCATGCCGGAAATACGCATACGTCAGAAGGAAGTACTAAAAACATTACGCAGTCTAGACGTGAACAAAGCCAGTGGTCCCGATGGTATACCTGCAATTGTACTTAAGAACTGTGCACCTGAGTTGTCTCCCATTCTAACACGCCTATTTCGCCTCTCTCTGGACACCGGAATAGTCCCTATGAGTTGGAAGCTAGCCAACGTACAACCTGTACCTAAGAAGGGCAGTCGTGCTGATCCTGCCAACTATCGACCCATCTCAATTACCTCCATTATCTGTAAGAGTATGGAGCGTATAATTAACAACAAGCTCTTGGCATACCTTGAAGACAATGATCTCCTCAGTGACCGGCAATACGGATTTCGCCGAAACCGGTCCACTGGGGATCTTCTCGCGTATGCCACTCACATATTGAGCGAAGCCTTAGAGATGCATGGAGAGGCACTTGCTGTATCTCTAGACGTCTCTAAGGCATTTGATCGGGTCTGGCACGACGGTCTTCTGAATAAGCTTCCATCTTACGGACTACCTGCTGGTTTGTGCACTTGGATATCAGACTTTTTGAGGGAACGATCGCTTAGAGTAGTTCTTGATGGCTGCTCTTCCGATCAATTAGCTATTAATGCTGGTGTACCTCAGGGGTCAGTTCTTTCAGCAACACTATTCTTACTCCACATCAATGATTTGCTAAAGCCCGGTACCTTTGGGTATGCAGATGATAGTACTGTTGTTGAAAGATACACATCCAGTGCCCGAGCCAGTGGTGACGACGTCCGGATTGAGAGAGAGGCTATGGTTGAGCGCATGAACCTGGCTTTGAAAGCCGTGTCCGATTGGGGCGATGCTAACTTGGTTAGGTTCAATGCTGCAAAAACACAGGCGTGTTTATTCACTGCTAAAAAGAGCCCACTCCATCTGGCTCCTTCATTCCGTGGTGTATCTGTAAGTTTAGGAAACCATCTTGAGCTTTTGGGTGTTGATCTCACGTCAAACCTAAACTTTGGATCCTACATCGAGTCCAAAGCCAAAGTAGCTTCAAAAAAACTCGGCATATTGTCCAAGGTAAGGCGGTACTTCACACCTGGACAGCTTCTAAATCTGTATCAAGCACAAGTCCGATCGTGTATGGAGTACTGCTGCCACCTGTGGGACGGGTCTGCCAAGTACCAGCTTGAGGCTCTGGACTCGATTGAACGGCGTGCCAAAAGGCTCATTGACGACGACACTTTGGTTGGTGAAAGGCTCCAGAGCCTTGCACATCGACGTAAGGTGGCAAGTCTGTCGGTTTTTTACAGATTACACCACGGTGAATGCGCTCAAGAACTGCATGATCTAATTCTCCCATCACCATTCCACTACCGGACTACTAGACGCTCGGCTAAGCGCCATCCTTTTGTGGTCGAAATACCACCCATTCGTACCAAGCGATTTGACTCAACGTTCTTAATTAGAACGGCTAAGGAATGGAATGCCCTGCCAGCGTCTGTGTTTCCGGCGAAATATGACCCGGGCGTGTTCAAGAGAAGAGTGAATAGGTATTTACTTGGCTAGCATGCTACACCTTCGATCGCATCGTCACTTCCCATCAGGTGAGAGCGTGGTCAAATGCTAGACAAGTTTGAAGTAAAAAAAAAAAAAAAAAAAAAAAAAATACTAGATGGCGGTATCAGTTCCAATATTAGAGCATTTTTTTTAATTCTTCGTACATTCGCCGAAAATATTGCCATATAGGTAACCATGTTTTTTTTAAATATATCACACAGCACAAGATGAATAATTGAAACTTGAAATATTGTCCTTTTTAATTATTATTATTAAATTCAGGTATGAGAAGGGTACCCGCCCTCTGAGATCCCCATCAGTAGGAACTAGTTAGGTTGGAAACTCTTTTTGCTAGTGAGAAGTTTAATGAATTTCTATTCCCGACAGACACTGATGGTTGGGAATAATGGGAATTTAGACCAACATTTATTCGAGTGACAATTTAAAGATCCAAGTTTTTGAAGTAACACTTCTTTAGGCACGTTTGACTTGGGGAGTAAGCTGTCGAGGCGAACGGAAGTTGAAAGTCGTTAGTTAACTTAGATCTCCATTGTCAACATAACAAAGTAAACAATTTGTATTATTATGTTGGTATGTCCGATACAATGACAATTCATAATTGTCAAGATAGCGACATTAACATTAAACAATGTAAAAACAAAGTTATACCGGCCGATAGATGGAGCTAAACTAAAGAAGTTTTACTTCAGTCGTTTTTTGGTGTCATTTAACTCTTTTATTATGCTATATTCCAGGTGTCACAGCCCTGCAGCAGCCGGTCCCTCGAGGAGGAGTCAGTAGTGAGCGTGTACACGACTCACCCCACCACCGCCGGCACCGCGCCGCCCCTGGACGTGTACCGGCAGATAGCAGACAACATTGCCGAGAGGATCACGCAGCCGATTTACAGGTGACCTTAGCTTTATAAACTTCCATTCTACCTCTTGTAGAGGCAACCTATTTTTCTGTCAAAATGTCACACAAGTTTTGGCGGGAAAACGAAAAAGATCGCGACGCCGCATTGTATTATTTACCAATTTATTATTTTGAAAAATTATCAATTACTTGACACTGGCTAAATACACAAAAGTGTAGAGCCATAACATAAAAAATAAAATAATAGAAGGTAAATAGAGTTGTGAAAGCTGTGTTCATTTAATTACTATATGGGGTTTTGGCGGGAAAACGAAAAAGATCACGTAACCGCATTATATTATTTTCCAAAACTTGTGTTATTTTCAGTGTTAGTGCATAAAATTGGTGGAATTTTATTCGTTAAGTGCTGGACAACAGGCATGAGCGTGGGAAAGTGGTGTAATGATGGTGAAACGTTTCTTTTCGTGTTGTTTCCAAAACTACATATAAGTTTCTGGTAAAGTTGCCACCACTTTACTAGGAGTATGACTTGACTGGACTAGACTATGACTTGACTTGATGACTTCGACTGTGATTTGACTCACATATATATATTAATTAACTTGTATTATGTAGATTTGAATGGTAGTTAGTACAAGCTATCCTTAGGTTGGGGCTATAGATGGCGCTATGTGAAATGGCTAATAATATATATTACCTTCTTTAACTCATTAAATCGATTCCACATATCATTCAGGTTCTTCGGCTTCACAAACACAACTGAAGAAAAAACAACAAAGCGGCCGTTCGAACACATCGAGCTAGATTCCTCCGAGGTGAACCCAACAACCGGCAAGAACAAATCATCGGAAACAGACCTCCAAACCAACGAGATATCCCCGGACCGAGACGTCGAAGAAATATCAATCGAAACAAAACAGAAATCAGATAAAAAGCCGGAGAAAATAACTCTCTTCTCTTCTTATTTACCTGTTAAAGAGAACTTTGAGATAAATAAAACAAATTTTGATGTAAATGATAATAGTTTAGAGTTAGATGACGTGGATAGTGATATTGATCTACCAGATGACCAGGAAACTTCGAGGGAAGGGCCGTTTGTGTATATATTGGAGCTAATGGGGAGTATAATTCAGTTGTTGTGGGGAGGGTTCTTGGCGTTATTTAGACCAGCAAGCTCTAGCACAGATTAAATACCAATTACAGAAAGTTCACTAGTCACTACTCACTAGGTGGTAGGACTTTTCTGCAAAGTTCGTCTAGGTAGGTACCACCGCTTTGCCAGTTATTCTGCCGCCAAGTACTGTGCAAGCTGTGTTTCGGTTTAAAGGGCATTGTAGCTAGTGAAATTACTGAGCAATTTTGACTTTATGATCTTACAGTCGAGTAATCTTATTACCAGACTGTGCTGATGTCTCTGATGAAACTTGATATTTTAGAATTCAAAGTGTCTCTGTTCTGTTATGGGCGGCCATGTCGCTTAGCATCAAGTGAATCGTTCACTTACGCTTGCTTATATTTGATGTGATGAGCTAGTCAGTTCGTCACATCAATTTTTTACATTAAAAAAGTCACTTGAGTAAATTCGGGTGGTACTGGGATGCAATCGCATACAGTGGTTTTTTGTCGCTATCGCTATCTGAATTCTTTTCGTTTTTAATGCACTTGAAACAGGTTAAAAGTAGCGACTAGCGAAAGTGTTATATATTAACCGATTCACCAAAACGTGTTTTTTTCTTCTTTTTAGTCTCCCTTCCTTTTTCAAGTGCATTGAAGGTATATACAATGTAACTTTAGAAGTACTTATTTTACCTAGACGTATTAAATGTATATTGTATATTTAAGTATTTATTTCACACGATGTTATTTGTAGTATTATTCATTTGACATCCAGAATAATCGACAAACAGCGTGCTCACGTATCAGTCGCTACCTTACACATACATCATTTGTAGCTAGTATTGTGTAGGTTTAAACAAATTTTGATGTAAGCGACAATAGACTTTAAACTGGTCAATACAATTTCTGAAATATTGCTTAACCAAGTTAGAAATTATAATAATTAAAATACTTGGTTAAGCGGTTATTTTGTATTTTGCATCAAAAGGCCAAACTCTCTCTCGTAAATTAAAACATGTACCTGGACGTTTCAATGCAGTATTTAGCCTCATGAAAGTTATATATTAGGTCTTTACCTATGAAATTGCCGTTTTGTTTGAAAAAAGTTAAAGTATTTTTTTTTCGAACTTATTTATTTCTTTTATTCAAAGTAATCACCCCTGCAATCAATGCATCTTTGCCAACGCTGTGGCAGTTTATGGATGCCCTTCTTGAAAAAATCAGCAGGACGGGAGACAACAAACTCTTCAAAGGCGTTTTGTACTGCCTCTCGGGAATTGAATTTTTTTCCCGCTAAAAAGTTGTCCAAATTTTGGAAAAAGTAATAGTCGGTAGGCGCAAGATCTGGTGAGTATGGCGGATGAGGGAGAGCTTCCAAACCCAACTCAAGCAGCTTAGAGACGGTCTGTTGTGCAGTATGGGGTCGCGCGTTGTCGTGAAGTAGCAGTGGAGACGACCGATTGACCAAAACTGGTTGCAGACGTGCGAGTTTCGCCATCATTGTGGTCAGTTCTTCAATGTACACATCTGCAGTAATGCTCTCGCCGTTTTGTAAAAAGCTATGATGAATCACACCAGCACTAGACCACCAAACCGTGACCATCACCTTTCTAGGGGTCATTTTTCGTTTTGCACATTGCTTTGGTACCGAACCAGGATCTAACCAACTTGCTGAGCGCTTTCGATTGTCAAAAAGAATCCATTTTTAGTCGCACGTAACGATTCGGTTCAAAATTCATTCATTTCTGTGCCTGTTAAGCAGCGCAAGGCAAGTCTCGACGCGTACGTTGCGCTGGCGATCGTTAAGTTCGTGGGGCACCCATCTATCAAGCTTTTTTATCTGGGCAATCTGTCGCAAATGGACCAATATTGTTTTGATGCTAACATCAAAAGCTGCTGCCAGCTCAGCTGTAGATTGAGATTCATCAGCTTCCACAATCGCCTTTAATTCATCATTGTTGACCAAAGTTTCCGGACGACCACGAGGTTCATTTTTCAAGTCTAAATTCCCAGAACGGAACCGAGCAAACCAATAACGGGTGGTACGTTCGTTTGTATAGTTCTCTCCGTAAACGTCGTTGATGTTACGTGTCGTTTGTGCCGCGTTGGTGCCACGACGGAACTCATATTCCATAATTACACGAAATTTCAAAGTATCCATTATGAGGAAAAATGTTGAAATGTAATGAAAATACAACGCTAATCAATAAACAAAAGACTTATATTGTAAGTAGAATGTCATATTTTTAAAACAAAATTAATTTGAATTTAGAATTCATAGCCAATTAAAACATTTTTTTGTTTGAAAAAGTCTGTACTGCAATACGGCAATTTCATAGGTAAAGACCTATTATTTGTGTACATTCTGTCTGAAAGACAAACATACATTTTTGTGAATATAGATAACGTACATAAGATTTATAATAATCACATTCTAATATAATTTCAAGCCTCAATGACATTACCAGAATCGCCGTCTCGTCACACTTGGAATTAGCAATGTTTTAATCGTTTAAAAGTAAAATTAACAACATCCAATCATAATTCTATGGGAAATTAATTAATACATAATGGTACAGTAATATCTTGTCCTATTCAACTTAAAACAACGAACAAAATAACTTAAATGTGGCTGTGAAGTTACCGCGCAGAATCACACAGAATTACTCTTTTTTTTTTTACTTCAAACTGTTTTTTTTTTTACTTCATGCTCTGATCTACACAAAACCACAGCTTATTGTTTTGCGCGATTCCACTACTGTGGGATACTGTAGTACTTAAGTACATTGTTTTTAATTAAAAATTAATAAACAATTTAACTACACTTAAAATTAAAAAGTAAATTAGACACTATCTCACTATTATACAAAGCACAAATTATTAGAGGTACATTAATTATTGAAATTAGAAATTGAAAAAAAGGATATTTAAATGGCAATTAAGTATTATCACTAAATGTCAATTACCTAAGCAGTAGTGTGCAATATGTGCAGGTTAATGCTAGGCAAGCGAATATCGACAAACTTTACAGTAGCATTATGTATTTGAGATCAAATTCACACAATTGAGATATGTGGATAATTAAAATAAGTACATACGCGTATTTGTTTTCCGTTATGTAACTTTGGTGTGCCATTTAATTGAAGTCAAATATTGGTGATAAAAATGTAAAATAATCAATAAGTATAGATAACTACTTAAAGATATATAATAGGGTTTTATTTAAAATAAATTATTTACCAAGACTTGTTTTTTAATATACTAATTGCCATCTACCTTTCTTCTTATCTTCGTTTAATGGCTTGCTATCGCTATTTAGCGATAATTCTGCCAATGTCAAATAAGAAATTATTGTACGGTTATGTCATGCCAAAGTCTTGTTTTGTCAGTTAAAATGCCACAGTAAAATGGTAAATATTTTACTGAAGGCTCTAGGAAGCCTTGAAGAGAAAACGAAAAGGCATAGTTTTAAAACTTGGAACCATTTGCCAACACTCGTGCACGTTCACGAACACTTAACAGATAATAATCCACCCTTAATTTAATCCACCATTAAAATGCAAAAATATACGGGTTATGGAAAAAAAATCAAATTCACAACCGCCATTTTTGGATTTTTTTCAACGACCTTCTATCCCTTTTTTTGCAAGCCTTAACGCTAAGCAAGCCTTTTTTATATTGTCCAACAAAAGTATAATATCAATTAAGTACTAATTAAGGTACTCTTTCAGTCGAATACCCGCTAACTTAATTTTGGTTGTTGGTAATTTCAACCAACAAACTATGGAAGAAACGTTCTTTTACTTCAAAAGGATGATTAGTCACTTCGTTTTGACCAAACGAAATTCGATAGAATCCACTCAACCCCTTGATCTCCCAAGAGGTAAGGTCTTGACGGCGGGGGGACGTTTACGCAAACAACATTTCACAATAATATAAAGAAAATCGAATCGAAATTGAGATGTCTTGAGCTGACCCCTCTGGAAGGTTACTCAAGTACTGGGACTTAAGTGATTGCTCAGCGCCAGTTCGCTTCGTTGCGCTAAGTGCTTTCTTTACCTAGAATTTCATTTGCAATACTCTAATAAATTGCAGAACTATGCATTTGTTTGTATTTTGTTATGGTTCGTTTATGTTTCGTTTCAGATGCATTAGATACAATGCCCAATAAATGTACAAAAAGCTTAATTTTAGAGTTTTGTTAGATTTTATATTTTTATTTATTGGGTGTTATATTGTATTCTATGTATATATTTACAAACAAAAAAGTATCTAAGTATTGTATTAGTTATCTGGTTCCCATAGTACAAGCTTTGCTTAGTTTGGGGCTAGGTAGCGTTGTGTGAGATGTCCACAAATATTATTATTATTATATTATGTATTAATTTAATTTTTTCATGTGAAAACTTCTTCAAGTGCATTGAGCATTTCGAACTCGCCACTGAATGCTTTCCATGAGCTATATTAATAATATGGCCCAACGATCACATACGAGTACATAGATCCTGGACCCTTACTAGGATTCCCTGTGTCTAGGACCCAGGAACTACAAGGACCATGGTCCTACAACACCCAGACTCAGAACAAGTTTTTGCGCTTTTTTTCTGTGCAAAAACACTTGTCCTGTCGCGGGAATCGAACCCGCCGCCTCCGGGTCATGAGCCGACCTGCACAACCGTCACACCACAGAGGCTGTCAAAATGGTGATGTGGGTGTTATTATATCGAAACAAATCAGGTTGTAAGGGGGGTGATCAAGAAACTTTGATTGCAATGCAATAGGAGAAATTTACATACTAACTATGCACATAAACTGCGTATGCAAACTTTTGCGGAGGCGATCGTGCTCGCAATTCTGGTCAAATAAATAAGTGGACTGTATGAAATAAAACAACACGTTCTCGTTCAATGCTCAACGCTCGACTCTCAACTGACGACTGCCGACTGCCGACTGCCGACGCTGACTGCCCTTTATTGTTTCCTTTTTATACATTTATTTCTAAATAGACTATTGTTCCTTATAATTTTAACTTATTCTAACAACAAAGCTTAGATCTAAGCCGCTCCGCAACCCAAACACGTGCATCGCTATGCCCGCGAACAATGGCAGCGTCCATCCCGTCCATTTCTACCCATTATTGCCCTTGCTCGCGGGCCACATGTTCAGGCCGCATGTTTGCAGGCTTGCCGTCCTTTACAGCTCTCCCCCCGGCGTAGCTTGCGCAGCCTCCTCCTTCACCAAGACGGCTAGCTTGCTGGTCGGCCGCCGGAATGTGCCCGTTCTGGTTCGCACGCCGCCGTCTGGGCCGGGTAGGTTCGCTCGATAACCCATACCGGCCAGACGTTCCGTGGACTTATGTTGTCGACGACGATCATGACGTCGACGAGCCGCAGCCCTCTTCCGTGGTTTGTTGGTTCTCTTTTCGGTGTCAGCGTGGGCTAGTACTCGCGTACCCATCGCGTCTCGCGGCAGGTCACCCGTCGACGCAGTACTTAGCTTTGCATTTCGTACTCTATATAGAGCGCACACACGCTCTCGATTCACGTGACCGGCGGCACGGTGTTCCTTTTGCACGATGAGCATGGTAACGGAATAACGTCCATCTACGATCTCTGGCCGCTTCATCTCGATGGGTGCGCTCGATGCTTCTCTGGGAACTCGTACTTGTAGTATCACCTTTTCAGCGCGCTCGATGTGTTCTAGTTTCACGCGCGTCGCTCGACGCCGGCATATGTTGATAAATGCCAGCGAAAGCGCTGTCGCTCGAACCAATCTCTCGAATGTCGAGAAGTGGTTCGGATCGGGTACCCATTGGTGCCTTGGCTCGTTCCGCTCGTTCGTATGTAGCACTTCGTGTTCTTCGGTATGCACTTGTTGCGACGGCCACTCTTCTTCGGGATTCAGTAAGAAGCTGGGACCTCGAAACCAGCGATCCTCAGCTGTAATTGGCATACGGTTGAGCCTAGTCGCGTCGTCGGCTACGTTGTGTTCCGTCGGTAGCCACCGCCACTCATCTCTATGAGTGAGTTCTGCGATCTCGCCAAGTCGATGCGCGACAAATGGCGTATAACGCCGCGCATCAATTTTGATACATTGGACGACGGTCGCTGAGTCGGTCCAATATATCGTTCTCGCAACTTCGATGGAATGTTTCTTCTTTACAGTGTCCGCGAGTCTCGCTCTAATCACCGATGCCTGTAGTTCGAGGCACGGGATGATCTGTGTGCGTAGCGGCACCACTTTCGCCTTAGCAGCGACCAAAGTGACGGTCAATCGTTCGTCTCGATGCGTAGTCCTCCAGTAGGCTACGGTCGCGTACGCCTGCTCGCTCGCATCACACAAGACGTGGAGTTCTACGCCTTTGTTTCGTTCCAGCGCGTAGCACCGACGTAGACGTAGGCTGGTAATAGCGCTGAGTTGTTTAAACCACGCGGCAAAGTGCTCTGCCTCTTCTTCAGGAATCGGTTCGTCCCATTTTATTTGTAGGCGCCATAAACGTTGCAGGATTATTTTCGCGCGGATCGTGTACAAACTTAGGACGCCGATTGGGTCATAAATAGATATGACCGCACTTAGCGCTTCCCGTTTCGTGGATGCTCGGTTTGGATTGCGCACGTCGCTCGTTACACGGCGCATTGTCGTGTTGAAACACAGTTCATCTTCTTTCGCGTTCCAGTAGAGTCCGAGTATTTTGCTTCCTAGGCCTGCTCCCCCCAGTTGAGTAGGCTCGTTCGCTCGCAAATTACTCGGCACGTCGCTCAGCACGTTCGGTTCGTTAACGCTCCAATCGCGTAACGTGAAGCCAGCAACTTTATGAACTTCTAGTAGCTCTTGTATTTTCGTGCCATTACACGGTGACGCATAGCCCTTAGCGAGTAAGTTCTCGTTTTGGGTCGAATACTCGCTGGCGAACTCGGGGCAGGCGTCCATCTTTTTCTCATTGTTCTTGAGATGGTTCACGGCTTCGGCGTAACTCGGCGGTAAGATGACGTCATCGTGTCGCCATGGCAGACCGACTTCACAGCCACCGTCGATCGTTTTCTTCGCTCGTTCATTGGCGTCGCTCACACGTGGCTTAGGCGTGACACCCAGTGCGTCAACCCGAAAATGCGCTTTGACTAGATCATGTAGCCGTCGATCGTGCGTCTCGCTCTCGCACACACGTTGATCGGGAGCGTACACGTGGAGCACGCTCTCGCTCTTGTCAATCGCGCTGCGCGGTGCGGTTCCGTGCACCACCCAGCCGAGTTGTGTTCTCGATGCGGCCGGTTGCTCGGAGCCGCCGATGCGTAGCTCTCGGGAAACGATCATCTCCCAATGATCAGTACCTACTAGAATGCGCGGGCGTGCCAGATCGTAGCATATCTCGCTCTCTAGTAGGTCTCGTAGATGTCGGTGTTGTAATAGCGATCTTGACACCGACTGTTCTCGAAGCCTCAGGTCGCGTATGGTGCGCGCTTTCAGCTCGTACATTGCGCTCTCTTTCTTCCCCCGTATGCCAACCTTGACGAGTCTGCTAGTCACCTCTTCTTGGGACATGTTCACGCCACTCATGTGTAGAGGTTGAGTGGGGCCATCTGCACCGATGCTTCTCGCCAAATCTTCATCGATCAAAGTAATCGTTGCGCCTTCATCAAGCAACGCATATGTCGCTACCTCTCCTCGGGGCCCGGAAACGACGACAGGGCATACTTTCAGCATAATCTCACGATTGCCGGTAGTGTTGTGAGATGCTACCGATAGTACGACTGCGTCGTGGCCCGTCTTCGACTCCGCTTGTTGCTTCGCTGGCTCGGTAGTACTTCGCTCATTTTGCTCTTCGTGTAGTGACGAATGGTGAGGCCGTCGACACGCGTTCACGCCGCACAATTTCGCCTTACACTGGAAACGGCGATGTTTCTTCTCCACGCACTTGAAACAAAGGCCCTTATCGCGAACCACGTTCCATCTTTGGTCCACGTTCAACGCTCGGTAACTAGGGCACTTAAATAACACGTGCGTGTCGTTGCAGTTCGGACACCGGTTCGTTTCCTCTGCTTCGTTCGTGTTGTACACTACGCTTTTTTTCCTTTGTATCGCAGGTGCGTTCTTAATTTCTCGGCTTGCCGCCGCGTTAGTGGTCGGTGCGTATGTAAAACGCAACGCGATGTCTGCCTCGCGCATTAGGAAGCGAGACAACATCACTATCTCAGGTTCGTTCGTCGTGCAGTGCTCATACGCGTATTCGCACCACTTGCTCTTGATATGCGGGCTTAGCTTTTCGAGGACTTCTCGTGACAATTGTGGCGTGTGCAGATATCCACGTCGATCTATGTTCTGCAGGACACACACCACGTTCTGGACTTTTATCGCGAAGCTATTGAGATCTGTAGCGGATAGACCGGGCTTAGGCATTTTCTTCAGATCTTCTAACATACGGTCGATAATCACCTCCGGCCTTCCGAAACTCTGCTCTAGAGTGCGCATGACGACGTCTGGATCGGTGGCCGTGTATAGTAGAGCGGCCACGGCGTCACGCGCTTCACCTTTCAGGCAATTTCTCAGGCGTAGTAGGTTCTCCGTCGGCGGGATTTTGTAAATGCTCATAGAGTCCCGCACAGCGGCTTTGAAAGGAAGCCACTCGTTCGGTGATCCGCTGAAGATGGGCAGATCACAGCTGTACCCGCGATGTAGTCGTGCCATTTTCTCCAACGCCTCGGCCAACTGCGTGTCGATGCCTCTGGATCTGTCCGGAGTCGGAGAACGTCCGCGTCGATCGAAGTGCGCTTTCCGTTCTCCTAGGTTCGTGGCGCGCGGTGGTTCGTCGCGCTCCCCTCGTACTGTGGACGTGTTCTTGAGCCAGGCATCGACTCTTTGGAGTTCGTCGGCGATTGGCACTTCGCATAGACTTTTGTTGTCTTCGATCGTAGCTACTTGAGCAGCCAATCGTTTCTTCACGAGATCCGTTTCCATGGCAAGCTCTTGCCGTTTAATTACCGCGAGCTTCTCCGCCGCTTCTAATTCCGCTAGCCGCAGCTGTAGTGTGGAATTCGTTGTTCGATGCGATTGCGGAGGCGATCGTGCTCGCAGTTCTGTTCGTTCTTGCGTTGTGGCCATGTCAAAAATACCACGTGACGTTCCGGCCGCCATATCTTCGCTCCCGGTCGTGGAAAGCGAAGCCGATGGCTCCTTTGACAGTCTTCGTTGTCGTTCCTGCTCCACGCGACACAGTTCTCGTTCGTTTCGTTCTTCTGTGTCGCTCTTGCTCTTCCGGTTCCTTGTCGATACCATGACGATCGGTTCAATGGTTCAGGGATTCGGCTTGCAAGGACCAGATTTTGCGGAGGCGATCGTGCTCGCAATTCTGGTCAAATAAATAAGTGGACTGTATGAAATAAAACAACACGTTCTCGTTCAATGCTCAACGCTCGACTCTCAACTGACGACTGCCGACTGCCGACTGCCGACGCTGACTGCCCTTTATTGTTTCCTTTTTATACATTTATTTCTAAATAGACTATTGTTCCTTATAATTTTAACTTATTCTAACAACAAAGCTTAGATCTAAGCCGCTCCGCAACCCAAACACGTGCATCGCTATGCCCGCGAACAATGGCAGCGTCCATCCCGTCCATTTCTACCCATTATTGCCCTTGCTCGCGGGCCACATGTTCAGGCCGCATGTTTGCAGGCTTGCCGTCCTTTACAGCTCTTGCCGTCCTTTACACAAACTGTCAAATCCATATGACGGCGGCTACGTCCAGTTATAAACTCTATGCACAGCGATCGAGCACCGTAATTTACCCTGTGGTGGCATTAAATTTATTACAGTGGCAGCACCGGCAACTGTCATGGCGCCCCTACCTGTCTGGCTATATAAAGGGATCGATTGGTGTGCTACGGATCATTCTTGTTCCAGACACGGCGCGGTGTGGACACGCTGAAGGCCTATAGTCATATAGGTTGCAACCTACCTACCCACAACACGATTCTGCCGATACATACAAATATGTGTTTCTATTGGTAAATATGTGTATTATTTGGCAATTCTATTTATTTTGTATTGCGCAGACATAAAAACTAATATATTAAATTGCAAATTCCATATTTATGCCGATGATATCCAAGTTTATATTTCATTTAAACCCTCTGAAATTGACAATGCTATAAAAAAACTCAATGAAGATCTTTCCAGAATAGCCACATGGTCTGCGAGTAATAGTCTAATCCTAAACCCTACAAAAACTAAATTTTTAATTTTCGGTAGTAAACATCAGTTGGCTAGCATACGTCCGTCATTGAGTGTAATGCTTATGAATGAGCCACTTGAACGTATTTACGAAGCACGAAACTTAGGCTTGATCATGGACTGTAACCTTCGGTTTGAAAAGCATGTCACTAATTCTATAAAAAGCTGTTTTTACAAGCTTAAGGTACTTTATAGAATTAGGCCATTTTTAAAAGAAAGCATGCGGATTAAGCTCGTAGAATCTCTTATACTGTCGAAGTTAAATTATGTAGATGCAGTTGTTGGCCCTCGTCTACTAGCCAAAACACAAAAGTTAGTACAGCGAGTTCAGAATGCCTGTGCTCGTTTCTGTTTTGACATTCCGTTGAGGGCCCATGTGACGCCATACTTGAACAAACATGCCTTATTAAAAATGAAGCATCGTCGTAAGCTTCATTTGGCTTGCCTTCTTTTTGGAATTATTAAATATGAAAAACCACGATATCTTTTCGAGAAATTGTCCTGGATGTCTAGTCGTAGATCACAAGGTTCCCGACAGTGCGCGGCACAACTCATGACGCAACGTCATAGAACGGTAGCGTTTAGAGGGAGTTTCCGCTATTCGGCTTCAAAGTGTTGGAATAATATTCCACCGCCCATAAGGAACCTGCAAAGTATTATGAGTTTTAGATTAAAATTAAAGAAATTTCTATTTGAACATCAAAAAGCGGAGGAAATTCTAAGACATGATACTAGTGCCATCTAACAACACACACACACACGCATGCATTATTATTATTTTATTTATTTATTTATTTTCACATTCAAAAATCTCCTCACATTCTTTCTCTAAAAACTTTACCGATTGTCTTCATGTTGCTACATGGCTTTTATTATTTTTTTTATTTTTGTGTGTTATGTACTACTTGCAATGTCTTTGTTTAATATATATATATATATATATATTTATATATTTTGGTTACTTACTTTAACATTGTGTACGTACCTTTGCTTGTTTTATCACTTATTTGTTTAGTTACTTAACTATTATATTTTTATTTTATTTTTATTTTCTTTGTTATTTTGTTACTTTTAATGTTGTAAGCGGACCCGCGACGACACCGAAACGGCCCCAACGGAAGATCAGCGCTGGTCGTACGACCAGCATTATGCTGAGTTGGGACCGGTTCGTGGCAACTGCCAATTGTATTTGTTACGAATATTTTTAATTTTTTAATTATTTGTTGCCATGAATAAAAACATTTTTCTTTCTTTCTTTCTTTCTTTCATATTGCTTTTCCTTTGCGCCGGTATAAAATGTAGACAGTAATAAAATCCAGACGTCTAGGCTAACAGGTCGCGGTCTAGGTCATTGAAGAAGGTGGAATAAAAACTAACAGACTAGACTAGACTAGACAGACTGAAGCTAGGTAATCAACTGCTGCAGTGTATAATCAAATTAAATATAATTAAATCATTAATTTTCTTTATAGAATTATAGAAGCACCCGCCACGTAAACATAAACGTGTAGCTGGTTATATGTATAGGTATGTTAGGTTATGAATCAGCCGTTTATTGACGAGTAACCTTCAAAGTTATCACGTTAGGGTTGGACAATTTATAGCACGTAAGTACGTACCGAATATAAAAGATATTTACTTTTCTACTCGTAAACGTATTGTTTTTATAAACCATGTGTAGGAGCTTTCACATAATCTTCCTAAGGTCATATATTTAAGTCGTTTTTTATGTTAATGAATAACGCAACGAGCTAGTCGTTCACCGGATGTCAAGCGCCATAGCTGCCTATAACTGTACGAAACTCTAAAGGTTGAAACATGCTAGCGCAACCACGCGGTATTTTGCATGTTTTTTGGTCGCTGCATGACCGGTCGTGTGTGTTAAGTTACGCGTAACACTGCACTGTAAAAGGTGTAAGGGAAAAGAAAAAACAAAGTTCAATATTCTTTTTATCTTGGGACACTAGCGACAGCTGCAAAAGTACACTAGAAGCAAAAAAGTAGATACGTTACCTCTAGAAATCACCTCTTATATGCACAATTAGAAATAAGTGTATGAAAACTTGTATAATAGAAAAAAAGTATTGTCACTTCTGTGTTGTATTTATGTTCACCAATAAGGTAAAGTAATAAATTTAAACTAATTTAATAAATAGCGCGGACCCAGGAGTTTGTGTTGCTACAAAAATAACATGCGTGGGAGATCATAATTGAAGGGTTGAGAATAAAAAAGGTTTAACTGTCAAATTGATAGTTCCGAGAAAATTGACTTGAAACTTCAACGGCGTCATTTTAATGTAGAGTGCTTATAAGGTAATAGAAAAAGTTTATGTAAGTTTCAGTTGCTTGAAATTGTTTAAAAAATTTATTTATAAAATAATTTATGTCGTAAATGTTCTATTTTAAAATACTAAATATATACTATTTCATACAATTACTGTAAAATATAATATAATAAAATAAATAAAATAATGTTTTTGTGCTAAGCGAACTGTATTCCTGTGACAGATAAACCGTTTTTAAACTCAAAATCTCGAGATTTAAGCTTAAGTTCGGTATTTTGAGAATGTATTATTGTAGATAATTTCACGCTGAATCCAACGATACCCATAAGTCATTTGGTCAAAAAAATCTGTTAAATCCTTTTTATTCTCACCCCTTCAATTATAACGAACGTCGTCTCCTGTGTAAACCAAATAGACGTTTCTTATATATTTTTAGAATACAAAGCGAGGACAAATCGTGTTATCATCGTTAGGCATGATGCGAGGGCTACATCAAATAAATGGGTAGACAACATTTCTTTTACTTTTGCTTTCTTTCGGTTGTTAGATACGTCTACAATGCATACTGTTTTTGTGGATGACAAAATGGAGGATTTATTGATAACTTGTGTTATTTGTCTCTGAAATCAAATATAATATTTAAGTAAAAAAGGAAAAAAATACTTAAAGTCTTGAATACTAAGGTATTAATTAGGTACTTAAGAGAGAGAGAGAGAGAGTACATTAACGTCATTACATAATTACTAGCTGGCAGGACTTTTCTGCAAAGTTTGTCTAGTTGGTACCACCGCTTTACCTGTTATTCTGCCGCCAAGTAGTAGTGTGCAAGCACTACTGTGTTCCGGCTTGAACGGCACACAGTAGTGCTTGTAGCTAATGAAATCACTGGGCAATTGAGACTTTATGATCTGATCTCACAGTCGAGTAATCTTATTACAAGACTGTGCTGATGTCTCAGGTGTGTGAAACTTTACATGGAGAGTGACATTGCTCTGTTATGGGCGGCCGTGTCGCTTAACATCAGGCGAACGACTAGCTCGTCACATCATTAACTATCATAACGACATCTGGAAGACGTCCACTCCTGAACATAGGTATAGGCCTTAACCATAAAGCCCCTTTGGACGCTTATCTTAGGAGAGGGAGTTCGATTTCGCTACGATTCATTGACATCCTGGTGATCGCAGAGCAATGCTGGTCCCCATTCCTTGGATATTCCCTTAGCCGGATCTTAAGGCACCCACGACGGGGGTCATAATTTTTTTTTATGTTAAGGAATGACGTGACGAGCTAGCCGTTCGCCTGATGTTAAACGACACGGCTGCCCATATCAGCTGCAGTGTCACTCGGAACTCTAAAGTATAGAGGTTCGCGTGACACTGCACTGCGCACGTCAACCAGAGACATCAGCACAATCTAGTAATAAGATTACTAAACTATGAGATCAGATCATAAATTCTCATTTGCCCAGTAATTTCACTAGCTACAGTGCCCTTCATACCGGAACACAGCAGTGCTTGCGCACTACTGCTTGGCGGCAGAATAGCTGGCAAGGCGGTGGCACCTACCTAGACTTTGCAGTAAAGTCCTACCACCTAGTAGATAATTATAAAACTAATTGATAAAATGTTAAATTGTAATTCTACGAGAAAATAGGAGTAAAGCCACGAGCGGACTATAGTTTAGAATTAAATACAAAGTTCAATTAAAATAATTAGGTAATCCACTGATTACCTAGCTTTAAAAACCTAGCTTTAGGCACTCCTAAAGCTAGGTTTTTTATTGTCGCCACTCACAAAATTATCTTCAATTTACTATTTTTCTCCATATATATTTTAGGGTTATTTACACCAGAGTCCCAAGATGCAGGTTTCGTGCTCAGTTTGGGGTTCAAAGTTAGTGTAGTTTGAAGGAAATGTTTATTCTTGCACTGTAAGTAACAAATTGTAGCATTTGATTTGTGGCAATAAATTATCTTATCTTAATTAAACACTAAAACACAATTTTCTTTCATACTTTATTCAGTAAAATAATGTGTTTATCACCTGAATTACATATTTTTTATAAATCTATTACACTAAATTAAATACTTGTTGGTCTCTACATAATATAAATAAATGCAGAATAAATTCTTAAGAGATCGAAAGGTTATGACTAAAATCTCATCTTAAATATAAAAATAAATAAATAAATTGTATTGAACGTTAGACATTATGGCAATGAAATCAATAAAGAATATTATAATGGCATGAATATTATTATTTAGATTAAACATTTCGACACCCCTTACACACTACTACAAAGATAAGTCCAAAAGTCATGTACTGAAGTGATCATTCACTTTTAACTAGGGTTGTCGATTACAGAGAGCGTTAATTATTCCAAGTCCATAAAATAACTGATAATTAAAGTACAGTAAAGAGCAGTAAATAGTTTTTGGCACTATTTGAATATTGATTGTCTCATAAAAATCCGACTTTGATTATATTCAAATATTTTTTTTAGTAGTTTTGGCTCCACACTTTTGTGTTTTTAGCCAGTGTCAAGTAACTGATAATTTACCAAGTTAATGATATTTCACGCAGATATTTTGTCAAATCACAGTCCAAGTCATCAAGTCAAGTCATAGTCTAGTCATCCTAGAAAAGTGATGGCAACTTTTCTAGAAGCTTCTATGGAGTTTTGGAAACGACACGAAAAGAAACGTTTCACCATCATTATATCACTTTCCCACACTCATGCCTGTAATCCAGCACTTAATGAATAAAACGCCACCAAGTTTATGCACTAACACTGAAAATAATACAAGTATTGGAAAATAATACAACGCGGTGATGAGATCTTTCTCGTTTTTCCGCCAAAATTGACACACACAGATTAAAATGACATATTTTTACTAAAATTCATTTGTTTTGCAAAGGCTGATGGAAATATCACGTAAAGTACTAACTTGAATTTGTAATTATATTACAGTATACAGTATTTTTATTTCTGTCATAACATCCAAGTAGAAACCCAAAACTGAAGATCACGAGCCAAGCAGAGCAAGCACTACCACTCTCATTTGAAATTACGGATATATGCATTATATATGTATGTGCACAAAATTTTCAACGCACACGCAGAAGTTGTGTGCGTTTTTCCAGTCTAACAAAATATATTTAACCTATATAAACTATCCGTACTCCACTTAATATTTATAAACTAATGGCTGCAAATACCGCAATTCTGAAGACAGTTTTGATTCGTCTTTCCCCAACTCCTCGACCATTTCCCGAGCTCGATTGTTCGCGTAGTCGTGAGTGCAGTCCTTACGTTCCACCATCTTGTTGAGGGCTGTTCGAAGCTGCTCCCGGGCTCCTCCGCTCGAAGACTCGACCAGGACCTTCATCACGTCGGGGGAGAAGCCCTGGAAAATTGAGAATAGTTAATGAAGTTCACCTTCTTTACGCACGCTTCACTTGGGAAGTAAACTGGTAAATGCGAGGCGATTGATGCGAGAAGTTGATGGCTCACGTAGATCTCCATTGTCAACTTAACAAAATTTTGTATTATTATATTCTCGTATGTCCGGTAAAATGACAATTTACAATTGAAGGGATTAACTGAACGGTTTAACTGATTTTTTTCACAAAATGACTTATTGGTATCGTTGGATTCAGCGTGAAACTATCTACAATAATACATTTTCAAAATACCGAAATGAGGCTTAAATCTCGAGATTGTCAGTCTAAAAACGGTTTATCTGACACAGAAATACAGTTCGCTTAGCATAAAAACATTATAATGTTTATTATATTATATTACATTTTTACAATAACTGTACGAATTAGTACTATATTTTGTATTTTAAAATAGAATTATTACATTTTAAGCAACTGCAACTTCCATAAATCTTTTCTATTACCTTATAAGCACTCTACATTAAAATGAAGCCGTTGAAGTTTAAAGTCAATATTCTCGAAACTATCAATTTGACAGTTAAACCCTTTTTATTCTCAACCCTTCAATTGTCAAGATGGCGATATTAGCATTAAACAAAGTAACAACAAAGTTATACCGGCCGATAGATGGAGCTAAACTAAAGAAGTTTTACTTCAGTCGTGTGGTCTCAAGAACACTTGCGGTTTTTTTTTAAATTTAATTTATTAAAACCTAAAGTAAATTCGCAACACCGGCTGTTGTAAATTAAAACTCATAAAACAGGTACAATTGTATACATTTTATATGTTTCCCAGTACAGTCATAAAACTGTCATCTCCCAAATTAAATCTTGTTACGAAAATACCCATTTACAGCAGTAAAGGGCGGCGGGGAAGTGCTTTTATGTGAAACTTTATCGCCGAGGCTTGAGTGGGACTTGTAAACACAAAAGCAGAAAAGATAAGATAAGAAGAAAAGTGTTTTTTTTTTAAATAAATATTTGTGGCCATTTCACACAGCGCCATATAACTCAAAGCTAAGCAAAGTACTATGGGAACCAGATAGCTGATACTATACTTAGATTTTTTGTAAATATATACAGAATACAATATAATACCCAGACACAGAACAAACATCGATGTTCATCACACAAACGTTTGTTTGGGTGGGAATTTAACTCACAACCTATAGTACAGAACGCAGGGTGACTATGAACTGAGCTATCGGGCCAGTCAAATGGACCACCAGGCTGGGTAATCGTAGTTTTTAATGTACCGGGAGCATGCCACTTTCCATTCCCTTCGCTGGATCTAAAAGCACCCACGGGAAGAGATGGAGTGATCCACCTTTTTCTCACCACCGAGACCACCTCAGTCAAATTCCACGAAACTAAAAAAAAAACTTACGCTATAGTCCGAAAGCCGCTGCTTCTTCGCATCCCGGCTCAACAGATCGTAGAGCAGTAACAGCCTCAGATTGGTGCCAGAAAGCTTGGCTTTAGTTGAAGCTGGCTGTGGTCCAGACCTCTCCCATACATCCACCACTCTCTCATCATGAGGATTCCTCGCCATCTTGATCATATCCTTCACGTCATCAGACAAATACTGCAGGCTTTCTTCACTGATCTCATCTATGATGAACCCATCGGATCTGCTTGAAATTTTCACGTCGAAGTGAGGGGGTAGCAAGGGTAGTGTGTCTGGAGTGGGTTCGATCAGTGGCTTGACTTCTTCCTCGTGTATCGACAGCAAAGGATCTTCCGACCTGGTCTGCTCTGGTCCAATGACAGTGTATTGAGAGTTGTACATTGGCAAGAGGAAGTTCCTCGATTGATAGCGGTTAATGAATGGCTTCGGTGGGGAGAATGGTGCGTAGAGACCTGGTTTGTGGAATGGTGTTGTTTCTTCTGGCCTGGAATGAAATACAGTATTAAAACTTTAATTGATTGGTAAAGAATACTATACCTATGTTTTCTAAGGTGACTACTTCTGCGGCAGTATAAGTATTTGTGCACAGAAAAAAAGCGCAAAGACTAGTTCTGTATTGCGCTTTTCAGTCTGGGTGTAGGGGGACCATTGTCCTCTTAGTTCTTGGGTATCTAGACACAGAGAATCCTATGTATGTATGTGATTATTGGGTGTCATTATTATTATTACTACTTTATCGCTAAAAATAAAGATCAATTTATGTAAATTGGTTAAATTGCAACTTTGTATGTAGTTTTTAATTATGCCTTCAAATCAAATAGCCCGAAGACGACTGCCACTGCTGATAGAGGCCTTCTCTTAGCGATTGCCATAATCGTTAGAACCAACATTATTTCTTATCCATAAATAATTTCTAATAAATAAATAAATAATAATAATTTTAAATCTCATACCAATTAATTATCATCAATACGCCACCTTTTCTATGACCTTCTTTCCCTACGATCTTACTTCAAGTTGAAAATGACTACCCCACTGACCCCCCGAAAAAGCATTTACAACAACCTTTTAGTAGTCATCCACCACGGGCTAGTGGTGGGCTTGGCTGGCCTACTGGTCGTCACGTACGGCTTCGGGGTTGTGGTCGACTGGGTAGTCGGCTTGGTGGTCGCCTGGGGAGTGGTCACGCGGGAAGTGGTCGGCGTGACCTCATCGCGGCTCTCGTACGTCATCTGGTCGGTGAGGTGCGCGATGATCTGCATTGCTACTGGGAGATACGAATCGGAGAGTTGTACTTGCTGTTTTGCTGAGTCAACCTGAAATATTGTCTAACCTATTAAATAATATAAATATTTGTGGACATTTCACACAGCGCCATCTAGCCTCAAACTAAGAAAAGCTTGTACTATCGGAACCAGATAACTGATACAATACTTAAATCCTTTATTTTGTAAATACATATGTAGAATACAATATAACACCCAGAAACAGAACCAACATTGATAGATAGATGGATGAACTCTGAAGTGTAACAATGGGCGACCTTATCGCTAAAAGCGATTTCTTCCAGGCAACCTTTGGATCCAGAGAATTTGACGAAGTGGTATTGATGTTAATTACTACCGTATTCGACACGTACTTAGCCGTTTTTAACCGACATAAAAAGGGGGAGGTTCTCAATTTGACTGCTTTTTATATTTGTTACCTCAGAACTTTCCACTGGGTAAACCAATTTATATAATTTATTTATTTATTTGAAAGTTATTGCTTCCCGTATATTCCATTTCAATTTGGTTTAGTTTTGACAGTGGCTTCTATGAGATAACCATATAAGTCAGAAGCCAGTTTTTTACGCTTTGCGTTTGTTATTTAGTTACTTAACTGTATTTTAATTACCAACTTATTAGCACTAGAAGGTCACTAAAACAATAATTTAGTTACACAGCCCAAATTACTAGGTCACCCTAATGACATTTCGCATTGGCCCGCATCAATGTAGATTAATATTGCGTGAGTGTGGAAGGAATTCTTGATAGAACTGTAATTATTGACGCACAGAAACGAGGTAGTGAGATCATTAAGAGTATATTAATAATATTTGTGGGTATATCACACAGCGCCATCTAGTCTTAAACTAAGGAAAGCTTAAACTATGGGAACCAGATAACTAATACAATAGGTACTTATATACTTTTGAAGTAAAACTTCATTAGGCACGCTTGACTTGGGGAGTAAGCTGGTGAATGCGAGGCGAACTAAATTAATCCTAGCAGAGTTTTGATTCATAAATCCTTATGCAGTTTTCCAACACTCCTTGAATTAAACTGATCAGTGATTTAAGTTAATAATTCATGTGGTTACATATATTTCTTGATTTATTTTGTATAAAAATAAGTTTTAGAAAATCTTTGTGCGAAGGCACTATTTAATCTTTATACATAAGTAAATTTATTACCATTTAAAAAGTAAAAGTACCTACATAGATACAATAGCCTCGTATTTTGTACAAATCTATCACCTAGGTATGGGATACAAAAAAGCGTTTATTAATTTTGTACCCTAACAACCAGTGATAAGGTACAAAATATTATTTGGTTCTATTTCGACACGTGAGAAGTGAAATTGGCGACAGCACAAAAAATCGCAATTGTCCCCAAACTAGTGGGGCAGAGGGAAAAGTGGTGAATTATTCATGTCACTAATGAGACATTACTATGGTCTTTGTTTCTTTCCAAAGAGTATGTAACGCCATTTCTTTTTCTTGATCCCTACTAATATTACAAGCTAGCTGTTATTTAGTACAAGAAAACTAATAAATTAAATTATATACATTATGAAGTAATAATGTAACATACCACAATTAGCACAGCCTGTAGAGCTGTCACCACCAGCAATGTGTGTTTAATCATTTTGAAGACCTGGAAATAAAAAAAGAATCGATTGAGTTTCAAAATGAATATATCTTCGTATTTATCAGATTATTGAAGTAAAACTACGCACGTTTGAATTGGGGAGTAAACTGGTGAATGCAAAGTGAACGGAAGTTGATGGTTCACGTAGATCTCTATTGTCAATATAACAGAGTGAAAAAGTATTATGTGTGTCCAGTAAAATGACTGAATATTTTGTATTGCTACCCATACTGTAGTTATGCGGAAAGACCATGAATATATAATCCTCATACGTCCATAGGAAAGACCTTAGAATGTTTTTACATAAAAAAATAGAATTTGATGTGACCCCAGAGACAAGTGAAGACCTTAAGTCAAAATATGAGCCAATAAATTGACTTAAGTCGTTACATATAAAGTGTATATTCGGATAACTTGGGTATTAAACCAAACAAGATAGTTGAGAGACGTAACACAGTGTTATTCCCTGGATCGTAAACTGATCTCGTAAAGTTACGCCACTAAAACTGGGATATTGTAAAATGTTGACGTTAAGTTATAACCTTACGACTGTAGACCTCTTACTGATATCAAGTATCTTTATAATATATACTTGATAAAATGTTATAGTAAAAGTAAAAAATAATATCCTTTTTAAAAGCGGTTAAACCAACTTCAACCGTTTTAATTACGTATTGGAAGTACTTAGGTGTCATTTTTCCAAAGACAGCCTCTGTGGTGTAGTGGTTTAGCAGTTAGGCTTATAATCAAGAGGTGAATTTTTTGTACTAAAATAAAAAATCATCGTTAAATGAGGCCAAATATAAAATAGAAATGTATAGAAAGAATATAAATTTGATAATGAACTGATAATAATTATAAAACGAACACATACATAAATCTTGGACCCTAACTAGGATTTTCTGTGTCTAGGGACCCAGGAACTACGAGGACCATGGTCCCACAACACCCAGACACAGAACAAGTATTCGCGCATTTTCTTCTGTGCACATATACTCTTGTCCTGCCGCGAGAATCGAACGCGCCGCCTCCGAAACCGACCTGCTCAACTACCACACCACAGAATGAATTATATTAATATAACAAAATTGGCTTGTCTATAAGTGACCAAATAATGACCTTAAGGTTTTATTTGAATTATCAATAGTCTATAAGGTATGCGAGTCGCCACGAAACTACTGGATTCTATTTCTTTATGAAATAACTTTAAACGACGTGTCGCTTGCTGCGGAACAAAAAAAAACGGGTGTGCCTTAGACCACACGGCGGAAACAAAACTTTTTTAGTTTAGCTCGATCTATCAGTCGGTATAGCTTTGTTTTTGTTTTGTTTAATATTAATGTCGCCATCTTGACAATTGTAAATTGTCATTTTACCGGACATACCAACATAATAATACAAATTTTAACTTTGTTATGTTGGCAATGGATATCTACGTAAATCAACTTCCGCTCACCCCGATACGCATTCACCAGCTTATTCCCCGAGTCAAGAGCGCGTAAAGAAGTTTTACTTCAAAAATTGTAACCACTCTGAGTATTATCGCTAACACTACCCTACTACCCTGTTTACCCCACTACCCACTAGTGGCGCCGCCCGGTCGTTTATTAAAAATATTGATACGCCGTGACATATAGACTCGACCTCACGACCTTGACTGTTGACCTTCCGTGATAACAGGGGATAACAGGGGATGAAGGATATTGATGGGGTATCGTGTTTAGGGACCGGGGTAAATAAATTCACAGTGTCTGTTAACTGTAATGGAAGCTATAATTTCAACTGACTTCAGAAAGAAGAGGTTCTCTTTTAGATTTATTTTTTATTTTATACAGAATTATTTTTGCATTAGAATCGATAAATTATTTAGATACATTTATTATTTATTACTCTTTAATTTATATCCATGCTTGAAAAAGACAAAAATGTTTTACTCTAAGGAAAGATCCTTAGTTACATAGATCCTCGGACCCTAACTAGGATTTTTGTGTCTAGGGACCCAGGAACTATGAGGACCGTGGGCCCACAACACTCAAACACAGAACAAGTATTTGCGTTTTTTTACTTTTTTCCTGCACAAATACTTGTCCTTCCACGGGAATCGAACCCGCCGCCTCCAGGTTGTGAGCCAACCTGCTTAACCACCACTCCACAAAGGTTGTTAATCAAGAATTGTTATTTTTTATTTATTGTTAACGTTTAATAAAGCTGCAAGTTTCACTAGGTGATAGGACTTTTCTGCAAAGTTCGTCTAGCCACCACTTTACCAGTTATTCTGCCACCAAGCAGTAGTGTGCAAGCACTATTGTGTTTTGGTTGAAGGCCACTGTAGCTAGTGAAATTACTGGGCAAATGAGACTTTATGATCAGATCTCACAGTCGAGTAATCTTATTACCAGACTGTGCTGTTGTCTCAGGATGATGTGCGCAGTGCAGTGTCGCGTGCAGTTTATAATAGGTCTTTACCTATGAAATTGCCGTATTGCAGTAGAGACTTTTTCAAACAAAAAAAAGTTTTGATTGGCTATGAATTCTAAATTCAAATTAATTTTGTTTTAAAAATATGACATTCTATTTACAATATAAGTTTTTTGTTTATTGATTAGCGTTGTATTTTCATTACATTTCAACATTTTTCCTCATAATGGATACTTTGAAATTTCGTGTAATTATGGAATATGAGTTCCGTCGTGGCACCAACGCGGCACAAACGACACGTAACATCAACGACGTTTACGGAGAGAACTGTACAAACGAACGTAAAACCCGTTATTGGTTTGCTCGGTTCCGTTCTGGGAATTTTGACTTGAAAAATGAACCTCGTGTTCGTCCGGAAACTTTGGTCAACAATGATGAATTAAAGGCGATTGTGGAAGCTGATGAATCTCAATCTACAGCTGAGCTGGCAGCAGCTTTTGATGTTAGCATCAAAACAATATTGGTCCATTTGCGACAGATTGGCAAGATAAAAAAGCTTGATAGATGGGTGCCCCACGAACTTAACGATCGCCAGCGCAACGTACGCGTCGAGACTTGCCTTGCGCTGCTTAACAGGCACAGAAATGAAGGAATTTTGAACCGAATTGTTACGTGCGACGAAAAATGGATTCTTTTTGACAATTGAAAGCGCTCAACCAGTTGGTTAGATCCTGGTTCGGTACCAAAGCAATGTGCAAAACGAAAAAGGACCCCTAGAAAGGTGATGGTCACAGTTTGGTGGTCTAGTGCTGGTGTGATTCATCATAGCTTTTTACAAACCGGCGAGAGCATTACTGCAGATGTGTACATTGAAGAACTGACCACAATGATGGCGAAACTCGCACGTCTGCAACCAGCTTTGGTCAATCGGTCGTCTCCACTGCTACTTCACGACAACGCGCGACCCCATACTGCACAACAGACCGTCTCTAAGCTGCATGAGTTGGGTTTGGAAGCTCTCCCTCATCCGCCATACTCACCAGATCTTGCGCCTACCGACTATTACTTTTTCCAAAATTTGGGCAACTTTTTAGCGGGAAAAAAATTCAATTCCCGAGAGGCAGTACAAAACGCCTTTGAAGAGTTTGTTGTCTCCCGTCCTGCTGATTTTTTCAAGAAGGGCATCCATAAACTGCCACAGCGTTGGAAAAGATGCATTGATTGCAGGGGTGATTACTTTGAATAAAAGAAATAAATAAGTTCGAAAAAAAATACTTTAACTTTTTTCAAACAAAACGGCAATTTCATAGGTAAAGACCTAATATTTTGGATTTCCAAGTTTCTGTCATGGGCGGCCGTGTCGCTTAACATCAGGTGAACGTCTAGCTCGTCACATCATACACTAACAAAAAAAGTTTCTAGGGACTATCAGTGTTAAGCATTAACAGCCTTATTAAGAAACGGGTATTAGTCTCGGATTAGTTACTTCAGCTTTAGTCCTTTTTTTGCTACTGGAATATTTAGCTGGATCGAAAGAGACAAAAGATGGTGTAACTAATCTAAAGCTAGTTTCTGTTTATTAATAAGGCTGTAAGAATTTAAATAACGCTTAATAAGGGTGCAAGTTCCTATCTTTTAAGTTAGGTTGCTTCTAACTTGATGCAAATATGTTTTAGAAAGTCCACCAGTCCCGTTGTTTGAGACCAAGGTACAGTACAAGTAGGCTAGGCTGGGTCTAGGGTAGGATACAATGGCTGTGAGTGATACAATCTGTGTGCCCTAATTCAGGACCGGATTGTAACGGAAAATCTGGAATCTAGCTACGTTTGTATATGTAGTAGTATGTGGTTGAAACAGCTACACAAAGTCTGGTTTAAACAGGTTCTATGCTTTTATTGCTGTAAGTTTTAATTAGGGATATTTGCCTTCACATACAAAAAAAGGTAACTAACATTTGCATAATTAATTTTTTAATGAAAAACATAATATGCTCCCAAAAAAAACAAAAGTACTTTGCACCGCGCCGGGCGTTACTTAACGCGAGCGTGTGAGCGAGATAGATATAATTATGACCGCGCCGCGATGTTTTATAAAACAAAAATTATTTGGGTTATGATATTTTTGTTAATTCGAGTTCAATTGCATTTGTAAACATTGAACCTGCTTAAAAATCTCAGCTGGTACAAATTCAAGGGGTGAGATCAAAAATGGTTTGACTGTTAAATTGATAGTTTCGAGAATACTTACTTCAATCTTCAACGGCTTCATTATAATGCAGTGCTTAACTGCTTATTAAGTAATAGGAAAGGTTTATGTGAGTTTCAGTTGCTTAAAAATGTAGTAATTCTATTTTAAAATACAAAATATAGTACTAATTCGTAAAACTACTGTAAGAATATTATAATATAATAATGTGTTTTTATGCTAAGCAAACTGTATTCCTGTGTCAGATAAACCGTTTTTAGACGGACTGGTGTCGATTCTGTATGCATTCTCTAAAACTAAAGTAAACTCAAGGTATGGCGGTACTCTTCTAATAAAAGGAAAATAAAAAAGACGGAAATATGTTAATTTCGTTTAGCTTTAGAGTATGCGACACAGAATCGACACTAATCTCGAGATTAAACTATTATTTCGGTATTTTGAGAATGTATTATTGCAGATCATTTCACGCTGAATCCAGCGATACCCACAAGTCATTCTGTGAAAAAATCAGTTAGACCTTTCTTGATCTCATCCATTCAATTATACACTTGTTTTTTATCTCTACAGCAAGTTTGAGTATACTCCAGCAAGGGTATTTACGTAAAGGTATTGTGGTGATAAATTATGTTCATAGAGAAGAAAGAAAGAGAGAGGTAATCGGCTAGTGTCGTAGACTGCCGTCTCTTTCGCTCAGTGGCAGATAAATAATTATTAGTGTGGACTTGATAGAGCGTCGTCTCTGTCGCTCAGAGGGAGATAGCTGGCTAGGGATGGTCACTACAAGTAATTAAAGAAGTTTTAGTGGGAAAACGAAAAAGATCACGTCACCGCATTGTACCTATTATTATGCAAAACTTGTAATATTTTCAGTGTTAGTGCATAAAATTGGTGGCATTTTATTCGTTAAGTGCTGAGTGCTGAAACGTTTTCTTTCGTGTTGTTTCCAAAACTCCATAGAAGTTTCTGGTATAGTTGCCACCATTTTACTTCACTAGACTAGACTATGACTTGACTTGATGACTTGGACTGTGACTTGAGTTGACACACATAGGTTCGTATTAAAGAACGATGATCGAAAAAATTAACGAATGATGAACGAAAAAAGAAAAATTAATGTAGGATTATGCACTTGAATATTAAAACTAAAAACTTCTCTGAAATGCAGTCATTTCTCAAGTACTCTGTGTTGAATCAAAAAACTGGACTAAACTTTTCAGCCAAAACGTACCAGCCTATAATCCGACCAAATTAAGAAGATCAGTGATGATTAATACATCTTAAACATTTTATGTCACTGCATATTGACCTCGTAAACATAAAGGAAAATATATACCACATTTCGGCAGATACAATTAGTACCTATACTTATATCGACATAATGTAATCAAACCAAACCGAAACGGGTTTTATAAACAAATTTCAAATATAAAAGCAATTCTTCTTTTTCTTTGTTGTCGTTTGCAAACCACAAATTACCTGAGGGACTTGGAAGGTTTTAGATAATTTAGGTAAAGATATAAAATGTTTATTTTGTTCGTGATTTGAGAGCCATGACGCTCAGAGATAAAGGATCCTGAGGGAATAGGCCCAATTTAAGAAATCGGTTCTGTAGTTTATGGTAACGTAATGGAAAAATAAATTAAATCAGCGGTCAAACACCTCTACAATAAAATGGGTAAATATTTTTAAGGCGGTGAATAGGCACAGGCTATGTTTTTGAGGGCTTTTGTTTAAAGTTGAAAATTGCAGTTTATATTTAACTAGTTGCGCCCTAAAAAGTATTTTAATTATTTGCTCATCCCACGGGAAAATTTCACTTTTCCGGGATAAAATGTAGCCTATATGTTAATCCAGTGTATAATCTGTCTTGTTAAAGGAATTTCATCCAAACCCATTCAGCCGTTTGAGCGTTAAGGAGTAACAAACATACACACATACAATATATTAGTGTGAAGTGAGATATCAGACTGGATCTGCGCTTGAAACTGGGTAAATATTACGGCTTTTTTGTGGATTAAGTGAAATAGGTATATCGAATTAAAAAAATTAACTGGTGATAGGTTTAAAACACAAATCTAAAAATTAGATTCGTAAAAAGCATTGTTATCGCTGAAACTTTGAAGCGCTACGTTGAGAAAAAAATTATTGAAGTCATTTGGCGATTTTATTTTGGAAAAAAACCTATTTGTTTAAACTGCAATCGGTCACCGTTTTTTTTTTTGTTGTTTTATTTCTTATTTACCCTATTTTTTCCTCTCATTATTTTTTCATTATTGCGTTGGGTTCTCAAAAAATTTACTTTTTGTTTATTTTGTGATCTGGCTCCGCCTTAAGTCAAACGGTTTTATTGAAGAGAAAGATAATACTTAATGATAAAAATGTGCTAAAATCTAGAAAAAAAATGGGTAGGTCTTAGATACCACCATCAATCGAGATCATTGATCAGACTAAAAAAAAGCATGGGACTCGTGAAATGCCTAACAACTTCCGACTGTTACTTCTACATATAATATTCGTGATTGATTTGGTGACTGCAACTTTTAGTAAGTACATTCACATTACAAATTCCCTTTTAGTCCCTAGGGAATGTTGTGGTATTTTAGTCCGTGTTCACGAAGAATAAACTAACTCTTGCTTTACAGATATAGTTAAAAGAATATTAAATAAATAGGAAATCGACCGGACGGTCGCATACGTTATATAACCTAAAATTTTAAAGCTCCAAATTGAATACTTTACATACAAAATTCGACACAAAGGAAATATGAAGAAATGCTAGAAAGCGTCTCTAAAATAGAAAGGATTTGGAATTATTTATTCATCTCAGGTTGTATGTCATACCTTTATTTATATTTTCTTAGACCCTTAAGTTTAGATGCAACAAAAATATATATAAAATGCATTTTTGTAGGAAAAACATTTGTAACTCATTTTACCCATACACAAATATGATGAAAAAAGTAATTATATTAATTTGTTTAGAAAAAATATTTATATACGAATTTGGCATTCTTATTTTTTTAGTGGCATAATTATTATTCTAGCTTTCTTGATACAATAATAAATTATGTATATTTTTAAATGGAAAACTCCATTTAAAAATATACATATTAACAATAATTACTATGCCACTATATGATGAAAATCATGTTTCAAAAATATCTACGATGCAATATGTCAGCAAGTTTTTATTATCTCCTAAAATAATGTATACTGCGACTTATGGATAGAGATGACACTTAACATCTGGCAAAGGACTAGCTCGTAACTTCATTATTTCTCACCAAAGCAATTAAAATGAATTATCGATCATTTGCATTAACTCAGATTTAGATAAAAGATGATAATTATATATTTATAATATTGTAATATTTTTAAAAAATATCTTTAAAGAAAGAAAGAGAGAAAAATTATTTTATTATAGTCTAGTAGTCGAGCTCACCTCCAGAAATTAGGCGTTTTAATAACTCAGCCTCATAACCTTGACATTTTGACACTTGGACATTTTAACACTTGACCTAAAATCCCCCGGAGACAAAAAAGACACGGTAATAGTAAGAAAACAACTATACGCCTTAGTAAATTGATACAAAAAATTACTTAGTATCAACTTAGCGCTATTTGATAAAGGAGATCTATGTTCACATACAATGTAATATAACACTATATTCTATCTACACTACAACGATATAACACGATATATTTCTATCTACAACAAATAATGCAACCATTAAATAAACCAGTTCAACTTCTTCAAATATTCTAATAAAAAAAAAAACCGTCCGAAATCGATGTCAACAATCTCGGACCTCACCTTCTTAAAATGGTTTTGTTTACATACTTTTTGACCTACAACATTTTATTTTCTTCTTGTAAAAAACATGGGAATGTTATGTATGTTAGATTTGGAATTCACAACTAGTTGGTAGGACTTTTCTGCAAAGTTTATCTAGGTAACCACCGCTTTGCCAGTTATTCTGCCGCCAAGCAGTAGTGTGCAAGCACGTTCGTTGAAAATATATGCAAATACATTGATATCTTTTTATATTTAATTAGCATATAGAGTTGCAACATAAACGTTTGTTTTATATTATTCTTATAAATCTACTACAATTATTAATCGATGGGTTAAATACCAAAAATAATCACACCGATACTTTTTATTATCAATACAATAAAAAACAATACGACCATTACGAAGAAACAATAAAAATTATTCATAATAAATTATTACGTATGAATTGTCTCACAAAAAAAACAAATGCATGATTATTTAAGGTTTACAAGTAAGGATAAATAAGTTAAAAAATTACTTACCGTTGTGTCAATCGCAAAAACGAAACGTTCTTCAAGTGTCAGCAAGCAACCGGAGAGCGAGCGTGCGCGCGCGCAACTGGACACAACTTCGCGGCCGCAGCATCCCTGGGCCGTTGACCTGCCTGCCTCCTTGGAACTCTACAGAGATGGTTACCACATTCGTTGTTGGGTCTATTTGGAGGACACGATAGCTTTTTGAAGTAAAACTTCTTTACTCACGCTTGCCTTGGGGAGTAAGCTGCTGAATGCGAGGCGAAAGACAGTTGAAAGTTGTCGGTTAACGTAGATCTCCATTGTCAACATAACAAAGTTAAAAATTACTTAAAATTTGTATTATTATTTTGGTGTGTCCGGTAAAATGACAACTTCAATATGGCGACATTAGCATTAAACAAAACAAATACAAAGTTAAAAGTTATACTGCAATCGTGTGGTCTAAAGCACACTCGTTTTTTATACCAGACTAGATGCAGCGCGCGGTTTCTCTTAAGATTCTCCACACAATGCTTATCACCTAATTTGACTATATAGGTGGTGAATAGTTTAAACCTTTTGTTGGTAAACTCCTACGCCGTACAGTAGTACAGTAGTACTTTTAGAATAACAGTTATTTAGTTCTTAACTCAAGAACTATCAAAATCTTTTATTTTAGTTTTCTGGCTGCGACCCGCGGTGTCACCCGCGTGGTGAAAATTTTGTATCTTAGTTTTTAACTTTCATAAGAACTTTCTCCTGACAATAATAAAAACAACAAAAAAAAAATTTGCGAAAATGTTCCATTCACGCGTGATGCGATGATCAAGGGACATAAAGATTCATTTTCATATATAAATATAGACATATCCTTATACTATAAAATAAACGTGTTATAGTCATTTTAACAAGTTTATTCATTTTTTATACTAAAATAGTGCTATAGTCAATTATCTTCTTTAACATTTTAGTTACTTATCTGCTCTTATATAAACTGTTATAAGACTTTGAGTGGCAGTAGCAGCTCTATAAAGTTCCCAACCAGGACAAACAGAGTAGCGTTAGTTCATCGACATCAGCGGGTAAATATATTAGCATTCAGGTAAAATTTACTCGTCTCTGTATTTTAGGAGCTCACATACACACATACATAACACAACATACATAAGTGTATTTGTATTCAATACGCGTTCTGGCAAAAAATGCGTGTACATACTTTCTTCGCTGTTCTTGAATCACTCGACTCGTCAGTTTTTGTCACCGAATTTTGACATAGAATAAAACGAGTATAATAGAAATAGATATTATTATGGAATAAGAACGTGACAAGTGTTTATAATACTGGCCCGATAGTTTACTTGGTAGTTCACCCTGCCTTTTGAACTGTGGGTTGTGAGTTCGATTCCCACCCAGGACAAACATTTATGTGATGAACAGAGGTGTTTGTTGTATGTCTGGGTGTTATATTTATTGTATAAGTATTATTATTTACAAACAAAAACTATCTAAGTATTGTATCAGTTATCTAGTTCCCACAGTACAAGCTTTGCTTAGTTTGAGGCTAGATGGCGTTGTGTTAGATGTCCACACATATTATTATAAAATTTATTAATGACATTATGCACAGATGAATGTATAAATATTACAATGATATAACAACTAATACTAAAAACTACCTACTACTACTACAAAAAAAAACATTTGGACTATATACTGGCTGCGATGACCTATAGACAATCCAAATGTTTATTAAATCAAATTATTTACTATTATTATAATAATATTGGTACTTCGACTGACCCGACAGCTCAGTTGGTAGTAACTCTGCCTTCTGAACTGTAGGTTATGGGTTGGATTCCCATCCAGGACAAACATTTGTGTGATGAACATCGATGTTTGTTCTGTGGCTGGATGTTATATTTGTGGGCAGGAACGTGTTGTGGGTAGGTTGCAACCTATATAACTATAGGCCTTCAGCATGTCCGCACCGCGCCGTGTCTGGAACAAGAATGATCCGTAGCACACCAATCGATCCCTTTATATAGCCAGACAGGTAGGGGCGCCATGACAGTTGCCGGTGCTGCCACTGTAATAAATTTAATGCCACCACAGGGTAAATTACGGTGCTCGATCGCTGTGCATAGAGTTTATAACTGGACGTAGCCGCCGTCATATTGTATTCTATGTATGTATTTACAAATAAAAAGTATCTAAGTATTGTACCAGTTATCTGGTTCCCATAGTATTACAGTGAGGTCATAAAGCCTGATTTGGCCAGTCATTTCACTTGACGGCAGAATAACTAGCAAAGCGGTGGTATGGTACCTACCTAGATGAACTTGGTTGATGGTTAACAAATAGTTTTCGTATATTAAAAGGATAAAATGATAATTCAAAGGAATATGAAATTAGATTTAGAATATGTTTAAGTTTAGTCACAAATCTTCTAAATATATATAACTCAAAGGTAACTGACTGACTGACATAGTGATCTATCAACGCACAGCCCAAACTACTGGACGGATGGGGATACTGGCGGATTATGACGTAGGCATCCGCTAAGAAAGGGTTTTTCGAAATTCTACCCTCAAGAGGGTGAAATGGGTGGTTGAATTATTTTCCCATAGGCCACGCCGCGGGCGAAGCTGCGGGCAGAAGATAAAAACACTATTTACAAAATAATAATGAGTATTACTTACTATATTTGAGATATTGAATATTAATATTACTAATAATAATAACAATTTACAACAATTTAGTCTTCAAACTCGTGTTTAAATAGATCATGATCATAATCACCGATGTCCTCTTTAAAGTCATAACTTATATTAAAATCAATAAAATCATCTTCTGTATTCTTCTTCTTAGCATCTACATGGGTTTCGTGAAACTGTCTATGCCATTCAACTTCTTCTTCTTTCTTTTTATTATCCTTATCATCGTTATGGAAATAATTATATAGGCCATCAACAACGCCTTTCTTTAAAGTATAAACATAATCTTTTATACCTCTAAATATCTTTTTTATCCCACCATCTTGATTCTTATCAGACTGCTTTGTTATATGCACGTATGTAAACGATGTATGTTTAGGTTGATTGTTTTCATCGCCTGTATCATTTTTGATGATTTTATTTACACTGAAGTTAGTATTGGCAACGTTTATAGGTTTAACTATATTGAAAGTAGGTACGATAGGTCTTAGAGGCCTGTCATCTGGGATGTCTACAACGTTTTCGGTGACTTGATAGGTGTTGGATGTCTTGAGAGGTATCACTTCTTGACTCTTGCTTAAAGTTGTACTTGGTGCAGAATTTGGAGTGGCACTGGTGGGGTTTGTAGTAGCTGTGACGGCTGCAGAAGTTGAATAGATAGATAGCACCTGAAAAGAGTGTAACTTAAAATTATTTAGAGCTGAGCAATGAAAGATAAAGTAAGTAGTGCTGTTGAAAGTTTTTTGATATTTAACAGATATCTACTAAAGGTTGTCTGGAAGAGATCGCTCTAAGCGATAAGACCGCCTATTGTACTAGTACTAGTTTATTATGTAAGTTTTTCTTTTTGTAAAATGGTTTTCTTTTTTACAGTGTACAATAAAGTGTTGATATATCTATCTATCTACTTATAATAAAGATGTAACCGAGAAAAGTCTAGGATGGCGCTTTGTAGTATGGAATAATGGCACGTATTGTAATAAAATAAGATTAACTTTATCATTACCAAGAAGTGGATTCCACTGCTACTAGAACTTCATGTGTACATGTAGATACATGTAAATAAAAACTATAAAAGGACCAGTCTTTCAGAATCTGAGAAGACATTTTTTTCTTGTTTTTTTTTTACTTTATTCACAGCACAATGCTTGAACTTAGAAATTAAAGAGTTGAGTCCACTAGCCCTACTTTATAGCGTTTACACTTATCAATATAACCTCGCTTCATCATCCAATTCCAAAATTAGATTTAATAAACAAGTCACTCACCAAAAAAAATATCTCAATTTTCCCTGCCATCACCAAAACTAATTTAATCAGTAAACGCTCAATTACCACGAGGTCTTCATTTAAACTGTTGCTGGTGCGACAACAATTAAATATACAACAAAAACTATGCGGGCTACAACCAACAAAGCAACATTAATTGATTCGTTTCACTTTTTACTTATAATACACTTGTACGGAAATACGACCGACGTGGGTTCTAAAATGAACCATTGCGTTTCGTTTTAGTATTAGTTCTTTTTCGTATTCAAACTTATTTGAATGTATTATAACAGATTTATTTTTTATTCAAGGAAAATATAGAGCCATGCTCTAGTAATTTCTAGGCATTAGCTGCTTTTTTTTTGGTTTGGTTTTGGCTCCACACTTTCGTGTATTTAGCCAGTGTCAAGTAATTAATTTATATGTATGTTGTATGTGTCAAGTCAAGTCACAGTCCAAGTCATCAAGTCAAGTCATAGTCTAGACTAGTCCAGTCATACTCCTAGTAAAGTGGTGGCAATTTTACCAGAAGCTTCTATGGAGTTTTGAAAACAACACGAAAAAAAAAACGTTTCACCATCATTATACCACTTTCCCACACTCATGCCTGTAATCCAGCACTTAACGAATAAAATGCCACCAATTTTATGCACTAACACTGAAAATAACATAAGTTTTGGAAAATAATATAATGCGGTAACGTGATCTTTTTCGTTTTCCCCCCAAAAACTGGCTTGAATAGTATGAAAAGGGTAAAAAAGGTGTCTCTATTTTTTTCCTACTCTGTGGTTTTAAAGTTTAGATGGTGATTTAATTAACGTCAGTAATTTATATAAATTACTGACGTTAATTAAATTATTAAAGGGTTATTAATGTACATTTACAAGCCGCGTCGGTCTACTTTCTGTACAAACGAACAGAATAAATAAAAAGAAATATTAAACAGTTTTACGGAGCGTAATTTTTTCCTGCTCTGTGGTTTTAAAGTTCAAGATGGCCAATGAATTAACGTCAGTAATTTTTATACATTTTAAGCCGCGTCGGTCAACTTTCCGTACAAACGAACAGAACAGTTTTTAGTCTCACTTATAGAGGAAATACAGGATCAAAGAAAAGTGATCTGTATTTATAGACGATCAATGAATCAGAACGCAGCCTTTGTTGGGTACCAATAGTTCGGGAAAGGCTGATTCATTGTGCCTAAGCACTTATTAACCGGATACAGTGAAATATGCGAAGAATAAGGAAGTTTTTTTTATGTTATGAAATGACGTGACGAGCTAGTCACTCGCCTGATGTTAAGCAACACGACTGTCCATATCAGTTGCAGTTACACTTGAAACTCTGAAGTATAGTTTTGCGTGACACTGCACTGCGCACGTCATTCTGAGACATCAGCACAGTCTAGCAATAAGATCACTAGACTGTCAGATCAGGTCATAAAGTCTCATTTGCCCAGTAATTGCACTAGCTACAGTGCCCTTCAAACCGAAACACAGTAGTGCTTGCGCACTACTGCTTGGCGGCAGAATAACTGGCAAAGCGGTGGTACCTACCTAGACGAACTTTGCAGAAAAGTCCTACCACCTAGTAAAGTAAGTTATGTGCCATGATAAAGATATTGTCAGATGGTAGCTACACTTGCTGTGTTCATCGCTTGGATGGGTGCCATGAAGGGTTATTATACAGCTGCTTTGCATTCCGTGCTTCGTAGGGAACGCTCTTTTCAAAAAGGCAACGTCATTATGCCTAATTAGAAGCTTTTACGGCCTAAATTAATGAATATTTGTAGACATTAACACACTCTCTTACACAAACTCTATGCTTTAGAGTTCCGAGTGACACTGCAACTGATATGGGCAGCCGTGTCGCTTAACATCAGGCGAACGGTTAGCTCGTCACATCATTCAGTAGCATAAAAAAGATACAATATAGTACTCAACTTCAAAGAAACATCAATGGTCATCACACAATTTTGGTCCTGAGTGGGAGTCGAGCCAATAACCTATAGGTCAGAAGGCAGATCTACCAACTGCATTGTAAGATTAGTGGGCTGTTTGACATCTAGGCGATCATGAAACAAGATTGAAACCAATAGAAACACAAATTTGTATGGATTTATCAGTTTTAATTCATAGTTAATGTGCATAGTTATACAGAGGAAATTTTAAAATTAGAAGTGTAATTTCTTCGGTTGCATTGCAATCAAAGTTACGTGATCACCCCACAGGTCTATCCCAGGGCTAACCCAGGCTAACCCAGGGATAATCCAAAGATAAGCCAGGCCAACCAGGGCTATAGCCTACACAAGAAGGAGGATATAACCTGCATGACATATTTTTTTTACCTCATTCGTAAACTAATAATATTATCGTGTACCTTCAGAACTTGATTCAAAACAGTCTTTGGTTAGAATATTTCCACATTCCGATCAAGGACCGAAGTAATAAAGCAACCTGAATGACGTCAGCATTTCACATAAAATGCAGAGAGCACTAAATTGCTGGAATATATATATGGCTATACTATATATAATAACCGCAACTAGGGTTACCGTGATTTATTTATTTATAATATATATATTAATAATAAGATAAGATAAGATAGATAAGATAATTTTATTGCCAAAAAATTAAATTTTACAATTTGTTACTTACAGTGCAAGAATAAACATTTCCTTCAAACTACATGTAACTATGAGCGCCAAACTACGCATGAAACCTGTATCTTGGGACTCTGGTGTAAATAACCCTAAAATAAATATGAAGAAACACAGTAAATTGAAAATAATTTTGTGAGTGGCAGCAATAAAAAACCTAACTTTTAAGTTCGATGTTGAAACGAATTGATTCAATAATTATTACGTACAACTAAAGGATGAAACTTAAATGCAAACTAATGTATAATAATATATATACAATATATCAATTAAGATGAAATAAAAAACTTATAAAGAATTGGGTTCAATCAATCGAATCCAATCTACCTTAGTTTCACAGCGAAGAAGTACTTGTATGACCTACTTTTCCACTGAACCGATTTCGGGACCTAACTGAAAGCATAATTTTATTACAATGTTGTTCAATTTTTTTTTAACTCAATTGTTTCAAAAGTCAATGAGTTCTGAAACATTAAAAAATGTATCCAAATTGAGAAGGTCCACCTTTTTAAGTTAGTTAAAAATGAGGAAATAACGTTCTTGTGTGGCGGCCACGACCGGGAAGTCAGCGTAGGCTGCTCGCAATAGGCCACGGGAGACGGTGGGTGGAAAAGTCAAGCACCACTCATGGCGCTTTTTTTTTTATTAATCTGCATTTCCACAGACACCTGGGTCCGTGCTTTTTGTTAGATATTTTTTTATATTTATGAATTAACCCTTTTATTAACATGAACTTATGTATAATACAGGAAGGATAATACAGCCAACTCATGGCGCTTTTAGAGGAGAAGAGGCCTATGTTCAGAAGTGAGAGTCTCCTGACTAATGATGAGAAGAAATAGAAAAATACAAAAGTTGCACACTAAGGTCCGTATTACAGAACAATGCTCAGTTGTGTATTGCTCAATACAAGATTTCATTCACAAATTGATCATTTGGTGAATAAAATTTTGACTTGAGCATCTATCGACAACTGAGCATTGTTCTGTAATACGGGCCTAAATAATAATAAATAAAGTCAAAGTCAAAAGATTTATTGCAAATAGGCTAATTTTAGCACTTTTACAAGTTTATTGGTAAAATGTATAATATTTGTAATAATTTGCAAGTAACAGTACTAATATTTGTGGACATTTCACACACCGCCATCAAGCACCAAACTAAGCAAAGCTTGTAATATGGGAACCAGATAACTAATATAATACTTACATAGAATACAATCAATTCGGATTTCCTCGAAATGTCTGAGTGTTATAGACACTCCGAGAAAATTCGAATTGATGGTCAACCACCGCAACGCAACCTTGAGGATGCAGGATAATCGTGCAAAAGGGACAGAAACTTTTTTTTTTGTATTCGAATCATTTTGTGATTTATAGTAAGCTAAAATGTCTCGGAATTTCACCCACTGTTTTCCCATTTTCTCGCTGGAAATCTTAAACCTTGTAGAATGTACCTAGTGTTGATCTCAGTAGTGCAAAATTTGATTTAAATCGGTTCACAAATTTTGACTTAAAAGCCACATATACAAACAAGCTTCCTTTTTGTGTTGCACAAACCAAACTATTGTACCAATTTTAAAGAAACTTCTATGGATCCAATTTGAAAGTAGGAACCAATTTGAAAGTAGGTATATCGTTTCCATAAAAATAATTATCCAAATTGCTTTAGAAAGAAAGAAAATGTTTATTGAGCACATCAATACATTTAAAGTAGCAACAATAAAATAATACGGAGTTATGAGGCATTAAAAAAATCAACCGAATTGTGAACCTTCTCCTTTTGTTGAAGTTGATTGAAGAATTCTTTTTTTGAAGTCAGTTGAAAATGATGTGCTTGAGACCACACGACTGAAGTAAAACTTAGTTTAGCTCCATCTATCGGCCGGTATAACTTTGTTTTTGTTATGTTTAATGTTAATGTCGTGTGGATATACCAAGATAATAATGCAGATTTTGAACTTTGTGATGTTGACAATGGAGATCTACGTGAACCAACTACAACTTTCGTTCGCCTCGCATTCACCAGCTTACTCCCCAAGTCGAGCGTGCGTAAAGAAGTTTTACTTTAATTATAACTGTAGACAGAACAGGAAAAAGGGTTAAAAAACGTGGGCTTTGATTTAGACCAAACCTCATTTCGCTTCTGTAAAAAATTGTTCGCCTTTCGCGTTTCGTTCGCCTCGCATTCACCAGCTTACTCCCCAAGTCAAGCGTGCGTAAAGAAGTTTTACTTCACTAATAATGATTGTATATACGGTGGTACCTATTGAATCTAGTAGAACCCCAAGTAGCGCCGCAATTCCACAAAGAGTTGTAGCCAAATAAGTTTATTCCTTTGGTAGTCGACACAACCGTAAGTACGGTCAGCATAACAAATAGATTAACACAATCACGAAAATTGTGTTCAAATTCTGTTTCTAAAACTGTAGACACCGTATTTTCTACTTTGCCACAAGTGAAATAAAGTTGAGAATGATTTAAGTGTAAGTGACAAATGGAATTAAGTGTTGGAGCCAGCGGCTACGTAAACGTAATCAATTTACGAGGCTGCCCTTTGTGTTTCTTGGAGATACATTTCGTTTAGTTTGTGTAAATTTACTTTATTTATTCGCAAATACAGGTTTAGATAAGTCATAAATATAAATAACGCCCAACGATCACATACACAGATCCTGTAACTAACTAGGATTCATTTCTATCTAGGGACCAAGGAACTACGAAGACTATGGTCCACAGCACCCAGAGACACACAAAGTATTTGAGCTTTTTTCTGTCCACATATACTTCTCCTGCTATCGGAATCGAACCTGCCCCATCCGGGATATGAGCCGTCCTGCTCAACAACCAGACCACAGAGATTGTCAAATTTATGTTCGGACCCTACTTCTACCGACATCTGGCGTGAGCAAAAGTTCGATCAGAACGTTAGTTAGCATTTGACGTGGAGTGAAGCAAACTTTACCCCTGAGGGGTTTCAGTTATAACGAGGGCTTACAGCAAGAACCTTTAAGGATGTTGTAACTTTTAACATCATTGTAGGGTAAAAAAGTTGATTGAAGATTGTTAAAGATGTTTAAACTTTTAACGTCTTTATATAAGTTTTTGCGTGAGCACATTCTTGCTTGAAGTGAGTACCCTAACCCACGCATTTCATGCCATGAAAAAAAGAAAATAAAAATAACGACATAATAATAATATGGTGCTATAAATCAGATCATTAATAGATAATAAATGAACCCTTATTGTACATCGTAAGAATATGAAATTACAAAAAGCTTAACTAAGCTTAAACTTATTTAAGGCGCGTTGTATGCCTAAAATCACCAAAAAATTTATAAACATAAATCTGCAAATTTTCAGCGATAACAACACCTCAATACATTTTTGTTAAAATTCAAATAAAAAAATAAAGATATTTATTTGATATCCATATTTCATGTATTCCACAAAAAACACGCAAAATTAACCCATTTTCATGCGTAGACCTAGTTTGACATCGAATTTATGATCTGCGAATTTCAACTTTCAACAGAGCGATATAAAGACACCATAAAAAAGCTATGGTGCAGCTTTAAACTTGTTTATAATATAATACGAGTATTATCAGAAGGAGCCGGTCAAAGCGGCGCTTTATGTCGGGGACTTATTTTCGGCAGCAACGGCATTATCAGGTGACAATAAAAAAAATTAACTGACGTCAAAAAATGAGTTCTAAATTCACTTTTATGTTTTTTTTTAACCGTATATCGCCATTTGTAATCCGATTTCATTTTGTTGATAGGATATATCTACTTTTAGATTGATTCCATAGAAGTTTTATCAAAATCGGTTCAATATTTTGGATTATTAATCCAAATACCCAAGTACATCTAATTATGCAAAAAAATCTGTTAGCGATGAGAAACTTGCTTCCTTCATTATGAAATATTTCAAAAGGATTTTCTAAAACTGCGCCTCATAAAAAGAATTCCTAGAACTGTATTTATCAGTAACGCGTCCTGCTATAAAAATAACGTCAGGCGCTCACATGCCAGACGAGTAGAATGTGGAATATTCCATTATAGATATTTAAATTCACATTGTAGCATGTTGGCGCACATCAGTTCATATTAGGGTCAGAACCATCGACCGTTAACTCAGTAGGCAATAGCACGGACTAGAAACAAATTAAAACTGAATTATAGAGAAACCTAATATCTTTCAGGAAAACGCAAAATTTACTATTTATGGTAAAAGTTCGAAGTGATCAGCGATAATAATAAAATAATAAATAAATATTTGTGGACATTTCACACAGCACTATCTTATCCCAAATATATAAATAAATATTTCTTAACATTGTAGTAATAATAACGCCCAACGATCACATACATAGATCCTGGACCCTGACTAGGATTCTCTGTGTCTAGGGACCTAGGAACTACGAGGACCGTGGGCTCACAACACCCAGACACAGAATAAGTATTAGTGTTTTTTTCGTGTGCACAAATACTCGTCCTATCGCAGGAATCGAACCTGCCACCTCCGGGATATGAGCCGACTAGCTCAACCACCACACCACAGATACTGAGCGCTTTTATTTAATTTCGACCACAACACCCCCGTAATTAAAGTCTGCAATATAACCCAAATCCAAAAGCCGATCGTTTCCAATAAAATCGCGCTGACAAATCGGAACAAATAGCGGCTGATCACATTGTTCCCCGACCGAAATGAACGCTGTACTATTAATAATCTGTGTCTCTGAAATGGACCGTTATCGGTCGGACCCACGCCTCCTTCATTCCGAACGAACGGAACTCTTATCAGGCCTTTTCTAAGCCATGACCGTGAGAGAAGCTAACGGCTGAATTTACAAAGGAATATTGTAATGAATAATATTATAATAATAATAATAATAACGCCCAAAGATCACATAGATGAATCCTGGACCCTAATTAGGATTCGTTATATCTCTGTATCGGCTATGTAGGGACCCAGGAACTACGAAGACTATGGTCCTACAAACCGGTGTGAAGTTGGCAGCCATATTTAGCTGCCCATATAACCCGAACAAATTAAGATGGTAATTTTTGTCACGGTAAAAGCTACAAATTTCATGCCTATTTTACAGGGATAACTGCTGAAAAACTAATAACTGAGACCGTGCATTTCCAAAGATAGATAATAATGATTAACAACACTAAAACATCAGCTCATGAGAGAAATAAATAGAAACATTCACCATACGGGCTGCTATAACATTGCGGATCATAAACCCCTGATTTTTGAGAAAAAAACGACTGAAACGTAAAGGCCTATAACCTATGTTCCATATCTATGCCTTTTCAGAGCGGAAGAAAGCCTACTTAACCCGAAAATAGGCACTCAAACATGACATGGATTTTTTTACCATGCTCTTATCTGGTGAACAAGTGTTGGCTGCTGGTGTATTACGATATCTTATCCCCTGATTTTTGAGAAAAAAACGACTGTTACGTAAAGGTATATAACCTATGTACCATATCTATGCCTTTTCAGAGCGGAAGAAAGCCTATTTAACCCGAAAATAGTCACTCAAACATGACATGGATTTTTTTACGATGCTCTTATCTGGTGAACAAGTGTTGGCTGCTGGTGTATTACGATATCTTATCCCCTGATTTTTCAGGAAAAAACGACTGAAACGTAAAGGTATATAACCTATGTACCATACCTATGCCTTTTCAGAGCGGAAGAAAGCCTATTTAATCAGAAAATAGTCACTCAAACATGACATGGATTTTTTTACCATGCTCATATCTGGTGAACAAGTGTTGGCTGCTGGTGTATTACGATATCTTATCCCCTGATATTTCAGGAAAAAACGACGGAAACGTAAAGGTATATAACCTATGTACCATACCTATGCCTTTTCAGAGCGGAAGAAAGCCCATTTAATCCGAAAATAGTCACTCAAACATGACATGGATTTATTTATCATGCTCTTATCTGGTGAACAAGTGTTGGCTGCTGGTGTATTACGATATCTTATCCCCTGATATTTCAGGAAAAAAGGACTGAAACGTAAAGGTATATAACCTATGTACCACATCTATGCCTTTTCAGAGCGGAAGAAAGCCTACTTAACCCGAAAATAGGCACTCAAACATGACATGGATTTTTTTACCATGCTCTTATCTGGTGAACAAGTGTTGGCTGCTGGTGTATTACGATATCTTTGTTAGTAAAGCCTTTTTCGTATAGTATTTAAATTCAAATAATTTATGTTCTATGTCCTTTTGATACCTGCCTTTTGTATGTCACTTGAATATAAAACTTTACAGCATATACCAGGTTGTTTTATATTTTATCTTTTATTCTCTAATATTTACATATTATATTATTCTCGCCACTTCCACATTCTCTCACGAGAAACGTAACCCTAATAATGGTTATGGGCCCAGAACGGAAGGCGAAAAATATAATATTGTAGTGAGTGTCATTGCTGAAAAATAATTTTCTATAAAGATTGTGCTGAAGGAAACATTGAGAGCTGAGGTAATTTTATTGAATAGTTAAAATGGCTACAACAAGAATGATTGAAGTTTTAACCAGAGAAAATTACGAGAGCTGGCGAGTACAAGCAGAGGCTTTACTGATCAAGAATGATGCGTTTGGGTATGTGGATGGTAGTAAACAAAAACCAATGGAGGAAAGAGCAGTGCAGGCATGGATTGTTGGAGATTCCAAGGCGAGAGCTGACTTAATCCTGAGTATGTCTCCTGGTGAGTTACGGCATGTAAGAGGGTGCAAAACGTCCAGAGAGGTATGGTTAAAGCTAGAATCCATATATGCATCAAAAGGACCAGCGAAAAAGGCTAATTTGTTGAAAAGGTTGACGATGATGAAATTCATCGAGCCTGGCGACTTTTATGAAGATATTTCAACATTTTTTGATACAAAGGATAAACTGAGTGCAATGGATGTGGAGATTCATGATGACCTATTTTCGATAATGTTGCTCTATAGTCTTCCTACAGAGTTTGACAATTTCCGATGTGCAATAGAGTCTCGAGACGGAATTCCGAATCCTGAAACTCTAAAGATCAAAATCGTTGAAGAATACTGTTCGAGGCACAACTCTGAAGAAAAAGCAATGATCGCAAAAGAGAATTTGAGAAAAAAGAAGTTTAATAAACAACGGGAAACATTCAAGTTTAAATGTTTCAAATGCCATAAAATTGGACATAAAGCATCAAAATGCACGGAAAACAAAGAAAAAGATTCTGCAAAGTACGTTGTTGATAGTGATACATGTAAAACATCTTTTGATACCAGTTTTGATTCTTTTAATTATGTTACAGATCAATGTAATGGTGTGTACAACGGGAACGGAAACTGGATCTTAGATAGCGAGTGTACATCACATCTATGTAAGGACGTAAACAAGTTTGTGGAGGGTTTGTTACCGTCATGGAGTCAATTAAATTTAGCTTCCAACTTGACCACAAAAGTTGAAGGTGAAGGTATGGTCACGCTGTCTGCATGTAAAGGTGAATCCAAAACAAATGTTCAATTGCCAGACACATTGTACGTTCCCGATCTGCGATGTAACCTAATTTCAGTGGCAAGGATTACAGATAAAGGTTATACTGTAATGTTTACTAAGGATGAGGCCATAGTGAAAAATTGCCATGGGGAAATTGTCGTGGTTGCGGATCGTAAGAGTAATTTATATTACGTTAGGGAACAGAATGAATCTGCATCAGTAGTATCAGAGGATAATGTGTGGTTGTGGCATGAACGAATGGGACACTTGAATGCAAGGGATTTATTGAGAGTTTTGACCAAAGCTGGTATAAAAACTCAGAGGATAAATGAGCGTGAGCTGTATGATTGTGACGTGTGTGCGAGAGCGACGACTTTAAGAAAGAACTATCCAAAGAGTTTGAACTAAAAGACTTTGGACAGGCCGAATATATTCTAGGTATTGACATTGTCAGAGACAAAGGTGTCATTACGTTGTCACAAACGAAATATATTTGGAAATTATTACAAGATTTTGGAATGGAAAAATGTAAAGAATCTGTTGCAATTCCATTGTGTCCGAATGAAAAATTAATATACTCTAAAAGTGAAATTAATGTGCCTGTTGTGAATGATACACATGGATACAGGGAGCTCATAGGAAGCTTGATGTACTTGGCAACAGGAAGTAGACCAGATATAATGAATTGTGTGGTAAAGTTAGCACAATTCAATGAAAATCCGAATGAAATGAGTTGGAATTTCGCAAAGCGTGTGTTGCGATATTTGAAAAGAACACAGAATTACGGTCTTTCGTTTAAAAAGACTGGTGAGTCAATGGTAGGATACTCAGATTCGGACTGGGGAAGTTGTGAACTAGATCGACGTTCATATTCCGGGTATGCTTTCATTTTAGGTGGTGCGTGCGTTTCGTGGAAATCACAGAAACAAAGGTGTGTTTCTACTTCGTCTTGTGAGTCAGAATACGTGAGCCTATCACAATGTATGAAAGAAGCGGTTTATCTGAATAGTCTGCTTACTGAAATTGGGTTACTCAGGTATGCTAGAATTACTTTATATGCAGGCAATCAGGGTGCTATTGCGCTAGCTAAGGATCCAGTTCTCCATTCTCGTTGTAAGCACATAGATATAAGATACCATTTTATTAGAGATGTGTTAAAGAATAATAAGGACATTTCTTTACGATACATTTCTACAAATGATATGACGGCTGATATATTAACGAAAGCCTTGCCTAGATGTAAACATTATAAATGCATGATAGGATTAGGGCTTCAAGATAATATATGTATAACTTAAGGGGGTATGTTGACTAGGCCTTGAGAGCATAAATTAAGGGGGCGTGTTAGTAAAGCCTTTTTCGTATAGTATTTAAATTCAAATAATTTATGTTCTATGTCCTTTTGATACCTGCCTTTTGTATGTCACTTGAATATAAAACTTTACAGCATATACCAGGTTGTTTTATATTTTATCTTTTATTCTCTAATATTTACATATTATATTATTCTCGCCACTTCCACATTCTCTCACGAGAAACGTAACCCTAATAATCTTATCCCCTGATTTTTGAGAAAAAAACGACTGAAACGTAAAGGTATATAACCTACGTACCATATCTATGCCTTTTCAGAGCGGAAGAAAGCCTACTTAACCCGAAAATAGGCACTCAAACATGACATGGATTTTTTTACAATGCTCTTATCTGGTGAACAAGTGTTGGCTGCTGGTGTATTACGATATCTTATCCCCTGATTTTTGAGAAAAAAACGACTGAAACGTAAAGGTATATAACCTACGTACCATATCTATGCCTTTTCAGAGCGGAAGAAAGCCTATTTAACCCGAAAATAGTCACTCAAACATGACATGGATTTTTTTACCATGCTCTTATCTGGTGAACAAGTGTTGGCTGCTGGTGTATTACGATATCTTATCCCCTGATATTTGAGAAAAAAACGACTGAAACGTAAAGGTATATAACCTACGTACCATATCTATGCCTTTTCAGAGCGGAAGAAAGCCTATTTAACCCGAAAATAGTCACTCAAACATGACATGGATTTTTTTACCATGCTCTTATCTGGTGAACAAGTGTTGGCTGCTGGTGTATTACGATATCTTATCCCCTGATTTTTGAGAAAAAAACGACTGAAACGTAAAGGTATATAACCTACGTACCATATCTTTGCCTTTTCAGAGCGGAAAAAAGCCTACTTAACCCGAAAATAGGCACTCAAACATGACATGGATTTTTTTACCATGCTCTTATCTGGTGAACAAGTGTTGGCTGCTGGTGTATTACGATATCTTATCCCCTGATTTTTGAGAAAAAAACGACTGAAACGTAAAGGTATATAACCTACGTACCATATCTATGCCTTTTCAGAGCGGAAAAAAGCCTATTTAACCCGAAAATAGTCACTCAAACATGACATGGATTTTTTTACGATGCTTTTATCTGGTGAACAAGTGTTGGCTGCTGGTGTATTACGATATCTTATCCCCTGATATTTCAGGAAAAAAGGACTGAAACGTAAAGGTATATAACCTATGTACCATATCTATGCCTTTTCAGAGCGGAAGAAAGCCCATTTAATCCGAAAATAGTCAAAAAAACATGACATGGATTTTTTTACCATGCTCTTATCTGGTGAACAAGTGTTGGCTGCTGGTGTATTACGATATCTTATCCCCTGATTTTTCAGGAAAAAAGGACTGAAACGTAAAGGTTTATAACCTATGTACCATATCTATGCCTTTTCAGAGCGGAAGAAAGCCTACTTAACCCGAAAATAGGCACTCAAACATGACATGAATTTTTTTACGATGCTTTTATCTGGTGAACAAGTGTTGGCTGCTGGTGTATTACGATATCTTATCCCCTGATTTTTCAGGAAAAAACGACTGTAACGTAAAGGTATATAGCCTATGTACCATATCTAAGCCTTTTCAGAGCGAAAGAAAGCCTACTTAACCCGAAAATAGGCACTCAAACATGACATGGATTTTTTTACCATGCTCTTATCTGGTGAACAAGTGTTGGCTGCTGGTGTATTACGATATCTTATCCCCTGATTTTTGAGAAAAAAACGACTGAAACGTAAAGGTATATAACCTACGTACCATATCTATGCCTTTTCAGAGCGGAAGAAAGCCTATTTAACCCGAAAATAGTCACTCAAACATGACATGGATTTTTTTACCATGCTCTTATCTGGTGAACAAGTGTTGGCTGCTGGTGTATTACGATATCTTATCCCCTGATATTTGAGAAAAAAACGACTGTTACGTAAAGGTATATAACCTATGTACCATATCTATGCCTTTTCAGAGCGGAAGAAAGCCTACTTAACCCGAAAATAGGCACTCAAACATGACATGGATTTTTTTACCATGCTCTTATCTGGTGAACAAGTGTTGGCTGCTGGTGTATTACGATATCTTATCCCCTGATTTTTGAAAAAAAAACGACTGAAACGTAAAGGTATATAGCTTATGTACCATATCTATGCCTTTTCAGAGCGGAAGAAAGCCTAGTTAACCCGAAAATAGGCACTCAAACATGACATGGATTTTTTTACGATGCTCTTATCTGGTGAACAAGTGTTGGCTGCTGGTGTATTACGATATCTTATCCCCTGATTTTTGAGAAAAAAACGACTGAAACGTAAAGGTATATAACCTACGTACCATATCTATGCCTTTTCAGAGCGGAAGAAAGCCTACTTAACCCGAAAATAGGCACTCAAACATGACATGGATTTTTTTACCATGCTCTTATCTGGTGAACAAGTGTTGGCTGCTGGTGTATTACGATATCTTATCCCCTGATTTTTGAGAAAAAAACGACTGAAACGTAAAGGTATATAACCAATGTACCATACCTATGCCTTTTCAGAGCGGAAGAAAGCCTATTTAATCCGAAAATAGTCACTCGAACATGACATGGATTTTTTTACGATGCTTTTATCTGGTGAACAAGTGTTGGCTGCTGGTGTATTACGATATCTTATCCCCTGATTTTTCAGGAAAAAACGACTGAAACGTAAAGGTAACCTATGTACCATACCTATGCCTTTTCAGAGCGGAAGAAAGCCCATTTAATCCGAAAATAGTCAAAAAAACATGACATGGATTTTTTTACCATGCTCTTATCTGGTGAACAAGTGTTGGCTGCTGGTGTATTACGATATCTTATCCCCTGATTTTTCAGGAAAAAAGGACTGAAACGTAAAGGTTTATAACCTATGTACCATATCTATGCCTTTTCAGAGCGGAAGAAAGCCTACTTAACCCGAAAATAGGCACTCAAACATGACATGAATTTTTTTACGATGCTTTTATCTGGTGAACAAGTGTTGGCTGCTGGTGTATTACGATATCTTATCCCCTGATTTTTCAGGAAAAAACGACTGTAACGTAAAGGTATATAGCCTATGTACCATATCTAAGCCTTTTCAGAGCGAAAGAAAGCCTACTTAACCCGAAAATAGGCACTCAAACATGACATGGATTTTTTTACCATGCTCTTATCTGGTGAACAAGTGTTGGCTGCTGGTGTATTACGATATCTTATCCCCTGATTTTTGAGAAAAAAACGACTGAAACGTAAAGGTATATAACCTACGTACCATATCTATGCCTTTTCAGAGCGGAAGAAAGCCTATTTAACCCGAAAATAGTCACTCAAACATGACATGGATTTTTTTACCATGCTCTTATCTGGTGAACAAGTGTTGGCTGCTGGTGTATTACGATATCTTATCCCCTGATATTTGAGAAAAAAACGACTGAAACGTAAAGGTATATAACCTACGTACCATATCTATGCCTTTTCAGAGCGGAAGAAAGCCTATTTAACCCGAAAATAGTCACTCAAACATGACATGGATTTTTTTACCATGCTCTTATCTGGTGAACAAGTGTTGGCTGCTGGTGTATTACGATATCTTATCCCCTGATTTTTGAAAAAAAAACGACTGAAACGTAAAGGTATATAGCTTATGTACCATATCTATGCCTTTTCAGAGCGGAAGAAAGCCTAGTTAACCCGAAAATAGGCACTCAAACATGACATGGATTTTTTTACGATGCTCTTATCTGGTGAACAAGTGTTGGCTGCTGGTGTATTACGATATCTTATCCCCTGATTTTTGAGAAAAAAACGACTGAAACGTAAAGGTATATAACCTACGTACCATATCTATGCCTTTTCAGAGCGGAAGAAAGCCTACTTAACCCGAAAATAGGCACTCAAACATGACATGGATTTTTTTACCATGCTCTTATCTGGTGAACAAGTGTTGGCTGCTGGTGTATTACGATATCTTATCCCCTGATTTTTGAGAAAAAAACGACTGAAACGTAAAGGTATATAACCAATGTACCATACCTATGCCTTTTCAGAGCGGAAGAAAGCCTATTTAATCCGAAAATAGTCACTCGAACATGACATGGATTTTTTTACGATGCTTTTATCTGGTGAACAAGTGTTGGCTGCTGGTGTATTACGATATCTTATCCCCTGATTTTTCAGGAAAAAACGACTGAAACGTAAAGGTAACCTATGTACCATACCTATGCCTTTTCAGAGCGGAAGAAAGCCCATTTAATCCGAAAATAGTCAAAAAAACATGACATGGATTTTTTTACCATGCTCTTATCTGGTGAACAAGTGTTGGCTGCTGGTGTATTACGATATCTTATCCCCTGATTTTTCAGGAAAAAAGGACTGAAACGTAAAGGTTTATAACCTATGTACCATATCTATGCCTTTTCAGAGCGGAAGAAAGCCTACTTAACCCGAAAATAGGCACTCAAACATGACATGAATTTTTTTACGATGCTTTTATCTGGTGAACAAGTGTTGGCTGCTGGTGTATTACGATATCTTATCCCCTGATTTTTCAGGAAAAAACGACTGTAACGTAAAGGTATATAGCCTATGTACCATATCTAAGCCTTTTCAGAGCGAAAGAAAGCCTACTTAACCCGAAAATAGGCACTCAAACATGACATGGATTTTTTTACCATGCTCTTATCTGGTGAACAAGTGTTGGCTGCTGGTGTATTACGATATCTTATCCCCTGATTTTTGAGAAAAAAACGACTGAAACGTAAAGGTATATAACCTACGTACCATATCTATGCCTTTTCAGAGCGGAAGAAAGCCTATTTAACCCGAAAATAGTCACTCAAACATGACATGGATTTTTTTACCATGCTCTTATCTGGTGAACAAGTGTTGGCTGCTGGTGTATTACGATATCTTATCCCCTGATATTTGAGAAAAAAACGACTGAAACGTAAAGGTATATAACCTACGTACCATATCTATGCCTTTTCAGAGCGGAAGAAAGCCTATTTAACCCGAAAATAGTCACTCAAACATGACATGGATTTTTTTACCATGCTCTTATCTGGTGAACAAGTGTTGGCTGCTGGTGTATTACGATATCTTATCCCCTGATTTTTGAGAAAAAAACGACTGAAACGTAAAGGTATATAACCTACGTACCATATCTTTGCCTTTTCAGAGCGGAAAAAAGCCTACTTAACCCGAAAATAGGCACTCAAACATGACATGGATTTTTTTACCATGCTCTTATCTGGTGAACAAGTGTTGGCTGCTGGTGTATTACGATATCTTATCCCCTGATTTTTGAGAAAAAAACGACTGAAACGTAAAGGTATATAACCTACGTACCATATCTATGCCTTTTCAGAGCGGAAAAAAGCCTATTTAACCCGAAAATAGTCACTCAAACATGACATGGATTTTTTTACGATGCTTTTATCTGGTGAACAAGTGTTGGCTGCTGGTGTATTACGATATCTTATCCCCTGATATTTCAGGAAAAAAGGACTGAAACGTAAAGGTATATAACCTATGTACCATATCTATGCCTTTTCAGAGCGGAAGAAAGCCTACTTAACCCGAAAATAGTCACTCACACATGACATGAATTTTTTTACGATGCTTTTATCTGGTGAACAAGTGTTGGCTGCTGGTGTATTACGATATCTTATCCCCTGATATTTCAGGAAAAAAGGACTGAAACGTAAAGGTATATAGCCTATGTACCATATCTAAGCCTTCTCAGAGCGAAAGAAAGCCTATTTAACCCGAAAATAGGCACTCAAACATGACATGGATTTTTTTACGATGCTTTTATCTGGTGAACAAGTGTTGGCTGCTGGTGTATTACGATATCTTATCCCCTGATTTTTGAGGAAAAAACGACTGAAACGTAAAGGTATATAACCTATGTACCATACCTATGCCTTTTCAGAGCGGAAGAAAGCCCATTTAATCCGAAAATAGTCACTCACACATGACATGAATTTTTTTACGATGCTTTCATCTGGTGAACAAGTGTTGGCTGCTGGTGTATTACGATATCTTATCCCCTGATATTTCAGGAAAAAAGGACTGAAACGTAAAGGTATATAACCTATGTACCATATCTATGCCTTTTCAGAGCGGAAGAAAGCCTACTTAACCCGAAAATAGTCACTCACACATGACATGAATTTTTTTACGATGCTTTTATCTGGTGAACAAGTGTTGGCTGCTGGTGTATTACGATATCTTATCCCCTGATTTTTCAGGAAAAAAGGACTGAAACGTAAAGGTATATAACCTATGTACCATATCTATGCCTTTTCAGAGCGGAAGAAAGCATATTTAACCCGAAAATAGGCACTCAAACATGACATGGATTTTTTTTTACGATGCTCTTATCTGGTGAACAAGTGTTGGCTGCTGGTGTATTACGATATCTTATCCCCTGATTCTTGAGACAAAAAAAACTGAAACGTAAAGGTATATAACCTATGTAGCATACCTATGCCTTTTCAGAGCGGAAGAAAGCCCATTTAATCCGAAAATAGTCACTCAAACATGACATGAATTATTTTTACCATGCTCTTATCTGGTGAACAAGTGTTGGCTGCTGGTGTATTACGATATCTTATCCCCTGATTTTTGAGGAAAAAACGACTGAAACGTAAAGGTATATAACCTACGTACCATATCTATGCCTTTTCAGAGCGGAAAAAAGCCTATTAACCCGAAAATAGTCACTCACACATGACATGAATTTTTTTGCGATGCTTTTATCTGGTGAATAAGTGTTGGCTGCTGGTGTATTACGATATCTTATCCCCTGATTTTTCAGGAAAAAACGACTGAAACGTAAAGGTATATAACCTATGTACCATACCTATGCCTTTTCAGAGCGGAAGAAAGCCTATTTAATCCGAAAATAGTCACTCAAACATGACATGGATTTTTTTACGATGCTTTTATCTGGTGAACAAGTGTTGGCTGCTGGTGTATTACGATATCTTATCCCCTGATTTTTGAGGAAAAAACGACTGAAACGTAAAGGTATATAACCTACGTACCATATCTATGCCTTTTCAGAGCGGAAGAAAGCCAACTTAACCCGAAAATAGTCACTCACGCATGACATGAATTTTTTTACGATGCTTTTATCTGGTGAACAAGTGTTGGCTGCTGGTGTATTACGATATCTTATCCCCTGATATTTCAGGAAAAAAGGACTGAAACGTAAAGGTATATAACATATGTACCATATCTATGCCTTTTCAGAGCGGAAAAAAGCCTACTTAACCCAAAAATAGGCACTCAAACATGACATGGATTATGGATGGTAAAAAAATCCATGTCATGTTTGAGTGACTTTTTTCAGGTTAAATAGGCTTTCTTCCGCTCTGAAAAGTCATAGATATGGTACATAGGTTATATACCTTTACGTTTCAGTCGTTTTTTCCTGAAAAATCAGGGGATAAGATATCGTAATACACCAGCAGCCAACACTTGTTCACCAGATAAAAGCATCGTAAAAAAATCCATGTCATGTGTGAGTGACTATTTTCGGGTTAAGTAGGCTTTTTTCCGCTCTGAAAAGGCATAGATATGGTACGTAGGTTATATACCTTTACGTTTTAGTCGTTTTTTCCTGAAAAATCAGGGGATAAGATATCGTAATACACCAGCAGCCAACACTTGTTCACCAGATAAAAGCATCGTAAAAAAATCCATGTCATGTTTGAGTGACTATTTTCGGATTAAATAGGCTTTCTTCCGCTCTGAAAAGGCATAGATATGGTACATAGGTTATATACCTTTACGTTTCAGTCCTTTTTTCCTGAAATATCAGGGGATAAGATATCGTAATACACCAGCAGCCAACACTTGTTCACCAGATAAAAGCATCGTAAAAAAATTCATGTCATGTGTGAGTGACTATTTTCGGATTAAATGGGCTTTCTTCCGCTCTGAAAAGGCATAGGTATGGTACATAGGTTATATACCTTTACGTTTCAGTCGTTTTTTCCTGAAAAATCAGGGGATAAGATATCGTAATACACCAGCAGCCAACACTTGTTCACCAGATAAAAGCATCGTAAAAAAATCCATGTCATGTGTGAGTGACTATTTTCGGGTTAAGTAGGCTTTCTTCCGCTCTGAAAAGGCATAGATATGGTACGTAGGTTATATACCTTTACGTTTTAGTCGTTTTTTCCTCAAAAATCAGGGGATAAGATATCGTAATACACCAGCAGCCAACACTTGTTCACCAGATAAAAGCATCGTAAAAAAATCCATGTCATGTGTGAGTGACTATTTTCGGGTTAAGTAGGCTTTTTTCCGCTCTGAAAAGGCATAGATATGGTACGTAGGTTATATACCTTTACGTTTCAGTCCTTTTTTCCTGAAAAATCAGGGGATAAGATATCGTAATACACCAGCAGCCAACACTTGTTCACCAGATAAGAGCATGGTAAAAAAATCCATGGCATGTTTGAGTGCCTATTTTCGGGTTAAGTAGGCTTTCTTCCGCTCTGAAAAGGTATAGATATGGTACGTAGGTTATATACCTTTACGTTTCAGTCGTTTTTTCCTGAAAAATCAGGGGATAAGATATCGTAATACACCAGCAGCCAACACTTGTTCACCAGATAAGAGCATCGTAAAAAAATCCATGTCATGTTTGAGTGCCTATTTTCGGGTTAAGTAGGCTTTCTTCCGCTCTGAAAAGGCATAGATATGGTACGTAGGTTATATACCTTTACGTTTCAGTCGTTTTTTTCTCAAAAATCAGGGGATAAGATATCGTAATACACCAGCAGCCAACACTTGTTCACCAGATAAGAGCATGGTAAAAAAATCCATGTCATGTTTGAGTGACTATTTTCGGGTTAAGTAGGCTTTCTTCCGCTCTGAAAAGGCATAGATATGGAACATAGGTTATACGCCTTTACGTTTCAATCGTTTTTTTCTCATAAATCAGGGGTTTATGAACCGCAATGTTATAGCAGCCGGTATGGTGAATGTTTCTATTTATTTGTCTCATGAGCTGATGTTTTAGTGTTGTTAATCATTATTATCTTTCTTTGGAAATGCACGGTCTCAGTTATTAGTTTTTCAGCAGTTATCCCTGTAAAATAGGCATGAAATTTGTAGCTTTTACCGTGACAAAAATTACCATCTTAATTTGTTCGGGTTATATGGCAGCTAAATATGGCTGCCAACTTCACACCGGTGTCCTACAACACCCAGACTCAGATCAAGTAGGTATTGTGGTTTTTTTTTTCTGAGCACTAATACTCCAAACAAAAAAATGACAACGGACTACCTCCGACGGATAACCTAAAATTTAAAAAAAATAGGTGGGGCAGTCTTTGGGGACTCATGGGAAGCATGCGGTGATGATGACGCGAATATCACGCTTTTTGTTTACCCAAAAAGTACACATATACACAGTATAAATATAGCTCATTGAAAGCGCTCGGTGACGATGACGCGAGTTCTATGATTTTAGTTCACCCAAAAAGTGCTCAACGAGCCTAAAGAAGTTTTCACTTCAAAAAAGTCTACTTAAGTGAAATTCTAAATAAACCGTCTAAGAAGAAGTGCCCATAAAAGGATTTTTGTATGGGCCTGTTTATAAAAGTGGTGTTACAATAAACACGCTTTACTGACTCAACAAACGGCTATACCATTTCCAAACACCTAAATCAATTTACCCGACACCTCTCCCAAATTCACTATCAATTTCCAACTGTAAACGCACCCCTGGTTACCATAACAACCGCGCAGCGCGCGCACCCAGTCCTTCCCCAACCGCCACCGCCGCCGGTCGCGTCGAAAACAACATTCGAACGCATTCGAACTTCAAAAACATTCGATTTGACATGTGTTATGTTTTTTCTGTTCGGCCAGTGAGCTTAGCTTTTTAATGACGGATGCACAGGTATGGCGGAAGACGTCAAATGCGGGGGGACGGTGAGTCAAGCTGTCCGTCTTTTGAACGTCTTTTGAAGCTTCCTTAGGCAGCGCCGAATGTAAACACTACCGAGGTTCCTCTACTATATCTACATTTTTACGTTTGTTTTCTTGTCAGCCAGTTAATAAGGCGACTTTGCGGAACCAAATAATATTAGACAATTTATTTTGTTACCGAAATAGACATCTAAAGAAAGGAAATACGTAATCATAAGTTTCATAAACTCTACTTATCTTAGCCACTAATTTGCGTAGATAAACAATTAAAAGCGCACGAATGTGGTGCGATTAACAGTCGAGCGCTCAATCAATCCTACTAATCTTACTAGTATCACTAATCCCACTTAACTAACGTACTAACAATGTAACTACTAATCTTGCTACATACTAATCGTACTATAGATAGATAGATCAACACATTATTGTACGTCGTAAAAAAACAATTTTACAAAAAGAAAATATAACATAATTAAGTAGTACTAGTACAACAGGCGGTCTTATCACTTAGAGTGATCTCTTCCAGACAATATTTAATCTCTAATATCTAATAATCTTACTAACTACCTAATCCTACTAACCCTAGTAACCCCACTTATCATACTAATATTGGTAATAGTCTTACTAATCTCTTGTACTTATCCTATTAATTCTATTAATCCTACTTATCCTATTTATACTAGGATCAGCGAAAAAAAGTAGCACTAAAAACTGATCAGTCATAAGTCAATAGTCGTTAAGCCGACGTATTTAAGAAGACTGTAACTTTTGATTTAGTAGGTAGTTCTGTAACTTAACAGAGCTAACAAAACATAGAGTAGTAAGAAAAGCCTTAAAAACTATAAATTTTCTCTACTTATTAGAAACGAGTCGAAATAAAGTAAGCCTTGGAGCAAGCACTTAGGAACGTTTACATCTACCACGAATCACTTAGTGCTAAGTGCATCGTTCGTATCTCGAAAGCTCTGGCGGATGTGATCACAACAGATGTTATTCAGTGTTACACAAGGAAGGACACCATAAAAACCCCATGAGAAATCAACATAATAATAATAATGAATAAGAATAACGCCCAACAATCAGATACATAGATTCTGCAATCTAACTAGGATTCCCTGTGTCTATGTGTCATAAATGCTGATGCTAGACAAAAAGTATAGACAAAATAAAATTAAATGCAAATTATATATTATTTTGTACGTATTATATGATAATTACAATTAGCACTTATGTTGATGATGGTACAATCTTGATTTTGTATCCGATGGAACTCTGATTAATTGACGTTAGGAATTGGATATCAATTTTTTCTACAATGGGATCCGTTTAGTGGTATCCGTTGGGCGCGAACGCGATTAAGTGGCCAACCCAACGCACACGTGATTGAAAAAAAAGCAATTTTTTTTCTTTTCCCCTCCTTGAACTCCAATTTTTATTTAAGTTTATTATAAGTTAGTTGAAAAATAACAGACACGTATTTATTTATTTTGTTTCTGATGCTGCATATATAAAATTGTAAAATTAAAAAACTTGGTTTGTTTTTGCCCAACAAAAATGAATATTTTAACTTTAACGGAAGGAAAATTTTAACGCTTTTGCTTTGAAGTATTTTTTGACCGTTATTGGCTCCAATTAGACCTCAAACGTCCATTATCATTTAGTCTCAATTTGTTTTTTAAAAATAACTTGAGAAATATTGAGTATAAAAATGTGTTCTCTTTAGAAGATACTCTCCAAATTGTAATGGGCTTGCTATATAATATTTGGCTATAAGCACTTTGTAATTCTATATGATTAGTACAATAACTTATTTTTGAGTATCTAATATTATTTTGACTTATAAAAGTGACTAATGTTAAACATTTCCAATTAACGAAGTAATTACAATCCTAAATTAATGCATATTAATTGGTTTCACAGATAATATGACTGCTCATTCCACTCATACCAAAATATGTTAAAGCTTCTGAGATTATAATTAGAAAGTATCAACTGAAATTTGTAGCTAAAATAATAAATATGAAATTAATGAATAATATATTAATTAATTAATAATAATTATCTTTCGATATTTTTAAAGTTTGCAATCATTTTAAGTTTGTTGCATATGGAATTTATGATTGGATTTATTTTTATGACGTAAATACGTAATTTTTATCTTTCGTTAAAATCACCTTTCCAAAAGCGCGTCATACTATGAACAGGAAACGGAAGATAGATATAAATTATTTTCTCTTAATTACCTTGCTTATGATAATGAATGACGTGAGGAGTAAAGTGGTTTTTTAAAAGGGATAATGCTGTTGGTCTCGCCGACCTTTACAGCGTCACCGGTTGTTAACCGTTACGGCCGAACAGCGGAAGGTTACACACCAATGTATTATGTTAGCGATCAGGAAGAAGTGCATATACTTGTTCTGAGTCTGGATGTTGTGGAATCATTATCCTCGTAGTTCCTGGGTCCCTAGACACAGGGAGTCCTAGTTAGGATCCAGGATCTATGTACGTGATCGCTGGGTGTTATTATTATTAATGTATTACCATTTGCGAAGTCAGGGTGGATCAGCGAATTGTTACTAAAAATATACAACGGTATAAAAATGCACAAATTACTCCCGCCCACGTGACTTATCTAATGCTTCAGTGACGTAGAAACTACGGAGGTAATGATGACGTCACAGTGACTCGATGGAATTTATGATCGATTAGATAGGTACAAATATTTTCTGTACTCAACCTTTGTTTATTTGTCCGGGTAAATAATGAAAGGTTATACGGTAGACATCAATATTAGCAAATGTAAATGATGCAAAATATACGCTAGCTTGTTACGCGCTGCCGTGTGACGTCACCACCGCATGCCGCCGCCGGCGTCGGCTGGGCAATGCGCCGACGTTGCACATGTGTCTTGTGTCATTTTTACTTAATTATTAGAGATATATAAAGCACTCCGGTTTCGACCTTTTTTATTACTTCAAGTAATATTTTAATTGCATATATAGATTATTTTACTTTAAAATCCATCTTCAGTTTTATTCTGCATCCTCCGGCTATAGCCTCCGTAACTAGCTCCATATTATGCTTCAATTTTATGTAAAACAAGTAAGCTAAGTAAGCTAGCTTCCTCACCTCCTATGGGCTCCTGGTACTTTATTTTAATGTAGATCACATTTTGACTGCCCAGACAGTTGGTAGTAGCTCTGCCTTTTGAACTGTAGGTTGAGGGTTCGATTCTCATCCAAGACAAATATTTTTGTGATAAACACCGATATATGTTCTGTGTCTGGGTGTTATATTGTATTCTATGTGTGTATTTACAAACAAAAAAGTACCTGAGTATTGTTTCAGTTATCTGGCTTCCGTAGTAGGTACAAGCTTTATTTATTTATTTTGATACACAAAAAGCTTACTATATAAAAACCAAACGTTTTTGTGTCATAACAACCTTGCTTATTTTGGGTTAGATGGCGCTGTGTGAAATGTCCACAAATATTTATTTATTTATCTTCATAGTAAAAATATTTTATTTGAATATTATATTTTAAAGTGCCACTTCTAAAGTAAACTTTTATTTACATTTTCTGTTTTTTTTTTTTATTTTACTATTAGCGATAACATCTACCTTACTTAAGCTTATCTAATGATATCTGGTTTATCTACAAAAAAATAAACCATTGTTTTTACCCTTTCTTGCTAAAGACACGAAAAATTAACTTAACGAGAAAATACGCTGTACAACAACGGTTGTAAATTCCTCAGAAAAACTACCAAAATACATAAAGACTACTCAACAAAGAAATGGGTACATATGAATTTACTCTATCAAATAACCGCACAGTAAATTCAACCTTGTGTACAAGATGTCGGGTTGAAAATCGAGGATCGTGTGTCACAAAGGATATGAAAGAAAAGCTTTACGTTTCCGTTTCAGGACGTGTCCTTAAAATGCCAGAGTATATGAGGCAGCCCTAACAGGTTTCTGGGTGTCTTTTGTTGGTTTAAGTGACGGAATGGAAAATAAAATGAATGCGTTGCGGAGTTACACAATCTAATAATAATAATAATAATATGTGTGGACATTTCACACAGCGCCATCTAGCCCTAAACTAAGCAAAGCTTGTATTATGGGAACCAGATAACTGATGCAATACATAAATACTTTGTTTGTAAATACATACATATAATACAACGAGCTTCTGCCCGCAGCTTCGCCCGCGGCGTGGCCTATGGGAAAATAATTCAACCCCTCTTAAGGGTGGAATTTCGGAAAATCCTTTCTTAGCGGATGCCTACATCATAACATCTACCTGCATACAAAATTTCAGCCCGATCCGTCCAGTGGTTTGGGCTGTGCGTTGATAGATCACTATGTCAGTCAGTCAATCAGTCAGTCACCTTTGAGTTATATATATTTAGAAGAAGAAGAAGACAAGATATAATACCCAGACACAGAAAAAACACCTATGTTCATCACACAAATGTTTGTCCTGGGTGGGAATCGAACCCACAACCCACAATTCAGAAGGCAGGGTTACTACCAACTGAGCTATCGAACCAGTCATCTAATTCCAGCATTCCCATTTCACCATCAGACGAGAAGATATATATATACATCTAAAACAAAACTCCTTTACCAGCTTCTTTGTTTCCCAATAAATACAATCAGGTGTCAGCGCGGGAAAACCAAAAAGATCACGTCACCGCATTGTATTATTTTCCAAAACTTGTGTTATTTTCAGTGTTAGTGCATAAAATTGGTGGCATTTTATTCGTTTACGAGGTGGTAGAACTTCTCTACTTTTCTTTTGTTTTCATTCATTAACATAAAAAAAATCAAAGTTCGAAAAAAGAAACCCGGCTTTGTAGAGTTTTTCGGTCAGAAGTGTAGATATTTTACTTTCAACTTCTCTTAAATTATACAAGCCAATGACTCCTATATTCCAACTGTTACCGAATATTACTTAAACTCATATAAATGAATCCCATTATGAGTTGAAACTCATATTCAGTTTTCATAAGTTTATATCGAGATAACTATTTAGATTTACTGGATATTTTTGAAAATAAAACGTATATAACGTGAGCATTTATATTATTTATTTTGACTATTTAGTAATATTATATTGACTATTGACTAATACCTGCAAGCAAATAAAATAAAAATGTATACATGAATAACATAAAATGATTGTATAAACATTCAACATCGCCTATCATCGTTATCGCACCGCAAAACTCCTGAATTGATTTCGATAAAACTTATCGCGAGATACAGTGACACATTATCTATTGGTGAAGCTTATCTTTTCATTTACATTTAAAGAAAAGTGTGTATGTCTGTAAAGTATAAACCAGTTAATATTTTTAAGGGTCTAATATTTGAAACTTTCAACCTAAAAGAGTGACTTATAGCAAAAAAATTGAGCTCAAGCTGTTTAAATTTAGTTAATCTTTAAAAAAAAAAAATAACGCCCAACGATCACATTCATAGATCTTGAACCCTAACGATTCAAGTATTTGCGCTTTTTTTCGTTGCACAAATACGTGTCCTTCCGCGGGAATCGAAAATTAGTAAATAAATGTCTGGAAGAGATCGCTGTCAGCGATAAGACCGCCCATTGTTACACTAGTTTGTAAATATTATAGTTATTCCTGATTTTGTACTTCATTGGTGAGACAATAAAGAGTTCTCTATCTATCTATCTATCTAAATAATTTTATACCTAATTTTTATGCCTACTTTTATTTTTAGCGGGCATACAGTCAAAATATTGTTTAGATACAAGCATAAAAGTTTATACAATAGTAAATTGCATTATAGTAGTCCGTAGTCTGATTGTAGAAGTTAGTTAAGAATACAAAGACATTAGAAATTAAGCACTTTGTAATTTTTTCTTTGTAATTTCTTTATTTTATTTTTAACAGTAACTTAAAATAAGTTTTTAAATCATCTCATTTTGTGTTTTAGGTGTTCTCTGTCTGGGTATTATATTGTATTTTATGTATGTATTTACAAACAAAATGTATATAAGTATTGTATCAGCTATCTGGTTCCCATAGTACAAGCTTTGTATAATTTGCGACTAGATGGCGTTGTGTGAAAAGTCCACATAATTATGTCAAATTGAAAAAAGATTGATAAAAGTGCTGAAAATTGTCTAAATTGCAATAAAGTTATTGACTTTGAAATTTATATAACGTTATACTTACACATAAAAGCATAACAAGTGGTGCGAAGAAAGCCAGAAAACGATAACTAGTGGTAGTAGTTCGGTTCAGGGACGACTCGGGATCGTATGTAATCGATAGAACTCGCTTTGTCTATACTTTTACATGCTTTTATACCCACTTCCATACGATTTCATAAATTATTAAAATAAGAAATAAAAATATTCTAACACTAATTCATAGAAAGAAAGCAAAACAATATTTATTATTATTATTCAGTATAGATCCTGGACCCTAACAAGGATTTTTCCTGTATTTAGTAATTGAACTTTGCAGATGGAGTTTTGGCGGGAAAACGAAAAAGATTGCGTCTCACCGCATTGTATTATTTTCCATAACTTGTGTTATTTTCAGTGTTAGTGCATAAAACTGGTGTTGTTTTATTCGTTAAGTGCTGGATTACAGAGATGAGCATTAGAAAGTGGTATAATTATTGTGAAACGTTTCTTTTCGTGTTGTTTCCAAAACTCCATAGGAGCTTCTAGTAAAGAAGCCACCACTTTACTAGGAGTATGACTTTGACTTGACTTTATGACTTGGACTTTGACTTGACACATATCTGCGTGAAATATCATTAACTTGATAAATTATCAATTACTTGACACTGGCTAAATACATAAAAGTGTGGAGCCAAAACATAAAAAAAGGAAAAAAAACTTTGCAGATACATTTTTAATGTAATGGAAACGCAATCAATTGTTCTGTTGATTACGCTAAGCAGGCAACACTGGTATTGAAACTGAAATTTAATCAATAATTTTTCTTTTTTAATTTAACAGGGCAATGTTGTCAGGATGTTGAGCTACCTTGTGGCAATATCCTAATTATTCTATTGATTCAAGCATAACCTAGTGGATGATCAAAGTATATCTAAAATAATTTAGCGACATGTACCTAAATTGGTATTTAGGTACATGTCACTAAGTTCTTTTCTTTATATAAATATATAAATGGTGATTTTAACTATTCAAAGCAGATGATTTATATATTTCACCCCTACCCGAGGCATCCTCATTATTGAGTCAACACGTTCCTGAGGATTCCTCGTGTGGAGCGAAACACGCTTATATCATTTTGTATTTAGTAATGGAACCCGTAATTATGCCAAATCCGTTAATTACCGCCTAATTAGTATAATTTATCGGCGAAACGCGCAATCCAGACAAAGCCAGGATTTGCCAAAATTAATTGGACTTACACTGTATTAACATAAAGTCGATAACCCCAGGTAAATGCTCTTTGGGGTTTGAGTTCAAAGGATGCTTGAGCGCTTGTGATCCGGGAATTAGACAAGTAATTAGACAAGTAAAGTGTTTTTCGAAATTCTACCCCTAGAGGGCTAAATAGGTGGTTGAATTATCTATAAAAAAAATTTCTTCGTTTCCTAAAGGCAGAAGCTAGTAAGAAATACGAAAATTCGAACTCTCACTCAGTTAAAACTTGCATGTTGATACAGTGTTGTAGCTAGGTAACCAAAGGCCCCAGGGCCCCATAAGTTGGGCCCTAAACTATTTAAAATCGTTTGTTCCGCATTCGTCGTGATCGGAATTCGACGATTCCAGATTTGTCGTAATCCAGATTCGTCAAGGTTTATTATTATTCCGTATGTGGGACAAATTTACACTAGTTCAATCTATAGTTTGTAAGTTAGAGTCCGAGGGGCCCCCTGAGCTTGAGGGCTAAGGAGGAAACGGCGTCTTCTTCCTCTTATTATCCATTTTGCAACAATTCGTTACTCACAATACGCCCAAAGATAACACAAACCATGAAAAACAGAAAGAATATCGACCCTGACAAGTAAAGAAAAAATATTGTACAATTTCCTTTATTCATAGTTCAGGGTTGCCACCCCACCGGACACTAAATTGTCTGAACGTTGCGACCGGTGAATAATTCAGACAAATCTATTATTACTCGAGACTGGCGGGTCACGGGGACAAAGTAGCTCGATCTAAAGAGACATATAAAGAAACATATAGATAGATAAGAAGAAATATTTGACAGCGTGTGGTGTGGTGGTTAAGCAGGTAGACTCATAGCCCGGAGGCAGCGGGTTTGATTCTCGCGCCAGGAGAAATATTTGTGCACAGAAAAACTTATTCTGAGTCTGGGTATTGTGGGACAATGGTCCTCGTAGTTCCTGCGTCCCTAGATACAGGGAATCCTATTTAGGGTCCAGGATCTACGTATGCGAGTGTTGGGCGTTATTATTATGATTTTAAAACATTTTTCTGAGTACCTTATTACTATTTTTGAAATGATTCATGATGATAAGCTTGACGCTGAGCTATCAAAGATAAAAACAGATTTAGGTTTTCCATAATATTTTTTTGTTGAAGAGCTAGCTGTTCACCTGATGCTAAGCGACACGGCAGCCCATAACAGAAGAGTGTCTAAACTCTAAAATATAAAGTTTCGAACGACACTGCACTGCACATATCATCCTGAGACATCAGCACAGTCTGTTAAGATTACTAGATTGTGAGATCAGATCATAAGTTCTCATTTGCCCAGTAATTTCACTAGCTTTAGTGCCCTTCAAACCGAAACACAGTAGTGCTTGCGCAGTACTTGGCGGCAGATTAAGCGGTGGTACCTACCTAGACGAACTTTGCAGAAAAGTCCTACCACCTAGTAAACTTGCTCTTACAACGGTGAAGGAAAACATTGGAGAAAACCAAGTTCAAAAGTAGCATAATTCCATTTGAAAAAGGGATTTAACCGACTTCGATTCCAATGAGAACATCGTCATGTAGTCGATATCAAAATACGCATTATTAAGGACAACTCAAAAACTACTTGACAGGTCTTGATCAAATTTAAATGGAACCACAAACTAACAAACATTGCAATTAAAAAATACAGGTAAATTGAGAACCTTCTCCTTTTTTGAAGTTGGCTAATCGTGTCATCCTTCAAACCGCATTTGAGCATCGTGGGTTACAGTGTACACTCTCTCGCTGTGAGAAAAGGCCCGTGGTTCAGTGAAGAGAAAATAATATGGGTTGGTGATATGCTTTTTCCTTAGTTGGTACGTTTCAATTCTACAGCTCATTACTTTAAAATAATAATAATAACGTGTGTGGACATCTCACACAACGCCATCTAGCCCCAAACTAAGCAAACCTTGTACTATGGGAACCAGATAACTGATACAATACATATATACTTTTGTTTGTAAATGCATACATAGAATACAATATACATAGAACAAAAACCTATGTTCATCACAAAAATATTTGTCGTGGGTGGGAATCGAACCCACAACCCACAGTTCAGAAGGCAGAGTTTTTACCAACTGAGCTACCGGCTAGTCAAATCAAGTGCAGTGTGGTATTGGCGACCTTTATCTTTTTTTTCTTTGGTAGTCTTGCATTTGATCTGTTAGTTTGCCTCAAAGGCACATGTCTGGATTATATTTTCCAGAAAACAGACGCTGGTAAGTTGTTGTATTCCTTTACCGTCCGCACAATAAATTTAGTAATTTATTTATTTGCCAATAAGTAAATAACAATCTTATGCTAGTGGCTTATAATTATTAGGTATATATAGTTTTCAACTAAATATCATATAAATAAAAGGAAAACATCTTTTAAAAAAAAGCAGTTAGTAACTATTTAAACATAGGTAGGTAAGTTACAAACATAGGTATCTAAGCACTTTAGCATCCGTACTAGGTTACCCTGTGTTACGTTTGCTAAGCTTCCGAAAATTTTTTTGTAACAATATTATAACTGAGTAGTAATAAAAACTAACTAACATCAAATTATTTATATAAACAAATTATTCATAGTAAATATTCACAATATATGTTGAATCGAAACGCTTTGTGTGGATTGGAGGAATGTCCACGATATACGGATATCGTTTTTCTGTGCGTCGTTTAGTTCGGTGGTAAAAAAGACGTGGGGGAGTTAAGTTGTGTAATACCATAGCACATTCTCCAATGTGCAGCTTGTAAAAGACTGATAGGATTGCCACTTTGCTCGAGAAATAGTTACAGGGACCTACAATTATTGCGCTCAATTTCTCCAACCAACCTCCACAATACAATACAATACAATAATACCTTATTGAACACCGACTAATACATAACAGCGCACCTTAAAAAACTTACAAAAAATGGTAAAACAAAGGGCGGCCGTATCACATTAAGCGATTTCTTCCAGGCTACCTTAGGATGGATAGGAATTAAAGAACCAAAATTGCGGTTGGTGTTGTTACAACTTACGTACTATAAACAACAATGTGATAACATAGGTACAATCACTTGGTATAATCACTAATAGGTATAATCACTTTAACCTCTACTCTACTAATTACTACCAATCCCTTCTTATACTCCTACTAATCTCTATAAATCCCTAGGAATCTTTACTAAATCTCTACTTACTCCTAATAATCCCTACGAAACTTTACTAAATCTATGCTTATTCCTATCAATCCCTCCTAATCCCTACCAATTGCTACTACACTCTACTTATCCCCATCACTACGGAGTAGTGACGACAATGTTTCACTGTTATAAGTAGAGATTTGTAGGGATTGTTTCATACTGATCCCTACAGATCTCTACTAATATTTATCTTAACACGATTTGCACCAGTTTACTGACATTACCCAGATTAATAGGCAACTTTTTTTCCGGAATAGTAAGTTTTCGTTACGGTTTCTATAGTTACAAATAATCTCACTATATGAGTATTAGTTTAAGACAAGCTTCCAAACAATGTAATATTAAAGGCAAATTATAATGTAACATTTTGCTCAGAAGTTGAGATGTTTTATTGATAAACTCCGTCGCCGGTGAAACCTAATAACCCGCGAATAGATTCCGACAGATGCCGATATTGAGACCTCATACATATTATATTCCCTTTATTCTGTGGAAATTTAATTTATCGCGAACATGTTACATAAGTATTGTTGAAGCGTTAACAGAGAATCGATTTTGATTATTATAAATGCGCAAGTTTGTATCTTTGTGACTGTTAAACGCTTCAATAGCTGAACAATTTTTAATATTTGACATGTTTTATTTTGATAATATTAGGTCTTTACCTATGAAATTGCCGTTTTGTTTGAAAAAAGTTAAAGTATTTTTTTTTCGAACTTATTTATTTCTTTTATTCAAAGTAATCACCCCTGCAATCAATGCATCTTTGCCAACGCTGTGGCAGTTTATGGATGCCCTTCTTGAAAAAATCAGCAGGACGGGAGACAACAAACTCTTCAAAGGCGTTTTGTACTGCCTCTCGGGAATTGAATTTTTTTCCCGTTAAAAAGTTGTCCAAATTTTGGAAAAAGTAATAGTCGGTAGGCGCAAGATCTGGTGAGTATGGCGAATGAGGGAGAGCTTCCAAACCCAACTCATGCAGCTTAGAGACGGTCTGTTGTGCAGTATGGGGTCGCGCGTTGTCGTGAAGTAGCAGTAGAGACGACCGATTGACCAAAGCTGGTTGCAGACATGCGAGTTTCGCCATCATTGTGGTCAGTTCTTCAATGTACACATCTGCAGTAATGCTCTCGCCGTTTTGTAAAAACCTATGATGAATCACACCAGCACTAGACCACCAAACTGTGACCATCACCTTTCTAGGGGTCATTTTTCGTATTGCACATTGCTTTGGTACCGAACCAGGATCTAACGAACTTGCTGAGCGCTTTCGATTGTCAAAAAGAATCCATTTTTCGTCGCACGTAACAATTCGGTTCAAAATTCCTTCATTTCTGTGCCTGTTAAGCAGCGCAAGGCAAGTCTCGACGCGTACGTTGCGCTGGCGATCATTAAGTTCGTGGGGCACCCATCTATCAAGCTTTTTTATCTTGCCAAACTGTCGCAAATGGACCAATATTGTTTTGATGCTAACATCAAAAGCTGCTGCCAGCTCAGCTGTAGATTGAGATTCATCAGCTTCCACAATCGCCTTTAATTCATCATTGTTGACCAAAGTTTCCGGACGACCACGAGGTTCATTTTTCAAGTCAAAATTCCCAGAACGGAACCGAGCAAACCAATAACGGGTCGTACGTTCGTTTGTACAGTTCTCTCCGTAAACGTCGTTGATGTTACGTGTCGTTTGTGCCGCGTTGGTACCACGACGGAACTCATATTCCATAATTACACGAAATTTCAAAGTATCCATTATGAGGAAAAATGTTGAAATGTAATGAAAATACAACGTTAATCAATAAACAAAAGACTTATATTGTAAATAGAATGTCATATTTTTAAAACAGAATTAATTTGAATTTAGAATTCATAGCCAATCAAAACTTTTTTTGTTTGAAAAAGTCTGTACTGCAATACGGCAATTTCATAGGTAAAGACCTATTATCCCATCTGTAGCATCTATGAACAGTCTCTATGTAGTGATGTGGTTGTGCAAGTTGGCTCATAATGAGGTTGTGGGTTTGATTCCCGCGACGAGACCAGTACATGGCACTAGAAAAAAGCGTAAATATTTGTTCTAAGTCTGGGTGTTGTGGTACCATGGCTCTCTTAGTTCCTGGATCCCTAGATACAGGGAATCTTAGTTAGAGTCCAAGATCTATGTATGTGATCGTTGGCCGTTTTTTTATTTATATTTTTAGTTTTGATTTGCACTGCATCTGTTATGGACAGCCGTGACGCTTATCATCACACTACTAGCACGGGCATGACTAGCTAGTCACTTCGTTCATTAAAAATAATAATTAAAGTAACCTAATGGAATCTGTCAAAACATGAAATGATGAAATGTCAAAAAATGTTGTTCTAATACCCGTATTTATAAATACCTTACAGACTAACATTAGAAAACTTCATATACAAGGTGGAATGTAATTCGTTCTTTTCCTTTCATGTATGGATTCAGCCTATGCTATAGAATGCTCCCATTGAACAAAGCAGGTATTTTATTGCCTACGAAACATTTACAAAGCACGCAGCTGGTGCCCGCGCTGTGTGTACCGTTAAATAGACATTTCGGCTGTCATGCAGTTATTTTAAGACGCACTTAATACTAAAACAAAACCTTTTTTTAAAAATTGTTTCTTGTACGAATATTCTATAGCATGGTCTGAGTACATACATTTAAGGAAAAGAGTGAATTAAATGCCACCGTGTATATCAAAGTGTTTGTTTACTAGGTGGTAGGTCTTTTCATCAAAGTTCGTCTAGGTAGATACCACCGCTTTGTTTGTCACTGCCACCGTAGTGAGAAAGCACTACTATGTTCCGGTTTGAAGGCTAACTAGTGAAATTTATTATATATAAAAATTACTGGGCAATTGAGACTTTATGATCTGATCTCACAGTCGAGTTATCTTATTACCAGACTATGCTGATTTCTCAGGATGATGTGCGCGAAACTTTATATTTTAGAGTTCCGAGTGACAATGGTGTCGATTCTGTGTCGCATTCTCTAAAGCTAAACGAAATTAACATATTTCCGTCTTTTTCATTTCCCCTTTATCAGAAGAGTACCGCCATACTTTAAGTTTACTTTAGTTTTAGAGAATGCGACACAGAATCGACACCACTTTTCTGTTATGGGCGGCCGCGTCGCTTAACGTCAGTTGAATGATTAGCTCATCAACAAAAATTAAGTAATTGTGATGGAACAAAACACTGCTGCTTACATAATAACTACCTGCCGACCAATTATTCCACTTCACCTTAGTATAATAAAAGAAATTCAAATACCTACACACTCGAGACAAAATTCCAAGCTACAGAAAAACCTCCAAGTTCGTAATTCCAAAACCACTAAATAATTTAAAACCCGCACTGAGAGCCGGCAGGGAAATTAAAGAAACATCATAATCTCTCTCGTTTTAATGAGAGCCGTGAGTCCGTTCGCTTTTATAATAATATTTCCGAGGTATACCTAAAGAATGTGGGACAGGGTATTATTTACATTTTTTAAAGAAAATAATAAACAATTTTTAAAGTAAAACTTCTTTACACACGCTTGATCTGGGGAGTGAGCTGGTGAATGCGTGACGATGCGAACGGAAGTTGTAAGTTGTTGATTAACGTAGATCTCCATTGTCAACATAACAAAGTTAAAAATTTGTGTTATTTTGTTGGTATGTCCGCAAAAATGACAATTTACAATTGCAAAGATGGCGACATTAACATTAAACAAAGCAAAGACAAAGTTATACCGGCCGATAGATGGAGCTGAAGAAGTTTTACTTCAGTCGTGTGCTCTAAAGCACACTCGTTTTTTTTATTCAAAAAAGATACAAACTAAATATGTGGCCGCCAGTCAATCCGAATTCATCATAGTGCATACAACTTTTGTAAAAACCGACGTTTTACACGTTACAACTAGACGTTGAACAACTAGCTTCTGCCCGCAGTTTCGCCCGCGTGGCCTATAGGAAAGTAATTCAACCACCTATTTCAATCTCTTAGGGGTGGAATTCCGAAAAACCCTTTCTTAGAGGATACGGTTTACAAAGAACACAACCTTCAAATTTCAAGTCTTTAGGACCAGCGGTTTAGGCTGCGCGTTGATATATAAGTCAGACATTTAGTCAGTCAGGACTCTCTATCCATATATTCAAACCCACTCTAATGCCAATAATTAAACCTTTAGTCCACATGGATATAAGAGTTGAAATAGATTTATGTAAAATCATTTACTCCCATCCTGCATATAAATGAATTCGTGAGGTGTCTCTTGGCTCCGCTCCTCAGTTGCGGCATAAATCGTTTGCTCCATTTTATAAATTTTTGACATTTTTATTATGTCTTTTCCATCATCGTAGTAGACTTTGATACTTTATACGTGCCTCTCTTATAAAGTGAAATGAGTTAAAGTATGTTGGGCGTCCTCTTTGAGCAGTGACAGGTTATGTCACGTACTCTATACGTGTGTGTTTTTTTTTTTTTTATGTTTTGGCTCCACACTTCCGTTTATTTAGCCAGTGTCAAGTAATTGATAATTTATCAAGTTAATGATATTTCACACAAATATGTGTCAAGTCACAGTCGAAGTCATCAAGTCAAGTCATAGTCAAATCATAGTCTAGTCAAAGTCATACTCCTAGTAAAGTGGTGGCAACTTTACTTGAAGCTTCTATGGAGTTTTGGGAACAACACGAAAAGAAACGTTTCAGCATCATTATACCATTTTCCCACACTCACGCCTGTAATCCAGCACTTAACGAATAGAATGCCACCAATTTTATGCACTAACACTGAAAATAACACAAGTTTTGGAAAATAATACAATGCGGTGACGCAATCTTTTTCGCGTTCCCGCCAAAAACCTCTACGTGTGTTTATTTATAATAATTTCTTTTAAAAAAGGGTTTTAACTGACTTCAACCCCAATGAAAATATCACCTATTTATTTATTTATTATTTATTATTGTTCAATTTATAATAATTAGCTCACAGTTTATGACCAAAACGCTAACTATTTTAATGATTACTTACGTGTAAATTTAAAGTTATTACAAATAGTCCTTATGCTATCGTAAAATATGTCGACATGCTGGCACTCATGAGTGAACGCATTAAGTAGGGCTAGTGCCCGCAGCGTGGGTGAGTTATTGCAGTGGTGAGTCCGTGGTACTGGACAAGCAAACAATTGATGCCGACGACGTCCTGTTCGCAAATAATTGTTAGGAACGTACAGATTCATGTATCTATGTAGTCGACATCAACATGCTGTCAGCATGTTGGGTACGCTACCTACTGGTAGTGGGCTGGAGCATTTGGACTGCCTATAAGATATCGCGGCCAGTATATCGTCCAATAGTTTTTTTTTTGTAGTAGTAGTATGTAGTTTTTAGTATTAGATAGATAAAGGTATTTTACATACGCATTATTAAGTATAACTCAAAAACTAGTTGTTAGATCTTGATCAAGAACTCCAAAAAAAGGAGGAGGTTCTCAATTTGATTGTATTTATTTATGTTTGTTACCTCGGAACTTTCGACTGGATGAACCGATTTTGATGATTCTTTTTTATTTAAAAACTGGTGCTTCTCGTGTGATCCTATTTCAATTTGGCTCAATTCTAACGAAGTTAAGCTTTACCACAGACCGCTGGTTCCGAGCTTTATGTTACTGTAAGCGACACGGAGGAAAAAGCATAAGGCCTCTTTTGGTTGCTTTTTATATTTACTTTTTTTAAGAACGTTATGTTATGACAGCGAGAAAAATGTCGGTTTAGTTCTATGTAAATTTCTTAATTATTTAATATATTTTCGCCAACTCTGCCGCTGCTTTATATTTCGCACAATAGTATTATTTTCTGGAAACACCTAAGCCTGGTCGTCACCAACAGTAACATAATGTTAAATTTATTACTTTAGCTTATTATTAATCATGAACATAAATACAAATACATGAGAGACAATAAAATTTTTCTATTTTATGTTTTTTGTCTACCCTGTATTTCTTATATAAGTGAATTGTATTTATTTGAGAAATTATTTTAATATTAATTCAGTTAGATAAACTTACAATAGTAAGTCCTTTAATACTTGACAGGGTCAAATCAAATCATGTCAGTACAGCATATTAATAGTCTCTGGCTGGCGGCCAATACTCGAGCGCGGTTGAAATGATGGCTGAGGGTGCGACCTTCCCCCGTGAAGGGGATGAGAATATCTGAATGAGGATATTGTTATTGGCAGCTCAATAACTCAGGGTGTTCGAGGGTTAACTACAGGGACATAATATTATACTAGCTAAAAGTAAATACTAAGTAAATAAAAAATATGAAGCTTCGATTACACCTACTATACTATCGATATCGAAACTAGGTGGTAGGACTTTTCTGCAAAGTTCTTCTAGGTATACCACCACCACCGCTTTGCCAGTTATTCTGCCGCCAAGCAGTAGTGCGCAAGCACTGCTGTGTTACAGTTTGAACGGCACTGTAGCTAGTGAAACTACTGGGCAAATGAGAGTTTATGACCTGATGTCACAATCTAGTAATCTTACTTCATTGTGCTGATGTCTCAGGATGACGTGCGCAGTGCAATGTCACGCGAAACTCTATACATTAGAGTTCCGAGTAACACTGTAACTGATTTGGGCAGCCGTGTCGTTTAACATCAGGTGAACGGCTAGCTCGTCACGTCATTCCATAACATTAAAAAAAAAACTTGTAAAAAGATGCAATAATTTTTATTTTATTTACCCAAACGATCGTAAAGTTCAGAAATCGGTATAGAAAAGCTTTAAGTTGCGAAATCTCAAAAATCGCAAGAACTTTCAAGACTAGAAGAATATCCTTTTCAAAAAGGGGTTAAAAGGTTAAACCGACTTTAACCGTCTTAAATTCATCCTGAGAAATACTTGGATAATCGTTTCAGTTACTTTAAATTTCGGCGAAGCGCTTAAAATTATAACACAGATCACTAGGATAGGTTGTTTGAACTGTGACAGCACAACGCGTTTTTTGTACGGGCTAATGCTGTTGATCTCTACCAACCTTTACAGCGTCACCGGGCGGGAGGGTAGCATAACGCGCGACGGCAAAGGCCAGCGAGGTGCCTAAATCTTTGTTACCTACCTTAAGCGCCTAGGCGGCCGCTGCTGCGCTCGCTTTGCTCAAGAAAACATTTACACACGCGTGAGTTGAGCGAGATAAGCGACCGTATCACCGTGCCGCTATAGCGGCTGGTAATGCGCTTAAATGTATGTAACATAGATCACTGTTAGGTAAGGTTGGAACTTCTATTAGTGTCAGGCATTTCGGTCTATATTTTAATTCAAGTTTTTTTTTTGTTATGGTTCCACACTTTTGTGTATGTAGCTAGTGTCAAGTAATTGATAATTTCTCAAGTTTATTATGTGTGTCAAGTCAAGTCACAGTCCAAGTCTTCAAGTCATAGTCTAGTCTAGTCTAGTCAAGTCATACTCCTAGTAAAGTGGTGGCAACTTTACCAGACTTCTACGGAGTCTTAGAAACAACACGAAACGAAACGTTTTACCATCATTATACCACTTTCCCACACTCATGCCTGTAATCCAGCACTTAACGAATAAAATGCCACCAATTTTATGCACTAACACTGAAAATAACACAAGTTTTGAAAATAATAAAATGCAGTGACGCGATCTTTTTCGTTTTCCCGCCAACTCCGGTTACAATACAAAGTTTAAAAAAAGTTTTGATTTTTTTTTGTTATTGTTTTGGCTCCACACTATTGTGTATTTAGCCAGTGTCAAATAATTATTAGATATTTTATTATTGGATTTCGGTCCAATATTATGTATTGCTTCTGTGATAAGTATTTGTAGTGAAATTATATTTTGTCTTTTCTATATCTGGTGAATGGTACTCCTATATTGTTATGTCTGTGGTATTTTGGTCGAATTAATATTATTTGTTGTGTGTGGTAAATGACGTTTGACCAAGCGTAGGTTTTTCGTATAATTTCGTATTATTATTCGTGGGTATGAACTCGGGGTAAGTAATGCAAGTCAATATTAGTACTCTGACCTCAAAAAATCAAGAACATTATGAAAAATCACGTAATAAAAAGTGAACGTTCTTATGCAAACTCACAGAAAAAAATAATCCCAAATATTATAAAAGTAAAACTTTGTTCATTTGTTTGTATGGATTTTGCACCAAAACAACAATATTTCGATGAAATTTTGCACACAAATTGCTAATACTACCGAGATTAATTAAGGAAAAAATAAATTATCCCCGTAGGAAAATAGTTAATAGCGAGTGAAACCGCGGAGCGTCTGTATAAGTAATTCCATAAAATTATTTTAACCCTCAATTATTTAACAATAAAGCGACCTTAAAAAATAAACAACTACACATACAAAAACTCAGAAAAAAATCTCTATCTCCACTCCTTAAAGTCCACTTTCCCAGCCCCTGGTCGCGAACTAGCCCTCTTACAGCGGTGATGATATAATCACCCTTATCTAGTATCTGTAGGTCAAACGTTAACCTTCAGTGAGTGCGACCTTCTTGCTTCAACTTTTTTTTAATGTTTTGGCTCCACACTTTTGTGTATTTAGCCAGTGTCAAGTAATTGATATTTTATCAAGTTACTAATAATTCACGCAAATATGTGTCAAGTCACAGTCGAAGTCATCAAGTCAAGTCATAGTCAAGTCATAGTCAAGTCATAGTCAAGTCATAGTCAAGTCATAGTCAAGTCATAGTCAAGTCATAGTCAAGTCATAGTCAAGTCATAGTCAAGTCATAGTCAAGTCATAGTCAAGTCATAGTCAAGTCATAGTCAAGTCATAGTCAAGTCATAGTCAAGTCATAGTCAAGTCATAGTCAAGTCATAGTCAAGTCATAGTCAAGTCATAGTCAAGTCATAGTCAAGTCATAGTCAAGTCATAGTCAAGTCATAGTCAAGTCATAGTCAAGTCATAGTCAAGTCATAGTCAAGTCATAGTCAAGTCATAGTCAAGTCATAGTCAAGTCATAGTCAAGTCATAGTCAAGTCATAGTCAAGTCATAGTCAAGTCATACTCCTAGTAAAGTGGTGGCCACTTTACCAGAAGCTTCGATGTAGTTTTGGAAACAACACGAAAAGATACGTTTCACCATCATTATACCATTTTCCCACACTCACGCCTGTAATCCAGCACTTAACGAATAGAATGCCACCAATTTTATGCACTAACACTGAAAATAACACAAGTTTTGGAAAATAATACAATGCGGTGACGCAATCTTTTTCGCTTTCCCGCCAAAACTCAGCTTCAACTTAATAATGGATAAAACTACTTTATAGGCTTTAGTGTACTTTAGCAGTCTGTAATGACAAATTCAAAACTTTTTATTTTACTTTGTAACCGGAGTTTTGGCGGGAAAACGAAAAAGATCGCGTCACTGCATATTATTGTTTTCTAAAACTTGTGTTATTTTCATTGTTAGTGCATAAAATTGATGGCATTTTATTCGTTAAGTGTGAATTACAAGCATGAGTGTGGGAAAGTGGTATAATGATGGTGAAATGTTTCTTTTCGTGTTGTTTCCAAAACTCCATAGAAGCTTCTGGTAAAGTTGCCACCATTTTACCCGGAGTATGACTTGACTAGACTAGATTATGACTTGGACTGTGACTTGACTTGACACACACACATATATATATATATATGTAATAATTAACTTGAAAAATTATCAATTACTTGACACTGGCTAAATACACAAAAGTGTGGAGCCAAACCAAAAACAAAAACAAAGGAACCTAGCTTTTGTATCTGTGACATTGATATTATGATAATTATGATATTTTGGATCTGGATACGCACATGGATATAGGAATGAAATTATATTGGTTTCGGATAAGGATATGTAATTATTTATAAATAAATAAATTAATAAAATTATTTCCGATTATCTATTACTTTCGGGTAGTTTCGGCTACGGATATTAGATTGAAGTAAAATACACACAAATAGTATATAATAATTTGGTTTTATTTATATGTTTTATCTAGTCTAGGTTATCATTTGGTATTATAATCAGTCATATAGGTAAGTAATTATATATAGATAGATAAAACTCTTTCTACACGAACAATTTACAAGCACAAACTTAAAAATTAAAACGGCAATAAAAATAAAAATGGTGGTTTTTAGATACAAGAAAAGCAATCTCAATTTTACTATACAATTTCACTCAATTTTAAGTTTTATCTATTAAAACAAAAATGTCGTTTTATTTTGACTCCGGCCTTATACGTAACTATTCGAAACTTTTGAAATGGATACGGTTACGATTACGGATATATTTATATTTGGGATATCCGATAGTTTCTATTACGGTTACGGAGCTCCATAACATCCCTGATCTGTTAAATTAAAATCGTGGGCAGAAAATATTATTCTTTACATCATATATTAAAAACAATCAATAAAAATGTATCTCCTGAACAGTATTATTAACACTTAAACTTTGGCGACTTCAACTCACATTATAAAGATAAAACGGGTGTATATTCTCAACGCGCCCAAAGAAGTTTTCACTTCAAAAACCTAGTAATATATAATAAAAAAACCAGTATATAGATAAAACGGGCTTATTCGCGCACAGAAAATTATCAAAACATAATTGAAGGGGTGAGAACAAAAAGGGTTTAACTTTTTTCTCAAAATGACTTATGGGTATCGTTGGATTTAGCGTGAAATTATCTACATCGAGTCGCGCCCCGCGGTTTCACTCGCGGATAAAAAGTATTTTAATTATTTGCTCATCCCACGGGAACATTTCACTTTTCCGGGATAAAATGTAGCCTATATGTTAATCCAGTGTATAAGCTATCTTGGTATCAAATTTCATCCAAATCCATTCAGCCGTTTGAGCGTGAAAGAGTAACAAACATACACATATACACACATACAAATTTTCGCCTTTATAATATTAGTGTGATGAGTTTTTTGAAGTGAAAAGTTCTTTAGGCGCGTTGAGCAATCTTTGGGTGAACAAAAATCACGGTACTCGCGTCATCGTCCCCGCACGCTTTATTTGTTTTACAATACAAAATACGCCCATTTTTATTGATTTCTTTACCAATAAAAAGTTACTTGTCTATTTACAGCTTCGTAACTGTATCAAGTAGGTTGTCGCGCACCCATCTCTTTATAAAAGCTGAACTAATGTAACGTAACCCGAGCCGACTCCGCCATTTGCCGGCTCAATATGTAAAAGTGCCGATAGCATTGTTTGATTTAGATCGAATTTGCCACATAGAGCAGTGTAGTTTTTTCACAAGCTTTTTAACTCAGGAAGTTTATTTATTTATTTATATGTTCTCAAAAGATTTTTCAACGCGCCGTTTTTTACGTTGTTTTCTTTCACCGTTGTAAGAGCGAGAACAAAGTTTGAGAAAAACTGATTTCTTATGTCTATATATAGATATATGTATATCCGGCCGTTCTCTACAGGTCGGTATTTCAGTCAATTCTCCTGAAAATTTTTGCGTAGGTTTTAAAATTATACTGTATTGTTTTGTCGAATCAGTTTTTGGAATTTTTCAATTTAGTCAAGCCAAGGGGGGTTGAAAACGTAAAAATAGTTTTTCAGATTCTAGCTATGCAAAGACAGTTTAATAGACAACATTTGACACCCTCTGCGGTGTGGTGGTTGAGCAGGTTGACTCATAACCGGGTGGTGGGTTCGATTCCCGCGGCAGGACAAGTGTATATATATTTGCGCATAGAAAAAAAAAACGCAAATACTGGTTTTGAGTCTGGATGTTGTGGGACCATAGTCCTCGTAGTTCCTGGATCTCTAGACACAGGGAATCCTAATTAGGGTCCAGGATCTATGTATGTGATCGTTGGTCGTTATTATTAATAGATGCATGATTCGAATGGCGTAAAATAAAGTAAAGCTCGAATAGGCTCTGTTTATTCTGGGACCGCAGTAATTTTCCTCAAACTGGCACCTCTATTGTCCCCTAAAACTGTCGCTAAAGGTACATCAACCACTAATTCCTGTTGACCTTTCCTCAAGGCGAGGCCCCTTGAGACCCCAGGGGCCCCGAGACCCCGAAACAAATTGCCCAGGAAGGGTCAGCTTTTATTCAAATTGAATCGGATGCTCTAAAGTCTTTGTTTCGTAATTTTGTTTGGCGTTTTTGTCTGAAGAAGAATATATTTAAGATGGCTTAGTGTGTTATTTGACCGACTTTAAAAAGGAACAGATTCTCTATTCAGTTGTTATTTTAATGTTGGTGAACTTAGAGCTCCGTCATTTAAAATAGGCTAGATTTTTTTGAAATTGGAATAATTGTAATATATTCTGATTTCAGTCATACATTTTTTATCGAAATCGAATGATCAATTTGACTTTTAAATCGAAATAACTGGAAAAAATCATTCGTGTACTTCTCACTATTAATTATCGTTTACATAGTGTTAACTTTTCTTTCCGTACTCCAACTGCTCGCTTACTCTAATTTCCGTCATCATCAGCACAATACTTTCCACTGCTGGGGCACGGACCTTCTCTCATATGAAGAGGGTTAAGGTCCATAATCCATTACTACTACTTTTATTAGATGGTAGGACTTTTAACTAGGTGGTAGGACTTTTCTGGTGGTGGTAGGTGGTACCACCGCTTTGCCAGTTATTATGTCGTCAAGCAGTAGTGCGCTAGCACTACTGTGTTCCGGCTTAAAAGACATTGTAGCTATTGAAATTACTGGGCAATTGAATTTTATGATCTGACCTCACAGTCTAGTAATAGGATGATGTGCGCACGCGAGTGTCATGCGAAACTATATTTTAGAGTTCTGAGACACTGCAACTGTTATGGGAGGCCGTGTCACTTAAAAACAGTTGAACGATTACCTCGTACATCATTCATTAATGTAAAAAAAATAGCACTGGCAAAGTTCTTGTGTTTCTTCAACATACCGGTTTCATCGTTGAGCGTTGTAAAAGCGATAAAATTCCTTACGTAAGTAAAGTCATACTCATACTTATACGTAAGTAAAGCAACAGAAATAGATTATGACCTGGATTAACAATTAGGATACTTCTTATCCCGATAGTATATTCCTGTGGGACAATTATCGAACAACCTACTTTTTATCCGTGGGTGAAACCGCGCGGCGCAGCTAGTAATAATAATAATTAAAGCTAGTCATCCTAACAAAAACACAAATTATGTATTGATGCCGTACAATTGGATGGGTGATTTATATACTTGAATAATATGTGGAATATAGTGTGTAGAAAAAATTGTTTATCTATCTATCTACTTATTCTGTGGTTTCTGTGTGGGCTGTGTAATATTTACCTTCCATAAGCTGACCCCTATTATCTAATACTTATGTAAATCAAAGTTAATCCGATGCACGTGTCTGAGGCGCCCTTGACCCGCACATATTGACCAGGAGCTAAGATAAGGGTAGTTTTGAGTTTGGAACATATATTAGTATTAATATTAAAATGTGAGGCCTTTTGCAAAAGAATTTCCTATCTCCTTTTTTAATTTACTAGTTGATGATACCGAAATTTACAATACAATACAATACAAGAAGCTTTATTGACACCAAAATAAAACATGTAGAAAAGAGAATTACATAATAAGATAGGTACAATGGGCGGTCTTATCGCTAAAAGCGATCTCTTCCAGACAACCTTTGGATGGACAGACATATGAGACACTATGAGCATGGACGGCGGTGCAAATAAATACTATATACCAACCCATACTCAATTATTATTGTCGAATTCTAATAATATCGATTTATCGCCCCCGAAACCGACTGCATACAAAATTTCTTGAAAACCGTTGGAGCCATTTCCGAGATTCAGAATATGTATATAATATATATATAAAACAGTAGAAGGAAGAAAAGGAAGAGGGCGACCGAGAAGAGCATTCCTGGATCTATTATATTTATATTGTATATACAAGAATTGCTCGTATAAAGGTATTAGATAGATAGATAATAGCTAAACTTTTATCTGCTTTTCCCTAAGCTATCTGTATTATAAGTTTAATCCATTCAGTAGTTTTTTCGTGAAAGAGTAACAAACACCCATACATCCATACATACAAACTTGAGCGTTTATAATATTAGTAAAAAGGATTTTTTACTTATTTCACTTTATCAAGTATTATATATTATAGCATTAGCACCCTATTTTTCATTTGCGGTTAAAAATGCAAGTGAAATTTAGTTCCTTAGAGAAACTAATCCAATCCAAGGTAATCGTAGGCGTGTAAATAAAATAAAACCGCTACAGCGTTCTCGTAACACCGTAGCGTCGTAGCAAGATAGTGCGTGTTGCCGAGGTCATACCACAGTGGGCGGCAAGGCAGTAGGCATATTGTAAACACCTTTTAAAAAGAAAGAAACATCACACAACATTACATTTTTACAAATAGGCACTTATACAAGACTAATCACACAAAAAAACAAGAGAAAACAGAAACTAAAAATATAATGTTGCCTGACGTCATGATATAGGTCTTGACTCAGCGTACAATTAAGATTGTGTCTCCTCAATAACTTATTTTCAATCGGAACCCTTATTCGAGAGGTCCTATTTGGTTTTTATTATGTTATTTTCATCGATTATTTTGAGGTGTGTAGACCAATTTGTGTAATTAATTTATATTTGTTAGACAAATTAACAACACCTTGTTTTGAAAAAAAAAATGTTATTATTGGTCTTTACCTATGAAATTGCCGTTTTGTTTGAAAAAAGTCAAAGTATTTTTTTTTCGAACTTATTTATTTCTTTCATTCAAAGTAATCACCCCTGCAATCAATGCATCTTTGCCAACGCTGTGGCAGTTTATGGATGCCCTTCTTGAAAAAATCAGCAGGACGGGAGACAACAAACTCTTCAAAGGCGTTTTGTACTGCCACTCGGGAATTGAATTTTTTTCCCGCTAAAAAGTTGTCCAAATTTTGGAAAAAGTAATAATAGTCGGTAGGCGCAAGATCTGGTGAGTATGGCGGATGAGGGAGAGCTTCCAAACCCAACTCATGCAGCTTAGAGACGGTCTGTTGTGCAGTATGGGGTCGCGCGTTGTCGTGAAGTAGCAGTGGAGACGACCGATTGACCAAAGCTGGTTGCAGACGTGCGAGTTTCGCCATCATTGTGGTCAGTTCTTCAATGTACACATCTGCAGTAATGCTCTCGCCGTTTTGTAAAAAGCTATGATGAATCACACCAGCACTAGACCACCAAACTGTGACCATCACCTTTCTAGGGGTCATTTTTCGTTTTGCACATTGCTTTGGTACCGAACCAGGATCTAACCAACTTGCTGAGCGCTTTCGATTGTCAAAAAGAATCCATTTTTCGTCGCACGTAACAATTCGGTTCAAAATTCCTTCATTTCTGTGCCTGTTAAGCAGCGCAAGGCAAGTCTCGACGCGTACGTTGCGCTGGCGATCGTAAAGTTCGTGGGGCACCCATCTATCAAGCTTTTTTATCTTGCCAATCTGTCGCAAATGGACCAATATTGTTTTGATGCTAACATCAAAAGCTGCTGCCAGCTCAGCTGTAGATTGAGATTCATCAGCTTCCACAATCGCCTTTAATTCATCATTGTTGACCAAAGTTTCCGGACGACCACGAGGTTCATTTTTCAAGTCAAAATTCCCAGAACGAAACCGAGCAAACCAATAACGGGTTGTACGTTCGTTTGTACAGTTCTCTCCGTAAACGTCGTTGATGTTACGTGTCGTTTGTGCCGCGTTGGTGCCACGACGGAACTCATATTCCATAATTACACGAAATTTCAAAGTATCCATTATGAGGAAAAATGTTGAAATGTAATGAAAATACAACGCTTATCAACAAACAAAAGACTTATGTTGTAAATAGAATGTCATATTTTTAAAACAAAATTAATTTGTATTTAGAATTCATAGCCAATCAAAACTTTTTTTTGTTTGAAAAAGTCTGTACTGCAATACGGCAATTTCATAGGTAAAGACCTAAAATAAATTTAAAGTTATATACTATTAAAAATACTTGTTTGAAAAACTTGTCAGTGTAGCTTGCTTTTTAAGATTATCACAGCAACTTAAAGAAAAGGATCCTATAAACAATTATCTGTATAATTATTTAATTTAAAATTGCCTGGACTTTAGTATTAATGTATTGATTGTATTTTCTCATACATCGATTAAAATGGAGACACTATTACTACGTGATTTTACTACTTAGGATTTTACAGCAAAGTCCATCTAAGTCCCACCACATTGTCAGTTATTCTGCCGCCAAGTGCCGGTTTGAAGGGCATTGTAGCTAGTGAAATTATTGGGCAATTGAAGCTTTATGGCCTAATCTCACAGTCTAGTAATATTATTGTTAGACTGCGCTGATGTCTCAGTATGACGAATGCAGTTCAGTATCACGCAAAACTCAATAACTAAAACACTTAAACTCCATTTCTCTATAACTGTAAACACTTAACATCAAGCGAACGACTTGCACGTCACGTCATTTATTAAAACCTTTTCTATTACATAGCTATTTCGCAACGGAGAAAAAACGGGTTGTAAATCCTCAAGTTTTCCTGCCGCTGTTTCTACTTTATGTCCATTCACGCCACCCTTGTTTGCGATTGACTCTATCAAGGCATCCGCCCTCACATGTCTCTGTTACAAGCACAAATCAGAGTAAATGAATTTCATTATGACCTAGGTGGCTCATGGTAACACCAGCAACCTAGCTGTTTTCTTGTGGAAAACTTATTTTCCGTAATAAAAAGTACTATGATCTCGGTTATGTTGTCAATCTGTGTGCATAATTTCGTTTAAATGTAATTAGGTTTTGACGCTAAAGATATCAGGTACATATAAACAAAAAAAAAACAAGTGTGCTTTAGACCACACGACTGAAATAAACTTTTTTAGTTTAGCTCCATCTACCGGCTGGTATAACTTTGTTTTTGTTTTGTTTAATGTTAATATCGCCATCTTGTCAATTGGAAATTGTCATTTTACCGGACATACCAACATAATAATGCAAATTTTAAGTAATGTTATGTTGATAACAAAGATCTACAATAACCAAGAACAACTTCGGTTCGCCTTGCATTCACCAGCTTACTACCAAAGTCAAAGGCGTGTAAAAAAATTAAACTTCAAGAAATACACACCACACATACTTTGAACGATGAGATGTTCAGAGGAAGATTCGGACCACACTGAAAAGTGTGGGAGGTCATATGCCAATGAGGCGACTTCCATAATGAAACAAACTAATTGAATATAATATCTAAATATAAATAATAATGTAATATTGTGATAAAATGTATGGAAATAATAATATAATAAATCCCGCAATGTTATATGAATGGAAAAAGTAAAAAAAAAATTAAATTATTTTACACTATTGCACGTGCTTTATATTGTAGTAACAATTTTAAAGAATAAAGGCAGAAGAAACAAGAAAGAAACACTTACGTAAAGAAGCAGGAGTAAGTTCCAGTTAAACTCCAAGTTAGAACAAGTTTGATTCAAAGTGAAAACTACAAAACAACGATAGTCCACGGTAGTGTTGGTGAACTTCTAAAGTTAGAACGTTGATATACGATCGGTGTAGCTCAGTGGTAGCTAAAGTGACGCACACAGGTTCAAGTCTCGCTCCGCTCTGTAACAATGACTTTTTCAGTTATGTGTGGAATTTTTCCTCGCCCTTACAAACGGTAACGGCATGTTCAAGAATAACAATTTTTTTATAATAACGCTCAACGATCACATCCATAGATCCTGGACCCTAATAAGGATTCCCTGTATCTAGGGACCCAGGAACTAAGAGGGCCAAGGTCCCACAACACCTAGACTCAGAACATGTATTTGAGCTTTTTTTCTGTGCACAAGTACTTGTCCTACCTTGGGAATCGAACCCGCCGCCTCCGGGTTATGAGCTGACCTGCTCAACAACCACACCACAGAGGCTGTCAGGAAATTCGAGGTTGTGGCATCACTCACTCCCGCTTGGCCAGTGTGGGGAATTATCGTTTACACTCTCTTCTGTGAAAAAAAAAAATTAATTCATATGATCCTATACTATTGAAAATATTTAGCTTTGCATTTTTTAATATGATGCATTATAATTTTACCAGCCTTTCCTAGGACTTTATGCAAAGTTTGTCTAGGTAGACACCACCGCGTGAAATTACTGCGCAAATGAGACTTTATGATCTGATCTCACAGTCGAGTAATCTTAGATCTCACTGCGCTGATGTCTCAGGATGATGTGCGCAGTGCAGTGTCGTACGAAGCTTTATATTTTAGAGCTCCAAGTGACACATTATCATCTACGGGCGGCCATGTTGCTTAAAATAAGGCGAACGACTAGCTAGCCACATCATTCCTTGACATAAAAAGGGTTTGATTTACTACAGTTAGATACGACCAAACTATGAACCCATTAATCAAGTTGCCAACTGTTAGCACGCAGAGTTTGACAACCCTGTCCGACGACACAGGCGGTTGCCTGTGCGGTACAAATGAGAAAACTTGGTGGGTATCATCGAGTTGTAGCCCTGAGCTGTCTCAGGCATCGTGTGGATGCCTCGATGGATAGAAGTTGCATAATAACAATGCATTGAAACACAGGATTTGATCACATGGTTTTCGGTGTAAAGGAAATCACACATTTCACGCAGCACTCTCTAGCCTAAGCGAGGCTTTTGCTATAAAATCTAGATAACAGATTGAACAATAATATGCTTTTTGTTAATAAACACATACTTTAAATATAATATGGCACCCAGACAAACCACATACATGGATTTTCATAACACAAATGTTTGTCCTAGGTCAAAACCACAACCTACAATTCAGAAGGCAGAACTACTACCAACCGAGCTACGAGGCTAGTAGTAGGAATGATTGACGGTAGCTGCATGTTACACCATCAGTAATTTACAAAGTAACATCGAAATTAGTTCAACCGTTTTTGTAACAGAAACAAAAAACCAGACATTACTGTCTGTAACACTTGTACGCGCCCCTTAATTAGTTATATTTATCTATATTTTTAATACAGATCTCGCACACTCAATCGCTCTTTAAACATTTCCTTTTCCATCCTACCCTCCAGTCTACAATTGTTTATGGTCTGACGGTACAAACGCAAGGCACGCTACTCCCGAAATATACAAAATCTATAAAATATCCCGCGGCCGCGAGTGTGTTTGGACTTCTAACGCTAGAACTATTGTTAGAGTGTGATATATGTACATCAAAACCAGTGCCCACAGAATGGATTGCTCCACATCGACGGAGTTTAATATAAAACCACCAGATACGCCATTTTGCACTTCCAATTATATCACAATTCTCCCCAACACTTACAGTATATTCTTAGGAATTTTCCAATAGAAATGAAAGTCCCACTCATGGCACAGCATAAATAATTTAAAAGTGCTACGTAGCGAGCTATTTCCAATGAAATTACAGCAATCGATATTGGTAAATACCAGATAATTGACCCGACCGAACTCAGATTATTTATTCAAAATAGAAACGGAGTAAGTATCCAAAGAATCTAATAAGACTTCTACAAACGCTTATTTAGTAGTTAGTTTACTTCTATGTTCCCACATGACAGATGCTTATGGGAAATTAATACAACACTCAGAACATAATAATTGTTAAATTTTACAAATACCATTAGGTACCTACCTAGCAGTGAATTTTGACGAAAGAGTAGTTGCACTTTATAATTGTATATGCTTAGCACAGTACCTTAAATTAAATAGATTATGTATTCTTATTTGAACTTGCATAAGTGCTGTAAATAGCCTGTTTGTAATAAAATTACTTGTGTCAAACAAATTTTACATCTAATGAGTCATTTGCTGTTATTGCAATGGTCATCCAAATATTCCTGGACCGAATTTTTATCCAACAAGAATGACTTCAGTTTGTTTTTGAATGTACATGGACTATAAATAGATTTTAACATACGAATGAAATATGCATAAAATAATATGAAAAAAAAAAAAAAACGATATGGCATGCAAGAATGAACTGTCTGACTCGCACTAGATATTCTATCCTTATCAGCTCCTATTAACATACCTTAATTTGAAAAAAAAAAAAAAACTGTTTCCGGCTGCGCTGACCTGTAAAGACAATCCAAATGCTCCAGCCGTCTACCAATAGATAGAGTGCTGGCATGCTGGCAGCATAGTCTCGTTGAATGCTTAAGCTAGAGGTTTCTGCAACCAGTACACCTCGCGAGCACAAACGTTTTAACAATTCAAGGGTCACCCCTTTGATCTCACGATCAAAAGGGTTTAACTGTCAAATTGATAGTTTCGGGAAAATTGACTTTAATCTTCAACGGCTTCATTTTAATGTTGAGTGCTTATTAAGAAACAAAAAGGGTTTATGTAAATTTCAGTTGCTTTAATAATGTATTAATTGTATTTTAAAATACAAAATATAGTACTAATTCGTATAATTATTGTAAAGATATACTATAATATAATAAATATAATAATATTTTTATGCTAAGCGAACTGTATCCCTGTCACATAAAACGTTTTTAGACTGACAATCTCGAGATTTAAGCCTCATTTTGGTATTTTGAGAATGTATTATTGTAGATAATTTCACGCTGAATCCAACGATATCCATAAGTCATTTTGTGAATAAAATCAGTTAAACCCTTTTTGATCTCATCCCTTCAATTGTTTTCAGTCTGTGCATAATCAGATCAACAGCCAAAAGACGTCCTCTGGTGTAAAATTAGCGGATAAGAAAAAATCGTAGAAGCTGTACACCAAGTTTCATCGAGATTCGTTGAAAGATGCGTCCTAGAGGTACTCGCAGTACAGCTGCAGACGATCTGTATAAATAGAGCTCGTAAACAACTTGTTGACTGGACTAGTTTATTTTGTCAGTGTTTTACACAAATTGTGTTCTTATACTAACATTAATGTTTTAGTAATAACTATTTATTTTAGGTTCATTACTATTTACCCGCGAAGAATTCTTCAAATTTTGACTGTAGATTTGCTGTCATACATGAAAAATATTGCATGTATGGATTAGGCCACCTGTAATTTCTAATACTTTGTAGAATTTTATTACGATATCTTATTCAAATCAATAATGATTGAATGTTAACATAAAGCAGTAAAACCTTTAAATTAAACCTTTTTTGTGTTTTGCAAAGTGAATAAAAAGCAATTAGTCGACTTTTTGAAATAATTTTTTTATCAATTTGTCCAAAATTAGTCTAGGGTATCCTCTACATATAAGTAGAATAGCTTTGATCTATCTTTCATACTTTTTTTAAATATATGTTTTGGCTCCACACTTTTGTGTATTTAGCCAGTGTCAAGTAATTAAATAATAAATAAATATTTGTGGAATTTTACACAGCGCCATCTAGCCCTAAACTAAGCAAAGCTAATTGATAATTTATATTTTATATAGAATTTAATAATAATAATAATAATAATAATATGTGCGGACATCTCACACAACGCCATCTAGCCCCAAACTAAGCAAAGCTCGTATTATATATATATCGCAGACACAGAACAAACATCGATGTTCATCATACAAATGTTTCTCCTGGGTGGGAATCGAACCCCCAACCCTCAGTCCAGAAGACAGGGTTACTACAAACTGAGCTATCGGGTCAGTGAAATTATGTGGAAGATAAAACTTTCGGTTAGCTTACATCGCGTTTCACATTCCTTGTTAATCCTCTAGCTACTTAGTCGTATATTGATACAATATTACAATGTTACAAATCAAGCAGTTTTGCAAGGTTTTCAAATTAATGATGTTTCACGCAAATATGTGTCAGGTCACAGTCGAAGTCATCAAGTCAAGTCAAAGTCATGCTCCTAGTAAAGTGGTGACAATTTTACTTGAAGCTTCTATGGAGTTTTGGAAATAACACGAAAAGAAACGTTTCACCATCATTATACCACTATCCCACACTCATGTCTGTAATCCAGCACTTAACGAATAAAAAAAAGATTTGGAAAATAATTCAATGCAATGATGCGATCTTTTTAATTTTTCCGCCAAAACTTATCTCTCATAGTTACATGTGAACTCAGTTATATAGCATACCATAAAACAAGCAAAAAATCAACGCTGCCCGTCACTTCGGAAAGCGTTAACTAGATCTAGGCGCAAAAAGTATGCGCTAACTCTCACTAACTACGCCCGACTCAGTCCTCTGCCCTTTGCAGCTTACAACTCAATTATTGAGTTCACGTTCGCATCCATTCTCGCTTTTGATGAAAGTTGAGGAATCATTTTTATAACTTTGACGCTGCTCATTTGGTAGCAGCTTGGCCTTCTTAATCTGCACCCCTACCACGTAACCGTTCTGGGAATCGGCTTCGCCTGCCATCTTGCACGCGCCAGTTAACAAGTTCAAGAGTGCGAGCTAGAGAGAACACGATTACGATCTCCACCAGACTTACGCGGTAAGGCCCCAGGTTATGGGTTCAATTCCCACCCAGCACAAGCATTTGTGTGAGACCATTAATTCTGTGGGTTTTATATTGTACTAGCTTTTGCCCGTGGCTTCATCTGCGTGGCCTATAGGAAACGAAGAAGAAAAGTTTTCATCGATAATTCAACCATCTATTTCACCTTCTTAGGGATAGAATTTCGAAAAAGCATTTCGTATTAGATATAGGTATCCAAACTCATCAAAACTTTACAAAGAACACACCCTCCAAATTTTAAGTCTTTAATACTAGCGGTTTAGGCTGTGCGTTGATGTATAAGTCAGTCAGGACTTTGAATTTTATATGTATAGATTTAGAAACTGCTTATTTTTATTTTTATTAATATCAAATTAATGACTGCAAAATTAACTATGTGATTCCTTTTAGATAGTCATAATACTATCCGAGATTCATAAGCTTTGTATCACTTTTTCACTCCCTCCCCTGTGTGTTAAAGAGAGAAGGTGACAATAGGAAGGAATGGCAGTTGTAAACTCAGGTAGTATTTGTCTAAGCTTGTGTTTATGTGGGTAGCAAGTTAAAAGCTGTAGCGATTTGTACAAACTGAGTTTGAATTGGTGTATTATCCTAAAAAAAGAGGATAGGGTTGTCATAGGCTATGGTAACCTCCCTTGGAAATAAAGCATTCGTAATTTCAGTACAAATTTAAGAATACTTATATTTTTGTTTTACTTCAAACTGTCTAGCATTTGAACACGCTCTCATCTGATGCGAAGTGACGATGCGATCGAAAGTGTAGCATGCTAGCCAAGTAACTACAAATCTATAATCTTTGTATTATGCATGACAGCCACTTTTTCTTCTGATAGACATCGACATTATTAAGGTCAAAGTTTAATTAAATCAGCTGTGCTAGGGTCGCTTTGCAAGCGCCTGAGTAAACTTTACATGCCATTTCTTCAATGAAAAGCTATGAATCACGAAAAGTGACAGAACATACGTCATAAAACTTTGTATTTATGTTCCGCCTGATAGTAAGTGGTTACCATCGCTATGGACATCTGCAATACCAGAAATCATGACAAAAATTATTAAATGTATCTCAATACTTTTATTACATTATTATTGTTACACACGCTTGACTTGGGGAGTAAGCTGGTTAATGCGTGACGAAGTGAACGGAAATCGAAAGTTGTTGGTTTAAGTAGATTTTCATTGACAACATAATACAACTGAAAATTACTTAAAATTTGTATTGTGTTATGTTTTTATGTCCGGTAAAATGACAGTTTACAATTGTCAAGATGGCGAAATTAACATTAAACAAAACCAAAACAAAGTTATGCCAGCCGATAGAATCTAAAGAAGTTTTATTTCAGTCTTGTAGTCTAAAAAACAATTGTTTTTTTTAGCCTTGAGCTCTGCTCATCTAATCTTAATTAAATATAGTCTTTATTTTCCCTAGCATTATTTATACCAACATCATAAAACCACTTCACGTTATGATCGCAGTCTATTATACTTTACACCACACCCCTAAAAGTCCCTAAATTGAGCGCCACCGTGACCTTGCGAACACTTCCGTTCCCATAATAAACTTCACTACGCCGCCCGCCCTTGCTACGCCGAGCTACGTCGTAGCTGCCCGCTACGAACCCTAATCGACCAAACCGTGTTACCTGTTATTTAATCTATGCCCTTACTCTGACCTTTGTTGCTTATTTACACGGCTAATTGCTTTATCCTTGACTACAATTTCAGGTAAGTATATAAGGCCCACCTGCTCACACGCATGCACTCCTCAAGTTAATTATTCACCTGTCTCTTGTTTTTAAATTGGTATTTTCTTCGGAGTTATGGTCATTAAATCTGATACAAGTTCAGCCAAAGATAATGCAATTTCATGGCTCAGGGAATCTTATCTATGAGAGCAAAACTAAACGAAATTGTATATGAGGTGAATTTTGTGAGAAATTATTGTCAACACTGTAAAGTTATTTAAGATAATGATATTTTTTTATAATAATCGTCAAAAAACTTGATTACTCCGATTTCAATCGCTTTCGTTTCATACTGAGAGTACTTCACTCGGATAATTGTTTTTTCCAGTTAGTTTGATCTAAAAACAAAACCAATAAACTGATTTTCAAAAATTACAAATCTGAAGGTATATTGTTTCAAATAAAAAATACAACCATATTGAGAACCTCATTCTTTTGAAGTCTATCAAAAACCAAGGAGTAGGAGGTATGCCGCCAACTAATTTTGTTTAGTTTATGTGGACACTATGGACTACATTATACATATTAATTTGATAACTATATACACTAAATTCACTTCTATCAGTTGGTCAAGAACAACTATATCTCACAATGTTAGAACAACTATATTTCACACTGTTAAGCTCTCAACCCATAAATTGGTTCGGATTCACTGAAGAGAAAATTATGCGCTCCGGTCTACCTCGATGAACATTACGGGCCACCTTGTTATAGGCTAGGAGATAGCACTCTTTTTAATTACTACTAGAAATACCTAGCAAGAATAGCGACTTAAAAGTCTTAGATTAGTAAAAATCGTAGTATCTAAACTCATCGTTCAAAATTAGGCCATTAAGCGTTACAGTGCCAATAAAGACTCTAAATTATAAAATCTGCATGACACTGCACTGCGCAAGTGATCCTGAGACATCGCGCACTCTAGTTATAAAATTCACAGGCTTAAAAATCAGATAATATTATAATCTCATTTGCCCAGTAATTACGCTAGTTACAACAATGCCCTTCAAACCGGAATACAGTAGTGTTTGTACACTTCTGCTTAGTGTTAGAATATCAGGAAAAGCGCTTGTACCTATCTAAAAATCTAGTCAAACTTTTGCAAAAAAGTTTTATCACTTAATAAGTCAAATAAAATTTGATTACACTAATCATTAACTCATAATATACCCACAACCATTGACATATATCTATACATATAAAATTCAAAGTCCTGACTGACTGACTGACTGACTTATATATCAACGCATAGCCTAAATCGCTGGTCCTAAAGACTCCAAATTTGGAGAGTGTGTTCTTTGTAAAGTGTAGGTATCCACTAAGAAAGGGTTTTTCGTAATTCCACCCCTAAAAGGGTGACATTAGTGGTTGAATTATCAATAAAAAAATCTTCATTTCGTATAGGCCACACGGGCAAAGCCGCGGGCAGATGCTAGTATCTTATAAATCTATACCACTCATTAATCATTTACGTCTTTTGTTTTCAAAGCGGTTAAACATATCTAATTACTCGTAATAAAATATACTATCCGCTTACTCACTAGGAGCCGTTTTGAGTATCGCCTTGAACACATTAAACGATTCTAGGACCTTATGGCTATAGACCCCGATAATTGTTGGGTCCATTATTGGTTGAGAAGGGTCCAGTGAAAGGGAAACCTTCGTGAAAAGGGAGTGGTTGACCCGATTAAAAGAAGGTGAACGAGTCCAACGAAAGCTTTACTCTTTTTCCTTGAATAATTTGTCTTATTATTACATTATTCCTGGACCTAAAGCAGGGATTACTAATTATTAATTTTTCTCGCGGTAGTGGGGGTTCGTTTTATCACGGGGGTTTTAAGGCTACTTCTTGTAACTAAGCCATCTACGCCCTTACGTTTGTTATTTATTTTCAAAACCTTTATAATTTAAGAGGTTAAAATTGAGTTATCATAGTGATCTATTTTTATCAACGAAATTTTAATATTTTATTTTCACACCCACACCCATCATATTTGTATTACGAACCTGCGCTACGACTGAACCAGCCCGCGGAAAACCAAATCAAAAATGGTAATTTGCGTTAGGCGACCTCTTAACGTGAGGGATTCAATTATTCATTAAAATTCTTCACAAAGTCACTTCTTAATCAAATTAAAGCTCACACCTGGAAATAAACTAGTTAATTAATCCAATAAGGTTTCGTGTTAACCAAAAGACTTCACAAACGTTTACTTAAAGATTTAATTATATTAATTAAAAATGACCGCCATGGGTCTTAACACTGAGGACACAGCTTGTTCGAGCTGCTATAGCGTCATAAATACTCTCAATACATCAGTGAAATATCACTTAATGTCTACTGAAATATTACATCCAACACAAAAGTTTATCTGATAGATGACGTTTGTATTTCAGATCATTTAGATGATAATCCGTGAGTTGGGTACGGATTAAGGAACCCACGTTAGTAGGCTCTTATCTACTTATCTAATGCTAGCCTGGTCAAGTGTGGGTTGAGAGGTGTCACGCCATGGGATGTGGTTTATGGATAATTCTTTTTACGTTTCTGTTTGATTTATTTTTTGTTTTTGTTTTGGCTCCACACTTTTGTGTATTTAGCCAGTATCAAGTATTTAATAACTTCTTAAGTCAAGTCAAGTCATAGTCCAAGTCATCAGGCTAAGTCATTGTCTAGTCAAATCATACTCCTAGTAAAATGGTGAAAATTTTTTACTATTGAGTTTTGGAAATAACACGAAAAGAAACGTTTCACCATCATTACTTATACCACTTTCCCACACTCACACCTGTAATTCAGCACCTAACGAATAAAACGCCACCAATTTAATGCACTAACACTGAAAATAGCACTAATTTTGGAAAATAATACAATGCAGTGACACGATCTTTTTCGTTTTCTCGCCAAAACTCCGTTTTTGTTTGTTATCTGTGCTGATATACAATGACATAAATATTCTTGCGATAAAACTTAGATGCAGTGCGTATTTTATTACATCAGAACAGGTAGTGTAAGGCCAAAAGTCACTTAATTTTAAGTGACAACACGGTTGAAGGATTGGGAACTGGCTGTCAAATAATGCTGTCAGAACACATGGCTTATGCGCTCGGAACCTTTTACCTCGTAGCCAGAGAAAATGCCTCATGCAGTTTCCTTCAGCAAAACAATAAATGTTGTTGCGGGATTTGAACCCACGAGCCCATGGGATGATCCGGGGATCGTAACTCGACGCCCCTACTATCTGAGCTATCATCGCGTTAGCATGCACGTGGCAAAATTGCTAGTATACGTTGTGCTAACAATTTCTCGAGTCACGGCCTTTCATTTCACTTTACTTCCGTATAAGTTTATGTACATTTCTCCTTTATTAAGCTTCGTTTTCATTGGCTAATGAATATTTACGACGATGTCGGCAAAGTCCACGTAAAGTCCGTTAAACAAAGTTTCTCGGCTTCAGATTCTGATTCGAAGTTCTGGCACTATTCTCAGGGTAATTAGTTGGGTCGTTACGCAACTACGACTGAATATACAAAAGCCCGTCTCAACGTAAGCAAAAGTGAAACTTTATCTATCAGTTTGTATGTTTGTTTATTACGTAACAGCTAACATTTCGTACACTTATCATTACGTAGGACATTTGTGAAGTGAATGTTTCTGTCTTCAACTCGCAAAAGCTTTCATCTGTCCGGACGTAATCTTGATACTTCGGATACCGGTTTTATTAAATTCATAGATTTTATTGTCGTCGGTTGTTTATTGGTAATGTATTTCCTACAACAAAGAGGGAAGATTTTGCCACCGGCTTTTAATATTTGGCGGGGACATTTGGTACGAAATTCTAAGCTTGTATTTCAAAAATTAGCAAAATCATTCAATAGCTTGTCAAGATATAAGATCTGAATTCGAGAACAAAACCGATGTTGTAAAAACAGTTTGTACACGCGAGCTCTACTGGTCACAGAGCTGCTAGTTTTATGTTTGTATCATGAATTTAATGTAAGACGCTTCTAGTACGCCTTCAGTACGAAAGCATATTTCATCCCTCAAACATAAACCCACTTGTTTCTGCACCCCCTAATTTAATAGATAAATTTCGGGGCTCTCCATGACACGTAGGAGCCCTTTGTCTCGGGTAATTCCATCATGTTTGCGGAGTATGTGAAGGCAAATCTATTTTGTGATTTTACAAAGGAATTGCTATTTTTGCTCGAACTGTAGGTAGTACAGAAAATGGGAATGGAACAGTTACATTTATGAAGAAAAACTTCTTTACGCACGCTTAATTTGACCACGCTCTCACCTGATGGAAAGCGACGATGTGATCGAAGGTGTAGCATGCTAGCCAAGTAAATACCTATTCACTCTTCTTTTGAACACGCCCGGGTCATATTTCGCCGGAAACACAGACGCTGGCAAGGCATTCCATTCCTTAGCCGTTCTAATTAAGAACGTGGAATCAAATCGCTTGGTACGAATGGGTGGTATTTCGACCACGAAAGGATGGCTCTTAGCCGAGCGTCTAGTAGTCCAGTAGTGGATTATTATAATAAATAAGTTTTAAAAAAGCTCTCTTTCCTGGTGCAAGCACAAAGCAGAATAGAAAACTCCGATCCGTAGCTTCGATTGCACCTGTGAAAACATCTATTAACCAAATTCATGGTCTATAAAAACCAAACACACCCATAAATTGAACTGAATTAAATGATTTTGTTTACAAATCCAACGGATATTTTTGCTGACGGGGATAACAAATTTCTTACGTATAACCTCTAAGTTCTGCCATAATTATATGGCTTAAATTACAACCCTTAATAATCAGAAGAATAACATTTTATTAACTCTATAACCCTGTACTACCCCCCGCCCCAAATTATAGGAGGTAGGCCAGGCGCTTAGACTAAGAAAAAGGATGGAGATGGTGTTCGCAGAATGACAACTAATAGTGAAGAAGGCAGGCTTTTAGTGTATTTAGTGTGTAATTGATAATTTCTCAAATTAATTAATGTTATAAATATATAGTATAGTCTAATCCAGTCATACCCCTAGTATAGTGGTGGGAAACTTTACCAGAAGCTTCTATGTAGTTTTGGAAACAACACCAAAATAAACGTTAACTTTCCCACACTCACGCCTGTAATCCAGCACTTAACGAACAAACGCCACGAATTTTATGCACTAACACTGAAAATAACACAAGTTTTGGAAAATAATAATACGGGGACGCGATCTTTTTCGTTTTCCCGCCAAAAAACCCACTACACTTTAGTCTGAGGCAAGATATAACGACCTCAACGTCGTAAAGTATACGCCATCGTTCGCGGATAGTTGGCCTTAACTATACTCTGGGTGTTTATTCTGAAATCTACGCTCATAATAAAAGGTTATAAGGACAAGTCTGTACACATCAGACACATCATCAGCACTATCAACTTTTCAAAAGAAGTAAAATGAAGAAAGTAGGTTCTCAATTTTTTTATTGTTATTGAATAATGTGACGAGCTAGTTGTTCACCTTTAAGCGACACGGCCGCCCATTTATGGGTCCCATAGAATTTGTACCGAGATCGGTACAGTAATTTAGTTTTGAAATCAAAATGACTGGAAAAATATATATGATCATAATATGGAGTCATCCAAGTATTTCTCATTATGAAATAAGGGTCATTGAGTCGAGGTTACTCCATTTTTTTATTAATTGATAGGCTCCTGACGGTAAGTGGCGATGCGGTCTAGGATGTAACACGCTTGCCTAGAAGATACCTGTTCACTCTCGATTTGAAGAGTCCCAGGTTGTAGGTTTTGGGAAATACGGATGCCGGTAAAGCGTTCCACTCTTTGGCTGTCCTCCTTTTTTAGGCATATCATTATTAAAGGTTGTCTAGAAGAGATCGCGATAAGACATTGTACCTATTTTATTATCTAAATCTCAGTTTTGTTTCGTGTTTTTGGTGGGTTCGATTCCCACCCAGGACAAACATTTGTGTGATGAACATCGATGTTTGTTCTGTGTCTGGGTGTTATATTGTATTCTATGTATGTATTTACAAACAAAAAGTGTCTAAGTATTATATCAGTTATCTGGTTCCCATAGTGCAAGCTTTGCTTAGTTTGAGGCTCGATGGCGCTGTGTAAAATGTCAATTTTTAATCGAACCTTATCTTCGATATTGTTTAAACTCGATCTAGATTCGATTTGAATTCCGTCGTATTCGTGAGGTAGTCAGTGTAATAGGTACGTTGACCCATGAATGTGTCGACGAATTGTTTTTACTAGAATCAGTGAACCAGGTCACTGAGAGAGGCTCTGTTTTTGTCTGAGTTAAGCTGGCTGTCAGCCAAAGTAATTTTTTAAGGGTAGTTTGAACTTAACGTGTGTAGTGTGAGGACCAATTATAGCAGATTCATGTGAAAGTGATTTGAACTTTGAGATTGTAAAAAAAATTGAGTTCAGTTTTCAAAGACAGTTCAATAAGGTTCAAATTTTTAATTTGAATTTAATTTGATATCGCGTCAAAGAGAATAAGGAATTTTCAAATATTAACGCACAAGACAACAACGTACTTTAAATTTAATCTGTAAGTACGCTGCTAGATCTTACGTTTGTATCATCAAAATCGGTCTATCCATGGGCATTTTCAGATAAATTCTTACGCTCCGTACCATCGCTGAAAGGACGGCTGGGAAGTTAAATAAAAAAAGTATGCTTTTAAAAGGGAAAAAGGAAAAAACATATGGGGAAAAGTGTAGAGAAAGGGCCAATTGGGGACAATAAAAAAAGGTAAGGAAAGAAGAGAGAGTTAATATAAATGAATATTTAATAATTAATATTTTTTACCAAAGAGGTAAAATTGTAGCCCGTGGGATTCCGTGGCGGTCAGTTAGTTTTCAATAAGACAATTTAATATTCTAGCCGCTACAGCTGGAGCCCAAAAGATATGTTTATTTAATCCCACACAAGTCCACGCCGCTACACGGAATACGTAACAGTGTTATTTAACTTTAGTTCATTCAAATTGAATTAGCATTTCACTGAAGATTAGATTATTTCTCTTTGACATGGAAACGCGCACAGAAACATGTATAAGTGTCCTCTAGTATTCTGTTAATGTAGGGTTTCGTTTTACGTTTTCGGTGCTATTTGTAATTTTACACATATCAATATCTAAATATATATAAATGAAAGTTTATCACTTCACTAATTGTTTATTGTTTTTTGGTACTTTTTACACACAACGCAAGCGTTTTATAATTTACGAGCTTCTACCCGCAGCTTCGTCTGCGGTGTGGCCTATGGGCAAATAATTCAACCACCCATTTCATTAAGGGTGGAATTTCGAGAAATCCTTTCTTTGTGGATACCTACATTTTACAAATAATACACCCTCCAAATTTCAAGTCTCTAGGACCAGCGGTTTAGGCTCTGCGTTGATATATAAGTCCGTCAGTCATTCAGGACTTTGCATTTTATATGTATAGATGATTGTATGAGTCAAAGGGTGGGGGAAACCTTGGCTACTGAAATATAGTGTTCTCACAAGTTCGGAGTCTATGTACTCATAAAAATGTTTATTTAATTTGATTTGTAGCTCTGAGGAAATACTGGTGGTAGCTCATAATTAATTTTACGGCAAGAAAGTGCGCATAATTTAATCCGTATGTGATTTTATCATGTTACGGCGAAAAATTGCGCATAATCCGAGTCGTATGTGATTTTGTCATGTTACACCAAGAAAGTGCGCATAATTCGAGTCGTATGTGATTTACGACTCAATAATTGTGTGGATGAGCTTACTCTTTACATCAAATAGTTCTTAAGAGCACTCCGCATTGTAGTTGCGGTAGAAAATACAAAGGGCTCAATATCTCTGCGTAATTTGAGAAGATATAAGTAATCGGTAAGCTTCGTATCGCTATCAATTCTGACAGTTCTACGTAGCGTAGGCCGAGCTTGGCACTTGGGTGTTGCGTTCCTAAGGTGATATATAAAGTTTGTCTGTTTGTCGATAGGTGGGCGTGTTGCGAGTGGGCTCCGTCCGCCGGGCCAGGCCTCCGCGGCTCGCGGACATACCCAGGTGAGTATAGCTGAGATGTAATATTTCTTTTATTTTATTTATTTTACAAAATCCATAGTCCTTAAGTAACAAAGCTTATAAATTACATGCTACAGCCAAAATCGGATTTATATTCTATATTTCGATAGAAAAAATTGTACATGACAGTCACTAGAAGAATAAAAAAAACAACAAAGAAACAAGTTTTTACAACAAACAACGAAGAATTATGTTGGGTGTTAATGGATACAAATGCTCTAATCTATGTAAGCTGACACAGTCTGTTGTGTGTAATAAACTGGCCCACAGGTGTTCCAATGGCTCTTTGGGTAGTAACCTTGCCTTCTGAGCTGTACGTTGTGGGTTCGATTCTCAAGACAAACATCAATGTTATGAACCAATGTATTTGTTCTATGTCTGGGTGTTATATTGCATTCTATGTATGTATTTATTAACGAAAAGTATCTTTGTTTTGTATCAGTTATCTGGTTCCCATAGTACAACCTTTGCTTAGTTTGGGGCTAGATGGCGCTGTGTAACATGTCCAAAAATATTCATTTATTATATATAACGAAGTGACGAATAAAAGTAACTTTTTAAAAATATGCAGAACCACCGACCTTATGGCCGTTTGGTTCTGCCACTCAACATAATAAAACCACTATTAAATCTTAATCCAAGCTAAGCATGATATCTCAAGCAGTAGTTGTAGCCAACTCAAATTAACTTAAAGGAAATCACTTTAAAAACACTGAATTTAAATCATTAATTTATTAAAAGTCTACAGAGTTCACTTACAATGTTTTTCGCTCGAAAATCCCCAACAGACTGAGCTCCTGTCAGTTCATTTTTACACTCCCACCGTTCGGTCGCCGCCATCTTGCGCGCCATAAGCAAATGTCATTTTAGTTTGTATAAACGTCGATAGGCGGCGCTGCGAACGCTTGGAATGTGTTATGAATCTGACAGTATCATGGATTTAGATAAATACAATCGACTAGTAATTACTTATAAAGCTTATTTAAAATCCTTAATAATATTGGGGAAATTTATTTACTAATAATCAAAAGCCAAAGTACTTCGTAGGAAGTTAAACGGAAACTTACTTGAACACCATCGCAACTCGCTGGTGTAGGCTATTAAAAATCCAACAGAATTTTAACGCTTACAACACTTTTAACTTCACTTGATTCCAAATACATCCGTAATAATTAGGCATGAGAGTTTTACATACAAATAATGAATTCGACAATTAACATAGGATAAACAAAGCTAAAGAGATTTATTTGAATATTTTTAAAGGAAGTCGCTTGAGTACAGAATCTGTTTCTAATTTAAATCAACCTTATTAATTTCATATTTACTTATTTACAACAACATTAATGCACCTGATCTCAAATCAATTCACATAATTTGAAATTACTAATTTTACACATAATCAATTAGATAGGTAAAGAAACTTTTGATTTAAATTAAATGGTTAATTATGCTCGCGGCGACACGGCCATTCTGACGTGCGATGCGTGCTCTGCGTCGCTCCAAGATTTTCCTGAAATAAATTAATGAATATTTTGAGGCTAGGTACTTCCACAGTAAACCTAAACCTATGATTTAAATGACATTGTAATTTGACTACGTCTGCTCATTCCACATGACAACAGATTGTAGAAATATTTATTTAAATTGTGACAATATCTGCTCATTCCACATGACAACAGAATAATTGTAGAACATTGTTTTGTAATACTGCTCATACCACATGCAAATAGTAAAATGATGGTTAGTAAAGGTAAGGATAGGTCGGGGAGAGGTCGATGCTGTATAAAACAGAGGCTCTAAGGGATAGTAGGAAGGGTCGATGCTGTGCTCTGGGCGGTCCTGTACGCCGTGGTACACAGGGGCTATATTATTCTTTCAGGATAGGACATTTTCATAAATGTTTTGACTATTGGACTACTCCACGCGCCAATAGAACCTTACAAGGCTATGACAGTTTTGACTATTAGACACCATAGGTGCTAATAGAACCTTGTAAGGCTGTAATTTGTTTTGACTATTGGACTACTCCACGCGCCAATAGAGCCGGGTTAGTATTTTTTTTTTTTTTTTAATATTTTTTTTTTTTTTTTTTTTTTTTTATAATAATGATTATTATTGGACAACTCCACGAGCCAATAGAAATAGAATGTTAAGCACAAATATAAAAAATAATATGAAAGCTTCTCACCAAGAATAACTTCCATATGACACGCAGATGATTGCTTAATCTGTAGACTCGTTCGCTTGGGGTTGCGCTGGCGCACCCGATGTTCCAGCTTGCTGGTCGTCTCGCGGCGACACGGCCGGCTGGGTGACGGCTCCAGGTTGCGGGGCGCGCCGTAGTTGATCGTGCGCCACCTTGCGGGGACGCCCATGGTGACCAATGACCTTTTTAACGAGGTACCGGTCGTTTTCGAGTACTCTGTGAACTTCGTAAGGCACGCTAAACTTAAGATCGAGAGAAGTCTGGTTTCTAGGATTATTTTTAATCAGAACGAAATCGCCTCGTTGGAAATAATGAATTTTAGCACGCCCTTTATTAAACCTCTCTTTATCCTTTGAAGACATTTCGGTCATTCTTAGGTGTACATGTCGTTCTAGAGCTTCAATGTCAATGGACGTGTTATCTAGGTTTACCAAGTTTAGTAACTCTGGTGGCACGCAGTTCTGACGTCTAGTCAGCAATGTGAGCGGAGCCGCACCTGTAGTCCTGTGAACGGTACAGTTAAGAGCAAGTTGTAGTCCTTCTAGTGCTGTATGCCAGTCTGGGGTATCATAATTTTTGATCATGATGAGACCGTTCTTCAGGGTGGCCATAACGCGCTCGACTTGTCCGTTAGCTCTACTCACCCCGGAGGCTATAGCGTGAATTTCAATGCCAAAGCTGTCACAATAGTTCCTATACTCACCAAGAAACTCACGGCCACCGTCCACAATAATTTTTCTCGGTGCACCAAAGAGATGAATGACCTGCTTCAAGGCTGCGAGAGTACTGTGCTGGCTCTTGTCATTAGTGTAGCGGAAAAGTACATACTTTGTAAATGCGTCTATTGTAACAATTACGTACTCTTGCTCGTTCGCTGTGCCAAGTTTGCCGGTTATGTCCATGTGGATAACCTCAAACGGTACCGTAGGCTTTGGTATTGGATGTAGCTGTACTTGCGTCGCTCCAGATGTTTGTTTCGATGTTCTGCACACCACGCAGTTGTCTACAAACTCACGCACGATGGTAGACATCTTATCAAAATAGTACGTCTCTCTGATCTTGTGGAGTGTCTTTTCCCATCCTGGGTGCTTGAGGGCTGTGTGGTACGTATTTATAAGACTCCATTGAAAGGACTTTGGCGCTACAATTAGCTTCTGTGTGCCTAGAATTGGGTCTCTCTTAACGTGTTTAAGCACATTGTTATCAAGGACATATCCAGGGACATCGTCACCACTGTGCAGAGTGTCGATCATAGGCCTAAGCTGGCTATCGCGTCGTTGTTCTATGTTGATCCACTCTAAGTTATTGGACAGGACGTTTACTGTCAGAGGATCTGGATTTCTGCTCAAGAAATCTGCATGTTGCATTCGCTCGCCCTTCCTGTACTCTAAGTCAAAATCGAAATTTTGAAGATAGGCCCACCATCTGTGTATGCGAGGTAGCAGGTCTTGTTTATGCTTTGAGGCTTTTAGTGCGTTACAGTCGGTAATCACTTTAAACTTGCGTCCATAGAGGAAATGGCGAAAGTGTTTGATTGCCCGAACTACTGCCAGCGTCTCGAGTTCGTAGCTGTGATATCGGCTTTCTATGTCAGTGGTGCGCATGCTGAAGTAGGCTACTACGTGCTGTCGGCCGTTAATAATCTGGACGAGTATAGCGCCAAATCCGACACTGCTCGCGTCGGTAAACAGTTCGATAGGTTCACCCTCTAGGAATATCGTGAGCACAGGCGTGGATGTAAGGTGATGGATAATCTTTTGACGTGCCTCTTCATGAACATGAGTCCATTGCCACCTAACGCCCTGCTTAGTTAGATCATATAAAGGGACCATGGTTCGCGCGAAGTCGGGAATAAAGCGCCGAAAATAGCCCGCAAGACCGTTGAATTGACGCACTTGCTTGACAGTGGTAGGTACGGGAGCTTTTACAAGTGCTTCTACCTTTTTGGGACTTGGACGGACCTGACCATTCTCCACTACATTACCGAGGTACTCAATAGAACGTTTAAAGAACAAGCATTTGTCAATATTTATTGAAAAACCTGATTCGCGTAAAGCAACAAGGATCTTCTCTAAAAATGCGAGTCCGCTAGCGAAATCTCTACATTTACTTATGACATCATCAATGTAGACTTGAGCCACGCTATCGTGATAACCGTTATCAGCGCTACCTTGGTTTAGGAGGGGTCCCAGAGCGCGGTTTATACATCTCTGATAGACGGACGGGGCATTACACAGTCCAAATGGCATTGTGAGATATTCGTACAGCCCGTCTGGCGTGACGAAGGCAGTTTTCTCGACGGAGTCAGCGGAAATAGGGATTTGGTGGAAACCAGAAGCCATGTCAAGGCTCGTGTAGTATAGGCCGCCTGCTAATTGGTCAATCTGATCCGCAATCAGTGGAAGAGGATAGTGGTCACGAACCGTGTTAGCATTCAGTTCTCTATAATCTACACACATGCGGTCGTCACCGTTTTTCTTTTTAACTAATATAATCGGGCTGAAATATGGAGATCTACTCTCTCGGATAATATTGTTATCTACCAGTTCGCTAACAATATCTCTAACCTTCTGACGCTCGACCGGACTCAGTCTATAGGGCCTACGTTCGACATATTTATCGGGATTTTTTTAAGCGAATTTCTAGTTCACCTGTATTTACCCGCGATTTTGCAAAACCACGAATAAAAATGTCGAGATATTTGTTAAGCAAAATTAGCAATCGATCAACTTCAGATTCGTCTGTCAAGTCATGATTGAGGTTTTCAAACATGGGACTGCTAGACCGTATGTGCATAACACGGGGTTGAGATAGCAAAGTCGCACTATTTTGCGTAACAATTACACTAAGACCGGTTTCCTGCAGCAAATTTGAACCGATTAAAACATCTGACGTCATTTCATAGTCAGGTAAGACATGGAACACAATCTCAACATTGATGTTGTCAATAACGCAAACTGCTGTCAAAGTACTTGTCGACACTACTGGGAAGGGACCTATTCCACGTAAGTAATTGACCACTTGTCTCCTACACCCGGGTAATTTATTTGCGATCGATTCACGCATTACGGAACATTCTGCACCGCTATCGAAAACAGTGTTGATCACTTGATCATTGACACTAATTCGCATGGTGTTCAAAGTCGATTTGTTGCTTGACACGAAATTTACGTTCGAAGTTATCTGTTTTTCTCGGCGAAAACAGGCGTCAAAAGTGTGACCGGGTTTCGAGCAAAATGAACAAAACTTATCAGTAGCCCTAGGCAAAGCAGTGGACGAGGATCCTTTTTCGGCAGATGTAGGCTGTAAATTTTGGTCATGTCTACTGCGACAATTGCTGTAAACATGGCCAACTTTCTTACAGAAATTACAAAACGGGGTATTTCGGTTATCAACGGAAAACTTTGAACGTGTCAGAGGTGGCTGACTGGGGTTATGTTGAGCTTGACGCTTAACGCGAATTGAAGAGGCAACAGAGATTAATTCGGGCACTGAGGTAGCTCTGGCGTTCATTAATTCGATTCTGAGGCGTTCGTCACCCACAGTTCCTATCACCGCTTCAACAGCATCGCTGTTGTCAAGGTTGTCCTTGGTCACACGCCTCCATAATATCCACGATTGAGATAAGAACTCTGCTATGTCTTTCGACGGATCGTAAGAATGTTCTCTAAACCTTAAGATGTCTCGCGAGTATCGACTTTCAGGTTCAAATGTGGTGATGATATTTTGACGAAGCTCTTCCCATGTGGAAGTCGTTACTAGCCAGTTATCAGCCCACATCTTGGCACGACCTTTCAATAAGCTAGTTACTTTCATGCGCATATCATAGTCACTTAGCTGATAAGTGTTCTTAGCAGTAGAAATGTGATCACACCACTCACGAACCCCAACGGTACCATCCGGGTCATAAGAAGGCAGAAACACTTCAGTAATTTTAATCTTATCGCCCAATTGCTGTTGCTGAATTAGTCGATCACTCATGTTTTGCATCATAGTCATCATATGTAAGAAAAATTCAGGTGGTACATTACCCGCCTGTACTGGCAGCGGTGGCAAGCCCGTGGCTGCGCTTGTAGAGGGCTCGCTCAGCGGCGACCGCGTTGGTGCTCCTGCTCCATCAGGTTGGTGCGTGATGCTCGCCCTCGGTGTCGATGCGCACGGCGTTGACGCATTTGGCTCTGGCGGATTCATGGCTTGTCCTTCGATGCACTGATGTAGGTAGTCAGGAAATCTGAAATTATTTATGACCAGCAGTAAAGGGATCGCTGTTGTGGAATGCGATCCCACTTCTGATAACGAAGTGACGAATAAAAGTAACTTTTTAAAAATATGCAGAACCACCGACCTTATGGCCGTTTGGTTCTGCCACTCAACATAATAAAACCACTATTAAATCTTAATCCAAGCTAAGCATGATATCTCAAGCAGTAGTTGTAGCCAACTCAAATTAACTTAAAGGAAATCACTTTAAAAACACTGAATTTAAATCATTAATTTATTAAAAGTCTACAGAGTTCACTTACAATGTTTTTCGCTCGAAAATCCCCAACAGACTGAGCTCCTGTCAGTTCATTTTTACACTCCCACCGTTCGGTCGCCGCCATCTTGCGCGCCATAAGCAAATGTCATTTTAGTTTGTATAAACGTCGATAGGCGGCGCTGCGAACGCTTGGAATGTGTTATGAATCTGACAGTATCATGGATTTAGATAAATACAATCGACTAGTAATTACTTATAAAGCTTATTTAAAATCCTTAATAATATTGGGGAAATTTATTTACTAATAATCAAAAGCCAAAGTACTTCGTAGGAAGTTAAACGGAAACTTACTTGAACACCATCGCAACTCGCTGGTGTAGGCTATTAAAAATCCAACAGAATTTTAACGCTTACAACACTTTTAACTTCACTTGATTCCAAATACATCCGTAATAATTAGGCATGAGAGTTTTACATACAAATAATGAATTCGACAATTAACATAGGATAAACAAAGCTAAAGAGATTTATTTGAATATTTTTAAAGGAAGTCGCTTGAGTACAGAATCTGTTTCTAATTTAAATCAACCTTATTAATTTCATATTTACTTATTTACAACAACATTAATGCACCTGATCTCAAATCAATTCACATAATTTGAAATTACTAATTTTACACATAATCAATTAGATAGGTAAAGAACTTTTGATTTAAATTAAATGGTTAATTATGCTCGCGGCGACATATATTATTATTATTTTATTTTAAAAAAGGTTATTTAGCAGTCGACTCGCAGTGAATTAAAACGAATACCTACTAAGTAAGTAGAGAGCCTCGCAGTGTCAATCGTGATTTATAAGCTTTCCCGTGGAAACTCTTAATTATTCGGGGTGAATGTATTCTATTTTTATCCTGGTGGAGTGTAAGTGAAATGTCAGCCAAATCTATTCCACCGTTTTCGCTTGAAAACCTACAAGACAGGTTCAATTTTAAATGGATGAATGATTTATTTATTTACGAAAAGGTGAGCCTATTATACCGTGAATGTGAATGAATGAATGAATGAATGTGAATTTTACAATACAATTATACAAAATTAAAAAAAAAAAATAGAAAATGGCGGCACAATCAATTTCTATCGAAGCTCATGTTTCCAGTGTTCCGCCCACACTGCCATTTAGAGACCTCCGACTCTGAACTGAGTAAAAACTATTCAGAGTACAGATAACTCTTAAGGCAGGGGGCAACTAGACCAAACATTATTGTTGTGCCCCTCACAATATTTTGAAAAGGCTGCATTGAAGATTTCATCTAAAAGGTCAGGTATTTCGTTTTGTCTACGTAAGTAAGTAGATTATTACTAGCATGGCTCTCTCAGCGTAGAGTCTAGCCAAAGACCAAGTATTCCCTTTTATCAATGGTAAAAGGGAATACTTGGTCTTTCACTTCTACTTGGTCTTCAGATTTGGTCTACTGTATCATCAGCATAGCATAGAATATTCACTTATCTAGTCTTGGTGTTAGTTTAATACAAATGCAAATAGGTTAATTTATGAAGAATCTAGGACAACGTGGGTGGGTGACGTGTTAAATGTTAATGGAAACAAATGGTCTGATCTAAGCTGACACTATTTGCGTAGCGATAAACGTCCCCATAGGTGGGATGAATGGAGCCGTGGATTATGATAAACGTTCGAGACAAGTTATTAATAGAACCTTTTACGTTTGCTTTTTGAAATAATTTCTTTACACATTCTTGACTTGGGGAGTAAGCTGGTGACTGCAAGGCGAACGGGAGTTGAAGTTGCTTCACGTAGATCTTTTTTCTGTTTTTGATTTGGCACCACACTTTTGTGTATTTAGCCAGGTTAAATAATTGATAATTTCTCAAGTTAATTAAATATCATCAAGTCAAGTCATAGTCTAGTCTAGTCAAGTCATACTCCTAGTAAAGTGGTAGCAACTTTACCATAAGCTTCTATGGAGTTTTGGAAACAACACGAAAAGAAACCATCATTATAAATAATAATAATATTTGTAGACATTTCACACAGCGCCATTTAGTCCCAAAGCTTGTACTATAGGAACTAGATAATTGATACAATATTTAGATACTTTTTGTTTGTAAATATATACATAGAATACAATATAACACCCAGACAAAGAACAAACATCAATTTTCATCACATAAATGTTTGCCCTGGGTGGGGATCGAACCCACAACCCACAGTCCAGACGGCTGGGTTACTACCAACTGAGCTATCGGGCCATAATCTAGCTGTGACAGCGTCCCCTCTAATTTGGTAATAAACGTAAGAAAATAATTAACAAATCTTAAAGTAGGCATTTGCATTTGTTACTATTGTTACAAATTAAATTAGTAGATTAGTTTTAATAGTCAAGTCTCACAATAAGTACCAATTTGGGCTCTGTCGAAACGTAAGTATGTATCCTTTTGTGTTCAAGTTTTAACTTAGCCTTCAGACAATTCAATTTAAACTGTTCTACAAAATTCAAGATAATTTTTTCGTAATCTAGTGAACTCTGAAGAGACATCGTTAAGTACAAAAAGATTAACAGTTCACTGGATTTGTAAAGGAATTTGATTTATGAACTGAAATTTTAGAATGTAATTTTAAAATTTCGCTTCGGCATTTTGGAGTTGTATTGAATTTGAATATTGTTCTCTGAACATTTGTCACTTTATATAAAAACGTAAAGAAAAATTTTATAACCAAAAGGGGCCCAAACCGACTTCTAATGTCGTACTTGAATCACACTAATATTATAAAGGTGAAAGTTTGTATGTGTGTATGTTTGTTACTCCTTCGCTGGATGGATTTGGATGAAATTCGGTACCAAGATAGCTTATATACTGGATTAACATATGAACTACATATTATCCCGGAAAAGTGAAATTCTCGCGGATTGAGATGAGGATATATAGCTCTCGGGATGAGCAAGTAATTGAAATACATTTTATCCACGGGTAAAACCGCAGGGCGCAACTAGTAATATTATAAATATAAATCTAAATAAAAAAAACTATGAATATAATAATAATAATAAACGCCTAACGATCACATACATAGATCCTGGACACAAACTAGGATTCCCTGTGTCTAGGGTCCCAGGAACTACGAGGACAAATACACAAATACTTGTACCTGTCGCGGAAATCGAAACCACCGCCTCCGGATTATGAGCCGACCTGCTCAACCACTGCACTACAGAGGCTGTCAAGTATCTAAACGTGTGGCACAGCGAATCAGCATTGCAATTCAACGGGGCAATGCTGCCAGCATGTTGGGTACGCTACCTACTGGTAGCATTTGGACTGCCTATAGGTCATCGCGGCTAGTATATAGTCACAATTTTTTCGTAGTAGTATTGTAGTGGTTAATTAGTTGAAAAAATAAAGGTATTTTGCCAATATTAGACAAATAAATACACAACAAACAAATAATGCTAGATAATTTATAAAATAACTTTATTATTACAGTTAAGAACTTTCATCCCAACTGTATCTAAAATAACGTTTATATAAACATAAATTAGTATAATGTAACACTAGAAGTAAACAAAACAAATACACTAAACACAGAGTACATAGCTAATGTTTGAGTCGTGGTTGTACTATTGTGCGAAATTGTATGTTTGTCTGTTTGTTGATAATGAGACGTGCACGAGTGTTATGTGCTACCATCAAGTACAAGACAATGGGACAACAGTGACTCATGCCTGCATTTCCTAATACCGGCGCTGCAGATTGCTGATACAGAGATTTCATCATGAATACCTGTGGACATCGGCTACAATTATGACTAAATGAATCACTTTCGTATCTTACATCGAGCGATTGACACTAATTAAGTTTTATTTTAATGTAATTTTAATATTTGAAATAAATCAATTATTTCTATTTCGGTTTTTTTTGCGCCCTCGCTCGCCGCGTGACTTAATTGGCGCAGTCGGTAGGATCCTTGAGAGCCGTCTCTCGGATTGAAAAACTTGAAAAATCCAAGATTTATCCTGTGGAGCCGCTCCGGAGGTTTTCAAGCCCCGCGCAAGGATCAAGAATCTACGAGTCATCCGAACGAGGTGTATCCGAACATAGATACAGCAAGAGAGGCCGAAATGCACGTACTGTAAGTACATTAAAATCTTTTAGTGACTTGCTATCCTTTTATCCTTAGTTATTTTATAGTGTGTTAATTTTAACTTCCAAAATTTTTTATCCTAAAGAATCGCGGAACTTGAGTAGTGGTAGTAGTAGATCTAGATACCAGGACTTAAGTAGAGAATTAGATTATAGCAATAGTTTTATTTCGGAACTGGATTTTATTCCGGAAGAACCGGAAGTGACTAGTTTTATCTCGGAGAAACCGGAAGTAGGCAGTATGGCTGATTTAGATAATATCTTTAAAGCACTTCGACTGTTACCTGATTTTGACGGGAACGTGAATGTTTTGACTAGGTTCATTAGTTTGTGTGATCAGTTAGTTGAAGAATTTATAGTCCGAGAGCCGCCGAACAAATTAAAAGAAATAGCACTGATTAACGGAATTTTAAATAAAATTACTGGGCCTGCAGCCCGCTTGATAAATTCAAACGGTATCCCTATTGATTGGCAAGGTATACGTGGAGCGCTTATAAATAATTTTTCTGACCAACGAGATGAGACCGCCCTTTATAACGATTTAGCGTTACTAACCCAGGGACAAGGAACTCCCCAGGAGTTCTATGAGCGCTGCCAAAATCTTTTTAGCACACTGATGACTTATATCGCACTACATGAAAATATCCCGACTACCCTAGAAGCAAAAAGGGAATTATATAGGAAGCTCACGTTGCAGGCGTACCTGCGTGGCTTGAAAGATCCCCTAGGTTCACGCATCCGGTGTATGCGCCCCGAAACTATTGAGAAGGCCCTTGAGTTTGTGCACGAAGAACAAAGTACTTTGTATCTGCAAAGCCGTAATGAGCATGTTTTAGATAGGAGACCTCATCAGCCTCCTATGCTATTTAAAATGCCATCTCCGAATTTCTATGCACCTCCTCCTAGACATCAAGGTTTTAGCATGCCGGGACCTTCAAAGCCTCAATATGCGCAAGCATCCGCACCGCAGTGGAGACCTAGCTTCAACCAGCAGAACCAGGTCGGTCCAACGCGTACCATGCAGATTTTCCGTGCTACACCCCCGAACTACAACCCTAACAATGCATTCAGAATGCCCCAACGGAATCCAGTGACGCAGCCGCAGCAGCACCGCCCTATGAGTGGTGTAAGCCATTTTACTCCCCGTAATTTACCACCAACATCTTTTGTGAGGGGACATGATTGGAGTAAGTCAGGCAATCCTCCCCCTAGCAATTACTTTAAGACTAGGGAAATGAACTTCAACGATTGCCTAGGATACGAAAACTACTATGAAGACTACTACACTGATTTCTACCCTAGCAGTGAGTATGATCAATACGCCGAATACTACTGTACTGATTCAGAGCCCTTGTTGTACCAGGAGCCAGCAGAAATTACACCTATCATCGAGGAGCCAACCTGTGCACCTACTGATCAGGATTTTCAGGATACCCCGAAATCAGAAAAACTAAAATAGAGGTAAATCTTCAAACTCAAAAATACCTAACGATCATAGACGCTTTCTCGAAATATGCTCAAGCGTATTATCTTAGAGATGCGACAGCTGTAAGCGTAGTCCAGGCCCTCCTAACGTTCAGTACTCATCACGGGTTACCCATGACGGTTGTAACTGATCGTGGACCTGAATTTACAAACCAAATTTTCCTCGAATTCACGAGATTACATAAAATAAATCACCACAAACTTTTAGCGTATGCTCCGAATGAAAATGGCATGGTAGAGCGACTACACTCTACTTTACTAGAACACCTTCGCCTACTCAAATTGAAACACCACGGTGACTCTGTAATAAACCTAATGCCTTATGCCGTTCTAGCTTATAATAGTTCAATCCACAGTTTCACCAAATGTAGACCTATGGACATAATAACAGGACACCTAGACCCTCGTGATCCTTTAGACATAAACCTATCTGAAAACATGCTTCAACATTATAGTCAAGAACATTGTAAAAGAATGAAAAAAGTTTTTGAAATGATTCATGAGTCCTCCCTACATCGGCGCACTCAAATTACAGAGAACGCTAATAAGAACCGTGAGCCTGAGATTCAGTACTATCCAGATCAGCAGGTTTTTGTCCGGAATCCTTTGGCTAGCCGTCAGAAACTAGCTCCTAGATATACCCACGACACCGTACTTGCTGATTTACCTATACACATTTATACCCGTAGGAAACGTGGCCCCGTGGCCAAATCGAGATTAAAGAGAGTTCCTAACAGCGCCCCATTGTTACAGGGTCCTACTTCTGATCCTGGGCCTAGTACAAGCGGAAGAACCAACCCTGACTAGCTTGGATAATGGACCGGGTATATTGCCATTCAATCTTGGACCAGCTAAGATTATTTCGCATTACCACTCTTTTCTCCAGCCTATCGACCTAGAAAACTTACGAGAGAACATTAACCACGTCAAAGTGCAATTATCCACCCTTTCCCCACAATTTCATAACAAGACTCTTTCATTATACCAACCGCATATTGAGCATTTACGTAATAAAATAGATAAATTATCTAGCCAGCTAGAAACCTTTGAACCTAATAATCGTGTAAAGAGAGGTCTCATTGACGGTTTAGGCTCAGTCGTTAAGAGCATTTCTGGAAACCTTGACTATACCGATGCCATCAAATATGATAACGCAATTAAGACTTTACAAGAAAATGAGGATAAAATGGTCACAGAAATTAATAACCACATAAGTTTGAGCAGGAATTGGACACTACAGAACTCTGACATATTATCTAGTTTAGTTCAAAATCAACTTAAAATAGAAAAAGCTGTACAGGACTTAATGCAAAGTGATTTAAACCACGAATATGACATGACTAAATATGCTCACCTGGCGCAGAATCTAATTATTTTAGCAGACAACGTGGAGGATTTATCTGAAGAGATACTTAGGTTAGGAAATCTATTAGGTTTTATTCGTGCTAAGAGTATGCACCACTTTATGTTTAATCTAGATACACTTAGGCATATGATAAGTCGGTTAAATGAACTCTATAGTAGAGAGCAAGTACCACAAGTTAGTTATAGAGAATATTTTGATCTTATAAAGGTAGGTTATTATTATAGCAGTAGAAATGTAGTACTAGTATTCAAGTTCCCGGTTGTCCGCCCCACTAGTTATGACCTGTTTAAGCTTTCCATAGTCCCTAATGTAGACAGTAATGTTTTAATCCCTTCTTATCCTTTCCTGGCAATTCACGACAAAGATTCTATGTACATGGAGGCTGAATGCCCGAAGTCTAGCCTCGGTTATCTATGTGAAGACAAACTGAACCATCGTGGAAGCCAAGCTGACTGTATTTTTCGGCTGATCACCATGCAGCAGATTGACAAGTCTTGTCACTTTACTTCAATCAGTTTAGGAACCGAAGCAGTAGAGCAACTAGACGACCGACACTACGTGCTAAGTTTTCCTACACCAAAGAAAATTCGCCTATCATGCACCCAGGACCAGTATGACATCATAAAAGGAAGTTTCCTAGCCATGATACCCAAGGGCTGTCTACTTCAGACTACAGAATTCACGATAACAAATAAAGAGGACCGCATTAAAGGACACATAATGAACATACTGAAGCTGCCACCTATTGATGAGTCAAAGTACAACCTTGAAGAAAGAAAAATCAAGTTCAATTCAATCGACCTTCAAAAGCTACACGCCAGTAACATTGACATCTCCATGGAAGCACCAATAGCTATCTCCAAAGCTGAAATAAAAAACGTGTACCACACCGTCATACCGCTATACATACTGCTATTGAGTGCAGTTGCACTGAGCACTTGGATCACTATCCGCAATTACCTTAGAAAGCGAATGCGACAAGTTACAATCAACCCTGAAGAAGACAAGGAACATACCCTGGCCGTAGCAGATCCTCATCAATCATCACCTGGAATGTCAGCGATATTTTCGGACCTAGCCCGCCAATAGTCGCTGATCTTGGGGAGGGAGATGTTATGTGCTACCATCAAGTACAAGACAATGGGACAACAGTGACTCATGCCTGCATTTCCTAATACCGGCGCTGCAGATTGCTGATACAGAGATTTCATCATGAATACCTGTGGACATCGGCTACAATTATGACTAAATGAATCACTTTCGTATCTTACATCGAGCGATTGACACTAATTAAGTTTTATTTTAATGTAATTTTAATATTTGAAATAAATCAATTATTTCTATTTCGGTTTTTTTTGCGCCCTCGCTCGCCGCGTGACTTAATTCGAGTGATCTGTTAAATCGATGCCTTTATTTGTTTGTAACTAGTCGAAACATTTGGTTTTGCTTATTTAGTTACATTTAAATAAAAAAAAATATTATTATCATCGACTGGCTCCATAGTTTAGTTGGTAGTAGCCCTGCCTTCTGAACTACTGGTTGTAGGTTCGATTCCCACCCAGGACAAATATTTGTATGCTGAACATAAGTGTTTGTTCTGGGTGTTATATTGTATTCTATATGTGTATTTACCAACAAAAAGTAGCTAAGTATTGTATCAGTTATCTGGTTCCCATAGTACAGCTTTGCTTAGTTTGGAGTTAGATGGCGCTGTGTGAAATGTCCACACAAATTATTATTTACACAGATAGATAGATACACTTTATTGACACCAAGATGACGAAATACAAAACAGGAAAGCTTATAAATAGGTTACAATGGGCGGTCTTATCGCTAAAAAGCGATCTCTTCCAGACAACCTATATTATTATTATTTTATTTATTTAGTTTATATGTCGTACTAAATCGTCAGATCCTGGAAGTATAGATAGAAAGAGAATATAGATAGGAAGAGCTAGAACTTTTTATTGTTCACCAATAAAATATACAGACAGGAATAAATATAATACTTACTCGACCTAGTGTAGCAGTGGGCGGTCTTATCGCTGACAGCGATCTCTTCCAGACAACCTTTAGATAGACAGCATCACTAGAGAAGGATAATTTTACTCTACGGAACCAAAAGTGAATATCACATAAATCGTTCACAAAGGAGGTTTGGTTCGGTGGCGGAGATATACTGTCTATGAAAAAAAAAAAGAATAAAGAACTGGGCCTCTTTTGTAAAGACGCGCATATAATCATTATTCATGATAATTATTTGAAAACACATTAATTTTTTTGCCGAGAAAACGAGAAAGATCGCTTCACCGCATTGTATTCTTTTCCAAAACTCTGTTATTTTCAATGTTAGTGCATAAACTTGGTGGTGTTTTATTCGTTAAGTGCTGGATTACGTGCATGAGTGTGGGAATGTGGTATAATAATGGTGAAACGTTTCTTTTTGTGTTGTTTCGAAAACTTTATAGAAGCTTCTAGTAAAGTTGCCACCACTTCATTCTTCACATTCACTTGGAGTATGATATGATAGTATGATATTGGTAATCTTCAAGCAGTGTGCTATTTACGCGCTCTGATGCTTCTACAAAGCTTTGCAAACACATTGTATTGTATATTACAATGTAAACTAAGCGATATTTATTCATCGAGTCTTGTCTAGACGCGAACGTAAAATTTTGTTTGTACGGTCCGTCGGTATGCTATAAATCGAAGTTTTGTGATTTTTGGTTGTTTTGACTTCATGGTTCTTCATCTTTGATCAGTTTGCTGTTGCAATGTGTATTTTTTTTTTTGATGTTACGGCTCCACACTTTTGTGTATTTAGCCAGTGTGAAGTAATTGATAATTTCTCAAGTTAATGATATTTCACGCAGATATGTGTCAAGTCACAGTCCAAGTCATCAAGTCATAGTCTTGTCATACTCCTAAAGTGAAGTAAAAAGTAAAAAGTGGTGGCAACTTTACCAGAAGCTTCTATGGAGTTTTGGAAACAACGAAAAGAAACGTTTCACGATCATTACACCATTTTCCCACACTCATACATGTAATTCAGCACTTAACGAATATAATGCCACCAATTTTATGCACTAACACTGAAAATAACACAAGTTTTGGAAAATTTATACAATGCGGTGACGCAATCTTTTTCGCTTTCCCGCCAAAACTCCAATACTCATTTTTGTATTATAAGTTTGCTATATTTGATATTGCGCAATATGTATATGTTCTAAGTGACATTTACAATAGTAAAGTAGAGACGAGTGACACTGCACTGCGCGTACTTCATCCTGCAACATCAACACAGTCTAGTAATAAAAATAAAATGACTGTACTGTGAGAATAGGTCACGAAGTCTTATTTTCCCAGTAATTACAATAGCTACAGCAGTGTTTGCGCACTACCGCTTGGCTGCAGAATAACTGGCAAAGTGATGGTACGTACCTAGACTTTGCAGAAAAATTCTGCTTCCTAGTAAAAATGCGGTCAAACATTACCCTGCCTAACATTAAATAAATAATACTATCAAAGATTAAAACATAAATATAAACCTTAATACGCAAATAAATTTTATAGCTTCCATTTCAGTACAACCAGCACTTAGGTCGTAAATTGCAAGCACTAAATCCTAGTGTCCAATAATTTAGCACAAACAGACTGATACCTACTAGAATACCAAGATTAATGGCATCTGAGCTAACATCCGGAGGTTGTGAAACTATCGTCACAGAATCAATAATAGTTATTGTATAATAAGCAACTATTATTATTGTAAGGACTGGTTTATGGAATTACTAGTAGTACCCCGCGGTTTCACCCGTGGATAAAAAGTATTTTAATTATTTGCTCATCCCACGGAAAAATTTCACTTTTCCGGGATAAAATGTAGCCTATATGTTAATCCAGTGTATAAGCTATCCTAATACCGATTTTCGTCCAAATCCATTTAGCCGTTTGAGCGTGAAGGAGTAACAAACATACACACATACACACATACAAACATTCGCCTTTATAATATTAGTGTGATGAACTACTAACTGCGCCCCGCGGTTTCGCCCGAGAATAAAAGTAGCCTATGTGTTAATCCACTATATAAGTTATCTACCTATATTCCAAAAAAAAACTAATAGTAAATCTGAAAATTAAATTAAATTTTTTAACTCTTTTCCGCCTTAGAGGCAATAAATAATCAGATTTTGGATTTTATTAAGTTAAACTTTTTATTAGTTAATACAAACTAAAAAATTAAGAATTTTAATGATCCTTCATTGTTAATGTAATTTGGGGCATAGGTTTGTAAAAAAAAGAAGAAGAAAAACCTGGTTCTAAGCTACCTCCCCACCAATTTTCAGCCAAATCGGTTCAGCCGTTCTGGAGTTATAAATAGTGTAACTAACACGACTTTCTTTTATACAGGGCTACAGGAAAAATCGTGCTAGATCCGTCAAGGGCGTGGAGTACCCATCATTTCTGACTTATTTCACTATGAAACACACCCTTTTTTTTTTTTGAGGAATTGAAATGCCCTCGCACTTCTTCGCCACCACGGGGGTGGTGTTTTACCCAAGGATAGGGGGGTATATTTGGGTAGGGTTTTATTTACTGGTAGTGGGCTGGAGCGCTTGGACTTTCTGCAGGTCATCGCGGCTAGTATATAGTCCAAATGTTTTTTTTTGTAGTAGATTTTTATGTTATGAAATGACATGACGAGCTAGTCGCTCGCCTTATGTTAAGCAACACGACTGCCCATATCAGTTGCAGTGACACTTGAAACTCTAAAGTATAGTTTCGCGTGACACTGCACTGCACACGCCATTCTGAGACATCAGCACAGTCTAGCAATAAGATTACTAGACTGTGAGATTAGGTCATAAGTCCATTTGCCCAGTAATTTAACTAGCTACAGTGCCCTTCAAACCGGAACACAGTAGCGCTTGTGCACTACTGTTTGGCGGCAGAATAACTGGCAAAGCGGTAAGTGGTAGGTAGTGTTTGGTATCAGTTATTATATCATTATAGTATATTGTTGAAAGAATAAAAGTATACCTACTAAAAACATGAATCCTATTAATCATAATAATTATATTTGATACCAACTACAAGCGTGACACATTCAATTTAGCAATTAGTGTGCGTCGCGTGAATGATATCACGGATGAGACAATACCCCGGACGGGATTCAATATTGCTTCACTAGTCATTTATTTATTTTATTTATTTGTTAAGGAATGATAAGACGAGCTAGTCGTTCACCTGATGTTAATCGATTTGGTTGCCCATATCAATTGCAGTGTCACTCGGAACTCTAAAGTATAGAGTTTCGCAGAGGCTGTCAAATATGTAAGTGAGTAATATTCAAAAGAATAAAGGCACGTTGCCCATTTGATAATCACACTAATATTATAAAAGCGATAGTTTGTATGTGTGTTTGTGTGTATGTTTGTTACTCTTTCATGCTCAAACGGCTGAATGGATTTGGATGAAATTTGATACCAAGATAGTTTATACACTGGATTAACATATAGGCTACATTTTATCCAGGAAAAGTGAAATTTTCCTGTGGGATGAGCAAATAATTAAAATACTTTTTATCCGCGAGTGAAACCGCGGGGCGCAACTAGTCTTTAATAATACCTGGAGCTGCGAACTGTAACAATATTTTAAGACATTATCCTAATAAAAATTCAAGTTCTAACTCACTTGTTCCCTCATCACTCCAAAATCTCAGGTGTAATTGCCTCATCACATTATTCTGATTTATAGTCCCCGATTTTTTTTATCCATCCATCAAGCGTTCAAGCCTCTTTCGGGGGCAAGGTAATGCATACCCAAGTGGTTTTTGGTGAACATTTTTCCAAGGAATCACCCAAGATTTTTCACTCGTTAATAACTAAGTAGTTCCTTTTCAACTGACTTGGGGAAAATCGCAATTAAGTTGTATTTTTTTAAATGTTTATTATCTCAGAGCCCCGTCACTTATCAACTAGCGGCTGCTTAGATTAAGTATTCATATTAACCAGAAGAAAGAAAGAACCAGATAACTGATACAATACTTAAATACTTTTTGTTTGTAAATACATACATAGAATACAATATAACACCCAGACACAGAACAAACACCTATGTTCATCACACAAATGTTTGTCCTGGGTGGGAATCGAACCCACAACCCACAGTTAAGTTTAAATGTCTTTTTTGTATATGAAGTCTTTTTGGTAATTTAAATTTGAGTGCTTACAAATATTTTTATTACTTGGCACTAAAATATACTTTTTAGAAACTTTGCTTAACCACAGAGATGATACACCTACAGCTTCCGCAATACAGTATACAGACAGTAACATATCTCTCATAAGGGTAATCACCACAGATCACAATTGAAGGGTTGAAAATAAAAAGGGTTTAACTGTCAAATTGACAGTCTCGAGAAAATTAACTTTAAACTTCAACGGCGTCATTTTAATGTAGATTGCTTATATGGTAATAGAAAAGGTTTATGTAAATTTCAGTTGCTTGAACATGTATTAATTCTATTTTAAAATACTAAATATAGTACTAATACATACAATTACTGTAAAAATATAATAAAATAAAACAAATATAATAATGTTTTTATGCTAAGGGAACTGTATTCCTGTGACAGATAAACCGTTTTTAGACTCAGTCTCGAGATTTAAGCCTCATTTCGGTATTTTGAGAATGTATTATTGAAGATAATTTCACGCTGAATCCAACGATACCCATAAGTCATTTTGTGAAAAAAATCAGTTAAACCCTGTTTATTCTCAACCCTACAATTAAAATAATACTACGCCTAACCTGGTTTTAGCTATAAAACTAAAAGTTATAGTTTATGTCATAAAATAAACAAGGGAGCTCATTTTTTTGGTTTTGTGTGTATTTTAAGTTGCGTTATTATATTTATTAATATTTTATTTTTAGAATGTGTGTTTAATATATGAATTTTGTTTCTTTCTTTCTTAAATGAAACTATTTTAGTACTCCACTTAGATATTTGGTACACTAAATAGTAATGGTAATAATGATGATGATAACCCTAAATAGGATTCCCTGTGTCTAGGGACCCAGAAACTACGAGAACCATGGTCCCACAGCACCCAGACTCAGAACAAGTATTTGCACTTTTTTTCTGTGCACAAATACTTGTCCTGTCGCTGGAATCGAACCCGCCGCCTCCGGGCTATGAGCCAACCTGCTCAACCACCACACCACAGAGGCTGTCAAAAGTATACATACTTGAGTTTAATAAAAAATTATAATATGTTTAATAGGTCTTTACCTATGAAATTACCGTTTCTTTCTTTATTAATTATTTCTATTAAACAAAAACCATTTTTTATTATTTCCACTACTGTCAGAAATACAATAATCTATCTTTCAATGAAAATGCCATGAATTTTGACATAATATCCTTACTGCTAATTATACTGTAGGTTAATTAAATTACTAATGCCATGGAGCAATGTAGTGGTAAGACGAACCGCATTTGATTCATTTGGGGAATCCTGTTGTAGTAACTTATTCATACTGACATATGGTATGTAATACGCAGTTTCATCCCAACCATTCAATAAACCGGATTTCTTACAAGAAATTTTATTTTTCCGGAATAAAAAGTCTTCTTTGTCAATCTCGATAATATAAGCAATCGGTGTGAAAAGTTTTATCCAAATAAATAAATAAATATTCGTAGACATTTCACACAGCGCCATCTAGTCCCAAACTAAACAAAGCTTGTACTATGGGAACCAGATAACTGACACAATACTTAGATACTTTTTGTTTGACACAGAACAAGAATACTTCAAGCGAAAGAAAAAACCCCTGTGTTAATTTTGGGAATGTAAGCAATCTATGCACAGAGTTTCACCAAAATCGGTGCAGCCGTTTCATCTGAAAGTGATACAAACAAACGTTTTACTGTTATATTAAGTCTTTACCTATGAAATTGCCGTTTTGATTGAAAAAAGTTAAAGTATTTTTTTTTCGAACTTATTTATTTCTTTTATTCAAAGTAATCACCCCTGCTATCAATGCATCTTTGCCAACGCTGTGGCAGTTTATGGATGCCCTTCTTAAAAAAATCAGCAGGACGGGAGACAACAAACTCTTCAAAGGCGTTTTGTACTGCCTCTCGGGAATTGAATTTTTTTCCCGCTAAAAAGTTGTCCAAATTTTGGAAAAAGTAATAGTCGGTAGGCGAAAGATCTGGTGAATATGGCGGAAGAGGGAGAGCTTCCAAACCCAACTCATGCAGCTTAGAGACGGTCTGTTGTGCAGTATGGGGTCGCACGTTGTCGTGAAGTAGCAGTGGAGACGATCGATTGACCAAAGCTGCAGACGTGCGAGTTTCGCCATCATTGTGGTCAGTTCTTCAATGTACACATCTGCAGTAATGCTCTCGCCGTTTTGTAAAAAGCTATGATGAATCACACCAGCACTAGACCACCAAACTGTGACCATCACCTTTCTAGGGGTCATTTTTCGTTTTGCACATTGCTTTGGTACCGAACCAGGATCTAACCAACTTGCTGAGCGCTTTCGATTGTCAAAAAGAATCCATTTTTCGTCGCACGTAACAATTCGGTTCAAAATTCCTTCATTTCTGTGCCTGTTAAGCAGCGCAAGGCAAGTCTCGACGCGTACGTTGCGCTGGCGATCGTTAAGTTCGTGGGGCACCCATCTATCAAGCTTTTTTATCTTGCCCATCTGTCGCAAATGGACCAATATTGTTTTGATGCTAACATCAAAAGCTGCTGCCAGCTCAGCTGTAGATTGAGATTCATCAGCTTCCACAATCGCCTTTAATTCATCGTTGTTGACCAAAGTTTCCGGACGACCACGAGGTTCATTTTTCAAGTCATAATTGCCAGAACGGAACCGAGCAAACCAATAACGGGATGTACGTTCGTTTGTACAGTTCTCTGCGTAAACGTCGTTGATGTTACGTGTCGTTTGTGCCGCGTTGGTGCCACGACGGAACTCATATTCCATAATTACACGAAATTTCAAAGTATCCATTATGAGGAATAATGTTGAAATGTAATGAAAATACAACGCTAATCAATAAACAAAAGACTTATATTGTAAATAGAATGTCATATTTTTAAAACAAAATTAATTTGTATTTAGAATTCATAGCCAATCAAAACTTTTTTTTGTTTGAAAAAGTCTGTACTGCAATACGGCAATTTCATAGGTAAAGACCTATTATTATTTTGGGGATTAGTAGAATTTGAGTAGTGTAGCTACATAGGTATTTATAGATGGATCGATGATCAGGAACCTGATAAGAGAAAGTTCAGTTTGTTGGATATGAAAATTTTATTTTTATTTGCTTTTTTTAGGCTGTGTTCCATCTACCTATATAAACTTGCAGTTAAAACTCCTGGTTAAGGGAACACAGTTGTTAAAATAACGTCATAATTTTAAACTCCCTGATTCCTGAGATATCATCCGAAGATAGTCTACCTACTTTGAAAGACAGACAAAACCGGTGCATTTTTTATTTATTATATTGTCGGTCTCGCAAAATTGCTTTCATCTAACGATTTTCAAGCCAGACAGTTACTAACAGTACAACTAAAGAAATTCGCTTTCAAATTCATACGCACATAATTCGAAAAGACCTTTTTCACCTCAGCAGCTCGAATAAGGCCCTTTGATGTAGGAATACAGTGTGAAAAATAGCATTTTGCTCATTGCTTTGGTTATCTATCATATTGAATGCGTCTATAGAGTTTTGGAGAGAACACGAATTCTATTAGAACATTTTTTTTAATGCTAAAATGGGCATGCGTTTCATTCACAAAAATGAGTACCTGATGGTAAGTGACGAAGTTGTCTAAAGTGGAGCACGCTTGCCCATGAGATGCCCATTCACTCTTGACTTAAAAAGACCCAAGTTTTACCCAGGAGGAAGCACTATTGCTGAAAGAGCATTCCATTGCTTGGTCGTTTGGACTATTAATGACCCAGCAAAATGCATAGCGCGGACTTGGGGGTACAGCATATTGTCATGTTCCAGCCCAAAAGTCTGACAAAAATTCGAAATAACTTTTTGACATTTAGCCTTGTCTCTTTTTCTTCTTAGCTATGATAACAGGGAGTGATAAGGACAAGTAGGTTCGAAGTAAGAATTTAGTAGAAAATAACTAAACAATACAACGTTTGGAAACGTTTAGTAGGTAAGTGCTAATAGGTAAGTGTAAAATTAATAGTAATTTAATAAATTAATGGTATCACTAATTGGTAGAGAAGAAGTAGGCTAGCAAGCTAGTTAATAACACGTTTGGACATGATAAAAAGCATTTTTTAATAAGTACCTATACTTTTCGGTGGTTTTATCTGTAATTATGTTTTTTTTGGTGAGGTACATTCAACTTTTCGAATATACCACTCGAGAGTAAAGTTTTTTGGGTTTCGTACCTTTGACATGAACGTTATTTGCATTAAGTTAAAAATCGTTCAATTATAATTCATACGGAATTATTATTATACGGTTGCGATCAAACAAAGCAATCAAAGTTTCGTGTTCACCTCCCTGAAACGAAGACGCTTCACGCTCGCTAAGTCAATGTGTCAAGTGAGTGTGCTTTACCACACGAGTGAAGTAAAATATTTTTTAATTTAGCTCCATCTATCGGCCGGCATAACTTTGTTTTTGCTTGGTTTAAAGTTAATATCGCCATCTTGACAATTGTTACTTCAAAAATTTGATGTTATTAATAATTACAAAAACACTTGTCATCAAACCACTAAGCACGTTGTGGTCACATTACGTGCAGTATCATTCACTTAAACATAAGCAACTGGTTCTGACATAGAGGGACTATGACGTAGAGCTGACATTTTGACATATTTTTCCTCAACAAAATAAAGTAGTTAAACTAAGCTATTTATTTTATTTTATATATCTATTTGGGTTTGAATCTAAAGTAAACTTAAAGTTTGGTTTACTAAAAGTTTCGTTTCAATCATCATATTCTGTTTGTTCGTGAAAAAAAAGTGGTCTAGAAAAGTAACTTTACGTAATGTGTTTTATTTGTTTTAGACGTAATGGTTTTTTTTGTATGTTAGGTTTGCGTTTTACTGATATCTCAGCTGTTAATTGACGATGTGGTCTAAAATGTAACACGCCACTTTTATTCGCACTCGTTTTTTTCATAAATGTCCATGGTAGTTTGAATTTACCAAAAATGTCAAACACACTTTAAAACTTGCTTCCAACTGTCAAAAATGCCACTATGCCACCTCCATCCTTCGTACCTCCACAGCCGGCCTCCTCCGTCCGAGCCAAAACTCACTACACAAGTCACAACACAGCCGCATGGTGCTCGGCACAAAACGGACGTGCTTCCTTTTCCTCTCTCAAACAAACTTTTTACGAATACGATCATCCTATTTACAAACCAAACGCCAATTGCCACGGTTTTGACACAAAAACTAAAAAAAAAACGCGGTTGTGATTGAGTGTTCCAATTTTAAACTTATGTCAAGCTTTTTGCTGTTTCGGCCATTGCCCTTTTTTATTAGTGTTCTTTCTGGCCAAATAAAAGTTGTGTTTTAGTGTTGGTGATTGTGCAAAATGAATGGAGTGGTGTATGATAATGAGAAAGAGAGTTCTGCGGTTATTGACAGGTAAGTCGTAAAGTTTGTGTGTGAGAGTTTGAAAATAGAATGTTTAACTTCCTTTGTTTATTTGGGAACTTGTTGAACGTTTCTCGGGTGTTTTAGAATTTAGTATCTACGTAGCGTGCGTAAGATCTCTGGATGTAGTTGTAAAATACAGTGGTCAGAATTTAGCAAGAGTTCATCTGTTTTATTTTATCGTTTGTTCAGGTTTAGTGTGTATTTTATTATTTGCAGTTATATTTTCCCGCTGCAGGGCAAAAGCATCCTAACCTTCCTTCCGTTTCTCGCGGTCTTGAGTTGATATACACTTGCACTTTCTTAAAGCATAAAAATCATATGACTGAATATTACACTTTTTTTTTAAATACTCCTAATTCAATATTAACTACTTTACAATTAGTGATTGCTGATTAATGACGTCATGAGGTTTACTTATTAATAATCCATTAAACGTTGAGAAATTTTATAATAGGTAAGTAATAAAATAAAAATTATGCGCTTAACGTGTATGAATTAATTATAGTTTCTACAAAATACTAAAAATTCAAGTCTCAGGTCAAGTAATTTTAACTAACCCGTGAAGCAATTAATAATTTAATAACGCGGAGGTATTTGTGAAACAACAAAGAGCATTAAATTAGACTTTAGTTGTGGGAACAGTCAATAAATGTGTTATTTATGTTCGCAAAATTCTAACAAACTTGACATATATTATTATCGGAGACTAGGATTTTAAGAAGAGGTCAAGGAAGGTATTATAGATTTCATGTTACTTCCGGCCGCGATTTCAATTGAAGTGTTGAGAATAAAAAGGGTTTAACTGTCAAATTGATAGTTTCTAGAAAATTGAGTATAAACTTCAACGGCGTCATTTTAATGTAGAGTGCTTATTAAGTAATAGAAAAGGTTTATGTATGTTTTAGTTGCTTGAAAATGTATTAATTCTATTTTAAAATAAAAAATATAGACCTAATTTTTACAATTATTGTAAAAATATAATATAATAAATATAAAAATGTTTTTATGCTAAGCGGACTGTATTCCTGTGTCAGATAAACCGTTTTTAGTCTGAAAATCTCGGGAATAAGCCTCATATCAGTATTTTAAGAATGTATTATTGTAGATAATATCACGCTGAATCAAACGATAACCATTTCATTTTGTGAAAAAAATCAGTTAAACCCTTCTTGATCTCATCCCTTCAATTTTGTGTAAAGTATTTTTATAATAAATCATATTACTTTAATGCCCGTCTGGTACTAAAGTTTGACAACTGCTAAGTTCGCACTTATCCTTCTAAGATATACCTACAGCAATGAATTTGGGTAAGTATATCACAGAGGAATAAGTGCTAACTTAGTGGCAGTGAAGCTTTTTGTGCAGTCGGGCATTACTCTAATAAATTAGCTATAAATCACAGCTCTATAACAATTATTAGCTCTGTGGCTCTAGATATTGAAGGCTCATAATCAATTAAAAATTAAATAAAAGCATTAAATTGAATATTATTATTATTATTATATAAATGAAATAGATTAAAAAAGTAAAATGGTTTCATCTCGTATTTTTTTATGAGCGTTAATAAAAATACCAAGTCAAAGTCAGATAATTTATTGCAAATAGGCTTCTTTTTTCAGTTTACGTGTCAAAATAAAAAAAACTACAAATTATTATAATAATAATAATAATATGTGTGGACATCTAACACAACACCATCTAGCCCCAAACTAAGCAAAGCTTGTGCTATGGGAACCAGGTAACTGATATATCGGCAGGAACGGGTTTCTGCGTAGGTAGGTTGCAACCTATATAACTATACGCCTTCAGCATGTCCACACCGCGCCGTGTCTGGAACAAGAATGATCCGTAGCGCACCAATCGATCCCTTTATATAGCCAGACAGGTAGGGGCGCCATGACAGTTGCCGGTGCTGCCACTGTAATACATTTAATGCCACCACAGGGTAAATTACGGTGCTCGATCGCTGTGCATAGAGTTTATAACTGGACGTAGCCGCCGTCACGGCCATACTGACGTGCGTACGTCCTCGTACGCTTAGCTTCACTTTGTACCTGGTGAGGGACATAAGTATCAGTGTTATTGCTCGTTCATCCTGACAATTAAATTGTGTTAAACTTGGAGTCTAAGTCAAAGTCAAAACATTAGTTTTCAATCTGATTAGTCAAAAGTATTTTAACCTTCCAGTCATCGTCAGGGTTAACCCTGGTCTCCTCTCCACAAAGGCCATTTACAAAGAGTTGTAATTGAAGGGTTAACCCTTCAGGACCATCAGTATCCATTCATTTACAAAAAGTGGACTGGATGGTGCTAGACCGGATAGATATCCCTTTAGCAACCAAAAATCAACAAACTAATACCTTATCCCTTCATTTATAAAAAATGGACCGGATAGTGCTAGACCGGATAGATATCCCTTTAGCAACCAAAAATCATCTTTCCAACTAATACCAATTAGTGCTAGACCGGATAGATTATCCCTTTAGCATTCAGACACATTTTTTGTCATCATTCTTACATTCTTTCTTTTTTTCCTTTTTATTCTCTTTTTTCCATTTTTTTTTTCTTTTTTTTTCACTTTTTTTTAAATTTTTTTCTTACCCTTTTTTTTCTCTCACGAATCATTACTTTTTTTTACCATAACTTTTATTATCTTTTTTTTTCACTGGTCCGGGTTAACCCTGCAACTAAATTTGATATTAGTGTTACCCGCCGTCACGTTACCATATTTTCGGCGTTACTTGAAGAGTGATGTGTAAATGGGCAATCCCACTTCTGATATCGGCAGGAACGGGTTTCTGCGTAGGTAGGTTGCAACCTATATAACTATACGCCTTCAGCATGTCCACACCGCGCCGTGTCTGGAACAAGAATGATCCGTAGCGCACCAATCGATCCCTTTATATAGCCAGACAGGTAGGGGCGCCATGACAGTTGCCGGTGCTGCCACTGTAATACATTTAATGCCACCACAGGGTAAATTACGGTGCTCGATCGCTGTGCATAGAGTTTATAACTGGACGTAGCCGCCGTCAGATACAATACTTAGATACTTTTTTGTTTGTAAATACATACATAGAGTACAATATAACACCCAGACACAGAACAAACACCTATGTTCATCACACAAATGTTTGTCCTGGGTGGGAATCGAACCCACAACCCACAGTTCAGAAGGCAGGGCTACTACCAACTGAGCTATCGGGCCAGTCAATAATTAATATGTTCATTAATATGAGTGGGCATTTCACACAGCGCCATATCTAGCTCCAAACTAATAAGCAAGACTTGTACTATGGGAACCAGATAACTGATACAATACTTAGATACCTTTTTTGTTTGCCTCGGGCGCTGATGCAGTTTATCTGAGCCTAAAGATCCACATCCATCCATTCGCATCCATCTCCAAGTACAGATTCCTAAAAATAACCGGTCTCTGTTTATTTAACTACTAACTTTATCTTTTTTTTTAGGTATAATTAATGACTAAACGGTTCGAGGTATTGATAGAATTCTAATTAATAATAAATTATTTTTGTTAGATTCGTGTTTCTCAGAACACTGCTAGATCCAATTAAGTATATAAAAAAAGTTCGTTTTCATTTTTATTCATCATAAATTTGAGCCGATAATGTTTTCTCTAATTGGTGCATGGAACACAAATTCACAGTCAAAATTGAAATATTTTAACCAGCTTGTAAAAAGATAATCTATTTTCTTAATTTATTTTTGTTATACATGGTAGAATTGAATTTGCTCTTTTCCTTAAATGTATGTACTTAGACCATGCTATAGAATAATCGTACAAGGTGCAATTAAAAAAATATTTTTTCCTCCTAAAATAACTGGATAACAACCGTTATATATCTATTTAACGCTACACACAGCGCGGGCACTGGCTGAGCGCTTTGTAAATGTTTCTTGGGCAATAGAACACGTGCTTTGTTCAATGTCGCAAGGCTTTTTTTTTAGAACTTAAATACCTAGATTTAAGTTTTATTTCATAAGTACTTTTTTATTTATTTATATGGGAGCATTCTATAGCATGGACTGAATACATACATTAAAGGAAAGAAACATATTAAATTCCACCGTGTATGTTAGATACAATAGATGAATATTTGGCTGACATACAACTGCAATTTCAATTTATACAATTCTGGGATGTTTAATTATGATTGGTTAATGACTTAATATTTTATTTGATAGAAGTACTGTTAGTGTAGTGAGTGTAATTATTGTTTAATTCTTAGATAACTTATTTTAGTGTTTGGTGTATTAGGTTTAAATACTTTTTGCGTGCCATTCCGGTAGAATGTTTAAAAACAAATTATTATTGTTATCATCTTTGTATGTTCCCATATCCAAGCAAATAAAGAATTGAATTGAATTGTTATTCATTTTTTTATGTTCATGAATGATGTAACTTGCTAGTCGTTCGCCTGATGTTAAGCGACAAGGCCGCCCATAACAGAACAGTGTAAAGTTTCGCGCGACACTTCATCCTGAGACATCAGCATAGTCTAGTAATAAGATTACTCAACTGTGAGATCATAAAGTCTCAATTGCCCAATAATTTCACTAGCTACAGTGCCTTTCAAACCGGAACACAGTAGTGCTTGCACACTACTACTTGACCTCTGAATAACTTTCAAAGCGGTACCTATCTAGACGAACTTTACAGAAAAGTCATACCACTTAGTAATATCCGAGGTTTTTTGATTGGATGCATTTTTATTTGGTAAGTAGGTAGGTTTGGTAGCGTGTTATATCCTAGACCGCAACGTCACTTACCATCAGGTGCGATAGTGGTCAAACGCGAGCCTATCAAACATATAAAAAAAACTAGGCAATCAAACTAATCCAAGCTTGTTAATTGAAAAATATTCATCTGTGATCACCTTCATGGGACTTATTAATTTGAACTACCATTTCCCTCTCCATCCACAAATTTCTAGAAAAGATTGCAGAGGACTTGTATCACGGAACTGTGTAAACTCGCGATCTGAAAATGTTTACCACCTTAAGGTAGGTAATTGCATACACAAATCTATGTCACAAGGTCGATGATATTATGTGATTTGATTAGGCATGGAGCAAAGAATTTTTTTATTGCAACGTAAATCGGTCGCTCACGATAGTCGTGTAGGATATAGTAATAGGTAGAACACCTCTTTTGTAAAAATATGATAAAATATAATCTGGCATAAAGGTTAGAAAAGTTTCAAAAAAAGTCATAAATTATAATCAATATAGAGCAAATATGTCCTTAAATATAACATTTTAGACTTTACTACATACATTGTGCTAAAGAATTCGATTTGTAAACTGATAAACATTTTAAACCCCGATAGTACATATAATTAAAACTTTGACAAACCCAGCGTTTTGCTGGGTCATTTAGGTCCGTATTACAGAACGATGCTCAGTCATCGATCGGTGCTCAAGCAGAGATTTCATTCATAAAGTGATCAATTAGTGAATGAAATCTCTGCTTGTGCACCGATCGATAGCTGAGCATCGTTCTGTAATACGGACCTTAAAGTCCGAACGGCCAAGGAGTGGAATGCTCTTCCAGCAACAGTGTTTCCTCCTGGGTATAACCTGGGTCTTTTTAATTCGAGAGTGAATGGGCATCTCATGGGCAGCGTACTCCACCTTAGACAACTTCGTCACAGGTGAGTTGTTGACAAAAAATTGCCCATTTTACCATTTAAAAAAACCATTGCATGGTTGGTAGTACGGTAATATTTAATGTTATTTCGACCAAACCTTCATCTGTAGTACATAAAAATAATAAAAGTTCTCTCCACAGAAACGTATTGAGGCAATGAAATTGTTAGTTCGATCAGAATGGTCAATAGCTTTATCAGCCTTGCGTTAAACGGCTTGCCAAAGTCAGAGTCAAAGCAAATTTAAATAATTTATTCCACATCAGCTATTTACAAAATCTAAATAGTTAAACGCTTAACTTAAGATGAGTTGTTGTTCTAAGCATATAAAAGTTACAAAGTGCTTAAAGCTTAAAGAATAAACTTCAAACAGTAAAATTATACAAATAGTATTAAATGCTTTTTTTATTTGTGTTTGATGTATATATCTCACCTTTCTTAAATATAGCTCATGTATAGTTATATAGCTTTTCCTGTAACTGAAAACCATCGTCCTTATTTTTTTATGTTGTTCTTTTCTCTATATTTTTGGGTGGTCTGGAAGAGATCGCTTTAAAAGAAAAATTAAGAAAATTTACATTTAAAATGTTTTAACTTTAGAACGCCCATTGTTACACTTAGTTTTTACGTTTGTGATCGTCAATTGTTCCTGTGATGAAGTGTTTCAATAAAGTTTTATCTATCTATCTAACTCGGTAAAGTGTTAGTTAAAATTGTACAAACAAATACAAAAAGCGAGTTAAAATAATATTATGACGGGTAAGCAACGCATTAATGTCACGCACGTCTAGTATTACAGAGGTCTATGGGCTACGGAACTCTTTCTGTCAGTTCCCGTACGCTTGTTTGACATCTATAGCATTAAAAATTACTAATATTTAAATGTGAGCCCGAACTATACTATGTAGGAGTTATAGATAATTTTTAAATATTTCAAATTATTTTTATAATACCTCTGCATACAACAGTGTCTGTCTGCGATAGCCTGTGAACCGCGTGACGTCACCACACACTCGGTACAAAAGAACCGTTGTTCGATGATCCATTATCACTTCTTTATGTGTATTTAAAACATACATCAACGTCAGTGATACCCTATCTTTAAATGGTGTTTTTGTATTTTTTGTAGTACCAAACAGTTTTGAAAAAAGGAATTATTATAATGTAGAATGATGTCCTTTTAAAAAAGGGTTCAACGCACTTTAATCGCCTTCTGAGAAGTACTGGTATAACATTATAAAACATATATTTTAGAGTTATTTTGATTGCAAAACCTAACTGCTAAAGAGATTTTAATGCAATAAGCACTTTGTAATTGTATATGCTTAGTACTTAGTAATTTTAAGTAGGTACCTAAATATAATTTGGGCTTGTAAAGTGCTAATTTTTTTTATCATCTTATAGTGGCCTTCTACAACTACAATAGGTTTTTTATTTTTATTTTATAACAGTCCTTTTCAATTTGCAATGTGGTTAGGTATGAATTATCTGGTATTTTGGCATGCTCTTTCCTTTAAAAAGATAATGCATTAAGCAAAATTGTATGTTTAGTCACACTAATATTATAAAGGCGAAAGTTTGTATGTGTGTTTGTGTGTATGTTTGTTACACCTTCACGCTCAAACGGCTGAATGGATTTAGACGAAATTAGGTACCAAGATAGCTTATACACTGGATTAACATATAGGCTACATTTTATCCCGGAAAAGTGATTTTTTTCTGTGGGATGAGCAAATAATTAAAATACTTTTTATCCACGGGTGAAACCGCGGGGCGCAACTAGTATAAGATAAGTCACACAAAAAAGCGAGAAACTAAAAATATAATGTTGCGTGACGTCATGGTATAGGTCCCGACTCAGCAGGCAATTAAGGTCGTGAGACCTTAATAACTAATTTTCAGTCAGAACCATTGTTTACTAGACTTAACGATAGATACCTATTACACCACCACTGTTGGCGGAATGTATTATACATGAATACCTTCCGGAGTGATCCCACCGGAAGGTAGTCAAATTAATAGCTTAAGGCTGTTGGAGGCAGTATAATAGAGATATCAATTTAGCTGATTTATTGCTGAGGGTTAGAATCTAAGCTTAACACTGGCTTAGAAACGGGAAGGGAGCCCGATTGCTAAGCTTCCGGTGTCTATTAGTCCAACATAAAAACAGCTGTACCTCTTAAACCGTTTCATGGAGCTGGCTGAAATTAATAAATAATAAATTCATAATAAAACATCTATTTCATCTCAAATACTTACATGTCCGGTACATTCTACAAATTATTATTGTGTAATATTGTTACATAGTTTTTCTTATAGTTTTTATCAAAGTTTTTATCATATATTGTAATCAATATAGTCTTTAACTGTAAAGTTTCTTGTAGCTTCTTCTTTACAGTTGTAATCGAAACTTCGGATCAAAGTTTTATATTCTGCATTGTGCTGGATTGCTTGCACCAGTAGTGAGAAAGAGAACTGCTTTTTTTCAAACTCATATATTGTAATGGGCTTGCTATATATTATTTGACAATAAGCACTTTGTAATTTTATATGCTTAGTGAAATAACTTAATTTTAAGTACCTAATATAATTTTGACTTGTAAAAGTGCTAAAATTAGCCTATTTGCAATAAATCTTTTGACTTTGACTTTATCTACACATATTACCGTACCCTAATTTTCACAGTATATGCGTTTTTTTATGATGAATTATCTAACAGTCATTAAAAATTATAAAAAAAAACAAGAGGGGAAAAAATTCAGGAAACGCGTTTTTACTTTATTTTTATTTACACCATTTGTATTTTGGCCGCAAACTTGGTATGATTATAGTGTAATATAATTATAGAAGCAAGTTGGGCTTACGATAAAGATTTTTAAACCACTTTTATATTTGGAGCTATTTTATTCATTCTCGCGTAGGTACGAAACTCTCGGTGAACGAGTCTGATTTGCAATTGGTCTCTTTTTTTAAACAGCTACGGATCTCCTAAAACCTTTCTGATGATTACGGCGTTAATAATACTGATAATATAGACTAACAAATATTCCAATTTAGACTCTATTACATTATCAATTAAGAGTTATTATTATTAATCCGGCTTCCCCGCCCGCGAGCATCCAGTTCCGGCTGATCCCGCCCTTGACCTCCAGTAATCCGCCCAAACCGTAGCTACGCGTTATCCACCGCACGGCTTCGGTATACATAATCAGCTTTCGTATTGTTTAATCTATTTAATTTTTTTATAAATTTAAAGCAATATGACTGCCTCTCTTGTTTTTATTTTAACGTGCAGATATTTCATTTAATTACTATACGGAATTTTTAATAGTATTTTCTGATTTATTGCTATAATCTCCAACCTTCAAAGTGAAATGAAATAATAATAATAATAATATCACCCAACGATCACATTCATAGACCTACCTTGGACCTTAACTAGGGACTAGACGCCTAGGGACCCAGGAACTACGATGACAATTGGGACCACCCAGACTCAGAACAAGTTACGTTTTTTTTCTATGCACAAATACTTGTCCCGCCACGAGAATCAAACCCACTGCCTCCGGGTTATGAGTCGACCTGCTCAACCACCACACCACAGAGGCTGTGAAATTAAATGAAATAGTTTATTAAATGTTTACAAACATCGGTTTAAACATAAAAACAGTTTTATTTACTTTATTCGTACAACTGTGGTACGCTTTTAACGTTTGTTTATTATTATGAAAAGTTGTGGTATCCGACCACTTAATTAAATGTCCAATAATGACACTACACTACATTACATTTATTTGGACTGGCCCGATAGCTCAGTTGGTAGTAGCCTTGCCTTCTAAACTGTGAGTCGTGGGTTAGATTCCCACTCAGGACAAACATTTAGTGTGATGAACATAGGTGTTTGTTCTTTGTCTGGGTGTCATATTGTATTCTATGTATGTATTTACAAACAAAAAAGTATCTAAGTATTGTATCAGTTATCTGGTTCCCATAGCACAAGCTTTGCTTAGTTTGGGGCTACATGGCGTTGTGTGAGACGACCATAAAAAAAAAAAATTTGAATTTTAGCTTTTCATTTCTGTTCCCCAGGCAAATTCAAAATTATTTAAGTTGCAATATATTTGCAACTTAAATAATTTGCCTACTCAGGCATGATTTATAACGGCCCTAAATTTCAAAGTGACGGTAAAATAATGATTGATGAGAATGACACCTGTGACATACAGATATTCATGACGGACATAGAAGTTTCACCATAAGATTTATTTTTTACATTTTCAGTCCAAATTTTTAATCTATAGAATTTTTTTGTATAGTTTTACACTCTATTTTTTTTGTGGTGTTTGTCTTATCCTAAGTAGTTACTATTGTATATCTTAGTATGTATATAGTAACTTTATTTTTTATAGCACCACCATCCATGCTCATTGATCTATCTCTGTCCATCCAAAGGTAGACAACCTTTGGATGGAAGAGATCGCTTTTTAGCGATAAGGCAGCCGTATTTAACCTACTTATAAGTATGATCATGATTAATAAAAAGCTAAAGTAATAAGTTTAAAATAATTTAACAAAAAGCACGGACTCAGGTGTCTGTGGTGATGCAGCTAGAAAAACAAACCTACTTATAAGTTCCTTCCTGCACCCCTACCGCGTAACTACACCCCTACCGCGTAAGTTCACGAGTGCGAGCAAGACAGAACACGATTACCATCTCCACCAGACTTACGCGGTAAAGCCTCTGTTTTGTGTTTCGTCATCTTAGTGTCAAGAATGAGTTCATCTATCTATGTCCGGGAGCACGGCAGTGCCCCCGGCGAGTCGAGCAAAAATGTAGCACGGGCTTATCTATCTATCCCGGAACAAATGTGATGTGTTATGCCCATGACCTACGTAAATAGCACTCCCCACAAATTAGTTTTAATTAGTAAAATATATATCAAGTTATATATATCCCATGCTAACAATTATTTACAACCACGGAAGTTAACCTGTTATTATTTACTACTATTTGGCGCGCGGCTTTGCATGGTTGGTTTCAGAATTTTACTAGGTGGTAGGACTTTTCTGCAAACTTCGTCTAGGTATTCTGCCGCCAAGCAGTAGTGTGAAAGTACTACTGTGTTCCGGTTTGAAGGGCACTGTAGCTAGTGAAATTACTGGGCAAATGAGACTGATCTGATCTCGCTGTCAAGTAATCTTATTACCAGACTGTGCTGATGTCTCAGGAAGATGTGCGCAGTGTGATATCACGCGAGACTTTTAGAGTTCCGAGTGACACTGTTCTGTTATGGGCGGCCGTGTCGCTTAACATCAAGCAAACGACTAGCTTGTCACATCATTCACTAACATAAAAAAGAAAAATGAATAAAAATAGGTGCTCTGTTACGTGTACCAAATTTATTAAAATCCATTCGGTCGGTGCAAAGTAGAGCAGAAATAAATAAAACGCCAGCGTATAGCCTCGAGTGGGGGCTTCAACATCACAATAAAATATAACGTGAATATCGCAAAGATAATTTAGCTTTCCAAATATAAATATACTGTGGCGTGAATTTGCAGCGGTACTTCATAAAATTATTTTTTTAACTAACTAAATATTACAATAATAAAACAACTACTACTAAACACTACTTACTACAAAAGAAAAACGCTTGAGCGTACCCAACATGCTGGCAGCATTGCCTCGTTGAATTGTAATGCTAATTCGTTGTGCCAAATAAGCGCCAGCATTTTGGCCAAGCTCTCTGATAAATTTTTGAAAACGCGATGAGCTCCCGGCTCCCACGGAACCAAGGACGGAACCAAACGACTTAAATATTAAATACGTACATGATGAATGTCTTGTATTAACTCCGTAGGACACCGCAACCGAGAAGTAACACTAAATATTCTTGTATTGTTATGCAAGTAGTTTTCAATTACGTAGTTTCAGAATCAGATTCAGATTCATTTATTTCATTTTTTGCAACATTACAGTTTCATCCAAAGCGTCACAAAAATATAGTCATTATATACATTATACATTATACAACCAATAATTAAAAAAAAAAGTATTATTGGTGTCATTTCCTTATTGATAATATTATAGTGTAAGTATACAATTAGATATATGATAATTATACATTACGTATAAAATAAAATAGAATAATTACAGTCACCATTTCAATAATTTCATTGCAATAATTAAAATAAAAATTGCACAATCAATACTTAAAATGATAGTCAAAATGTCATAAATAAATAAAAGAAAATCAGATATTTACACTTGACTTTTTGGTGTTCGATTCAAACATCCTCTGGCACTCATCGATCAAGCATGGTATAGTGCTCGAGAATAGGTCACATCGCGGCGCCGAGGCAAGCACGGCTCCGAGCAATTCACGCGCGCGCTCCGCGGGACTCTGGCGGCGCTGCACCGTGCGGCCGGCCGAGCGCGCCAGGACCCGCGGGGCTCGCGCGCGCAGCCGGCGTAAGGTGTTAACGTTGGGTACAGACAGCTTGAGGAACACCTCCACCAGAGCCGGGCAGTCTATGTTCCCTCTAATTAGCCCCAAAGTAAATTTAGTTAATGCGAGAGATCTTCTGATCTCTAATGTTTGATAGCCCAATTGACCCTGAATGAAAAGAGTAGGGTACAGGTAGGGGTAGTACCCGTACGCTTTCTTGTAAAGGCACCGCAGAAACTTTTTTTGTATTTGCTCCAGCATAAGAATATATTTATCTTCGTGCGGGCTCCAAACTATCGCACTCGTTTCGAGAACACTTCGCACTAGGGCAGTGTAAAGTGCTTGCGTTGCCGCCACTGAGAGTGGGGCAGCATTCCGTAGCACAAAGCCGAGCCGACGATGAGCCGAGTTGGTGACGCGCTGCGTGTGCTCGCGGAGCGTCAGCCCGGAGTCGAACCACACACCGAGGTCACGCACGCGCTGCACGCGCGACACCGGCTCGTCGCCCACCGAGTACTGGTGCAACCGCGGGTTTCGGCCACGCATAAACGTCATCATCTCGCACTTACTCGGGTTAAAATTCAGTCGGTTTGCTACACTCCACGCGTGAACTGCGTCTATGTCCCGTTGGAGCGCATCGAGATCATATGTGGTTTTACAGGACTTTATGAGTTTAACATCGTCGGCAAAGATCAAAACTGTGGACTCGCGTACCGCTTCTGGAAGGTCGTTTATTAGTAATAAAAAAAGCAACGGCCCCAAATTCGATCCCTGACTTATGCCTGATCTTGTCGAATAATAATCGGATACGTGGGATCCATATTTAACACACTGTTGCCTATCAGACATGTAGTCAGCAAACAGCCTGAGGAGTCCAGGTGTGAAACCCATAGCACCCAGTTTTAGAAGTAGCATTTCATTATCCACTCTATCGAAGGCTTTTTGGAAATCTAAGTAGATGACATCTACCTGTTTTCTAGCGTCCATTTCAGCGGAAATGTGGTCCACCAATGTAGCTAGGTTGGTATCTACAGAGCGTTGAGATAAGAATGCGTGCTGCGCATCTGTGATGTAGGGTCGGCATTGGGGCAGTAGGCACTTGTGTACGGCAGTCTCAAACACCTTAGCCAAAGCACACAGGATAGCAATAGGCCGGTAATTTTCTACTTTGGACTTTGAACCCGATTTTGGTATGGGCGTGACTCTAGACTTCTTCCACATTATTGGGTAGCGTCCGGTGGTAATAATGAGGTTGAATATATAGGTAATCGGTGCAATAAGTTCGTCAATGCAACCCTTAATGACATACGCCGGTAGGGCATCAGGTCCTGGTGAGGTACCTGGCTTCAACTTACTCACCGCCGCTCGCACCTCGGTCGAGCTAAATGAGTGCAGGTGCACGCGGAGGCTGTCGGCGGGCGGTGCAGCGGCCGCGGCCACGGGGTCGAGCGCGGGCCGTCCCGGCAGGAACACAGAACTGAAGTAGTCCGCAAACGCGGCCGCGGCACCTCGCCCCGTATACTTTACGCCCCCGCGAGTCACGCATGGTTCCACCCCGCCCGTAATACGGAGACTGTTAACGTACTGCCAAAAATCTTTTGGATTTTTACATAAATTATTAGAAATATTCTGAGTATAGTTTTCATGCGCAATTTTAATGTCTTCTTTAATTTTAGTTCGCAATAACTTGAAATTTTCACGCCATTTATTATCACCGGTACGCTTCCACAGGCGATGAGCCCGCGCTTTACAACGAAGGTCACGAATAATACTGTAAGTGTAATAAACTGGATATGTACGACTAGTGGTTTGCTGTCGCCTTTTTTTCGGGATGCAGTGGTCAAACACTCTGTGCATTGTTTTGTAAAAGAAGTCGAGGGCCTCGTTAACGTCTTTAAGAATATTTATAGGATTCCAATCGATTTCCCTTATCATATAGTATAGCGAGTGGAAGTCCCCTTTAGGGAAGTTCCAATCATTCTCAGGTGGGATGTTAGAAGGGTCTAACCTTAATACCTGTTTTGTGAGTCTGTACCCAATGTCAACAATCAAGGGCGGGTGATGGTCATCAACCTTGACAAGGTGTTCTGCGGGCTGAGCAGCGCGCACACGCACCGCATCGCCCAGCTCCGCGCTCGCAAGCACCATGTCTAGCATTCTCTCATTCTTATTCCTTACTCCATTATACTGCACCAGATCACACAATGAACTAAAACACATAAAATAGTTATTAATATTATTACTGGCGCTATATAGGTTTAGATCACCTAACACTATAATCTTTGAAGATGAGTGGATAGAACACACAGTTTCTACGCTATTGAACCACTTCATATAGACATCATCCTTCGACTTAGGAGGTATATAAACAACGCATACGTATAAAGAATGTCCGTGGAATAAGAACTTGGCCCACAGATCTTCCCCGTCATCTGTCTGGTAGTTTGGGAGGTGTTCCAGGAGTATAGGGGCGGAGGCAGCCAGCAGTACGCCACCACCAGCGCGAGCGCCCCTGTCGCGGCGCAGCACGGCCCAGCTACCACTCGCTCCGCACAGCTCGGCATCATGTACCGATTCATCCATGTTGGTTTCCGTTGCTGCTACTAGTTGTAGGTTGTCAGATATCAAAAGGTTATTTCGCCATTGACAGAGTTTGCCCTTTAACCATCTTACATTCTGGTAGTAGACTGTCAGCATAGACAGCTTAGGCTGACTTGGTTTCGCGCTGAGCTGGTCGCTCGAGATGAAAAAACCAACGCTCAGCTAAGAAGCCTTTAGGCCAGAACTGTGGGGATAAACAATCTTCATACACATTTTCGGGGACACCGACTTTGAATGAAGCATAGCTAGTTGGTCGCTTCGAAGTCATTTTAACCGCAGAATAGGCCGTCGACTGAGCCTTAGTATTCAGGTAGCTAATAACATTATCCTCCGTGGTATCGGGATGCGCACCCCACATATGTAGATATTTCGTACTATCAGCTGGGCATAGAATATCGCTCGATTCACCACTGCAGCGGACTACTCGCTTATTACGCAACTGTTGGTTGTAACGTTGTTTGCGTGTTGTAACCGTTGTCCATCCATCCTTATCAACATTGTGTGTCACGGGCACAGCCACCGCCGTTACAAGCGGAGCCGCGGACGCAGAAGCCGCCTTCTGCCGGCCACCACTCCGGCCCGCTGGCACGGGCGTCGGTGCCGATGCCAGTCCCTGTGGATCTTGTTTAGTAGTAGGTTTATTCTGACGACCTTTATTCGGTGTCGAAGTTCGGTTCAACTGTGTAGGTTCCGTTGGTTGGTTGGTTGGCGTCTTGAGTAATTTGCGTTCATTTTTCTGACCAACTTTTTGTTTTCGTTCCGTCACTTTCTGCCTCGGTGGTAGTGCTATGTCCGTCTCGTTCGCGCTCATGAAGTGAGCGGACTCGTCATGCCGTAGCTCACACTTCGTACACTTGTTACCCTCATTTGAGCATTTTATTAATGATATGAGCTCCGATATTTGGTGTTTTAGGGAACAAATCTCTTCATTTTGTGCACTAACTTTAGTTTCCAAGTTATTCAAACTTCTTTTAATAATAGTACTATCACTTTCACGCACTCCCGACGGCATTTTATATCGAAAAGAATATTTAACGCAGAGAGAAGTGAATATCGTGTATTTACCGTGCAGTCGTCCGAGACGTAGTGTGACTGTGTGTGTGTGTGAATCATACCAGTTCCAAAGATTGCCCCCATTAACATTTACCACATATTTTCATACATACAAACAACTTTACCTCTTTGTTTGTTAGAGCTGATGGTTATCAGTTTTAGTTTGAAAACTAATCTACTAACTAAACTCGTGAGTATGACACATTTTGTAAGATAAATAACGGCTAATAGTTTAACAGTTTCAGGAAAATGTTAGAGTTAAATAAGTTTACCCCTACTGAGGTATTACTGCGTAGTAACCTGGCCAGTTATAAGGATGAGTAGAGACCAACAAAATTAGCTTGTTCAAAAAAAACAGTAAAGTTCTGCACAGTAACAAAATTGCATAAAAATTACCACTATATATATATTGATAGCGATCACCCGAATTGTTTGTTATTCATAATAGGAAGTCATTATGCATACCTTCCGATACCAAAAATGGACACAATAAAATAATTGACGACAAACCGGAAGTTATCGAAAAGCTGTTAATATTAAGTTTGTGTATCAAAAGCACTTAAATAATATTATGAAATCTTTTAGTTCCTCATTGGTCGTTTTGCATCCGCTGCTGGACATAGGCCATTAGGGGTCAAAACGTCTGCCAAGCGGGGTGGTTATGACCTTTTAGTTGTTACTATAATAGTTACTGTTCCTTTACAATTTTTTGAAAGAAAGAAAGAAAATTTATTTTGCAATATACAAAAACATTAATAAGAAAAGTACATAAGAACAACGCTCTCACAGTTCTGTTACAAACCGGCCTTAACTCAGCATGGTGCTAGTCAAACGAACCGGCGCTGGTCTTCCGTTAGGACCGTTTTTGCAAGTGTAAGCTATGCTATGAGAACCAGATTACTTAAACAATACTTTTTGTTTGTAAATATATACATAGAATACAATATAACACCCAGACACAGAACAAACATCGATGTTAATCAGACAAATGATTGTCCTGGGTTACTACCAAGTGAGCAATCGGGCCAGTCAAATTTTAATCTTCAAAATGCAACACTGTTATTGATTTTGATTTCACACAATACAGTGATCAATGTATACTTTACAACTCGAAAAAAGAGTTTCTGAGGAAAGATTAGTAAGAAGAAAGTGTACATTTAGTTTTAAATAAAAAATATAATTTGACTAGTTGCGCCCCGTGGTTTCACCCGTGGATAAAAAGTATTTTAATTATTTGCTTATCCCACGGGAACGTTTCACTTTTCCCGGATAAAATGTAACCTATGTGCTAATCCAGTGTAAGTATAAGCTATCTTGATACCGAATTTTATGCAAATCCAATCAGCCGTTTGAGCGTGAAAGAGTAACAAACATACACACATACAAACTTTCGCCTTTATAATATTAGTGTGATGTGATTAGTGTGATGTGATAGTGTGATTTCATATTGTTAATATTGTATGCTTATACGCCCCGCCTGACAGGAAGAGGTCCGTAGCCTATCCGTAGATAATACTCTTTTGAACCTCTTTTTTAAACGCAAACAGACACGTTGCGTTTAATTTATCTATATATATGAAAGAAAGTCGTGTTAGTTACACTATTCATAACTCAAGAACGGCTGAACCGACTTGACAGAAAAGGTAGCTTAAAACCAGGAGACGGACATAGGGTACTTTTTATCTCATTCGACCGCGTTTTACTGATTCACCCGTGTCGAGGCAGCTAGTTTAATAATAACCCATCTGAAAACTGTCCTCAAATACATTTTAGTATTTATAATAAATTATGTAGGTCCCAGACGTCCCGGCGTTATATTATCTATTGTGAACAGTACAATGACAGACAATGCTTCAAACGAGGGTTGTCAGACGTGACAAAAGGGTAGCAGATAGCGATACGGGATGAAACATGTCGGAGACAATAGCCACACGTGGAGCGGAATTTATACAATGATTCGGTAATGTGTCTATCTATAGTCGAGACACAGGAAAACGTACACAGATTTTTTTTTATGGTAAAATGCTTTTGACAACAACTCACCTGATGGTAAGTGACGAAGTTGTCTAAGGTGGAGCACGCTTGCCCATGAGATGCCCATTCACTCTTGACTTAAAAATACCCAGGAGTAAACACTGTTGTTGGAAGAGCATTCCATTCCTTGGCAGTTCGGACTAAAAATGACCCAGCAAAACGCTTAGTGGAATAAAGAGAAACGACGTCACTGTACAGTGAAAAGGTATTTTCTAGGCAAGCATGTTACATCATAGAGCACATCGCCACTTACGATCAGGTGAGATAGTGGTCAAATCCAAAACTATAAAACAATAATTTTTTAAAGTTTCATGTTGATTCTACTTTAAAGTTGTAATCGAAGGTCCGGAGTTTGCTGTTCTGTGTTGTGCCGGATTGCTTGTACCAGTAGTGGGAAAGAGAAATTCTTTTTTTAATGTACTTAACATAAGAGCTAAAGTAGTTTGTTATGCGAACCATTTGCGAACTGATTTTGAAAATTAATTTACATTCTGTATATGTAAGTATACTTCTCAGCCAGTCTCATATAAATTTAGTCGGGATTTAATAATGGCATACTAGACTAACTGGAAATTACTCTGTGGTTCACAGCAAAGGCTTTGTGTAATGGTTTCTAATATTGCTTAGTGGATAGATTTGGATTATGGGAATGGGAACCAACATTTTCCTCGACTGGGAACGCCAAGACGCCTACCAATACTTATGTCAAGCAGTCGATGTCTTCAAAATGATGATGATGATGACTGGAAAGGAAATGACACAATCATCTGGAGATCAGGCACTGTGCTCTGAAGGTACAATACACTCTTCGTTGTATAGACCCCTTTATACAAAGATATTAGGTATCGATTTTCAGGATACCATAAACGTCTAAGAGGTTTGATTCATTTCTTTGGTTCAAAACTAGCATAATGTAATAAAAACGTTCTCTACATGTAAAACAATTTAAGAGATTGTAGAGAAATGTGCACGGTTCCGACACAGTCACGGTCGGTCGGCTCTACCGACCGTAATATGCTGAGATCGTAAATATTATCACAACTCTACAATACGTAGAGCTCTGCGGAATTCAGAAATTTCTGGTTAATATGATTTGATTTATTATTCGCCCGCTTGTTTAGACAAGAGGTCAGCCTTCGTATAATAATTTAAGAGCATTGAGGAATTTAAAGACGAAAATATTTGACTCTGCATATAATAAAAAATATTAATTACAAATTTTATCTATTGAAAATGTATTGATAAATTAATCAACTCTACTGTCGAAATGAAATACTACCAACGAAAATAATAAAATATGCAAATAGCCCCCGGAAAAGGCTCCATAATAAAAATTTATTATTCTATTGTCACATCTAAATAACCGGTAGTAAACAATAGGCTTTAGAGTCTCCAAATCTCCACATATCCAAAACAAACAAAAAGAAGACGTTTTGCCAAATGAAAGGACTGCGAAGGAATTATACAATCTTTGGAGGCGGCGGGTTTGGTTCCCGCGGCAGGACAAGTATTAGTACACAGAAAAAAAAGCGCAAATACTTTTTTTTATGTTAAGGAATGACGTGACGAGCTATCCGTTCGCCTGATGTTAAACGACACGGCTGCCCATATCAGCTGCAGTGTCACTTGGAACTCTAAAGTATAGAGCTTCGCGTGACACTGCACTGCGCACGTCATCCAGAGACATCAGCACAATCTAGTAATAATATTACTAAACTGTGAGATCAGATCATAAAGTCTCATTTGCCCAGTAATTTCACTAGCTACAGTGCCCTTCAAACCGGAACACAGCAGTGCTTGCGCACTACTGCTTGGCGGCAGAATAACTGGCAAAGCGGTGGTACCTACCTAGACGAACTTTGCAGAAAAGTCCTACCACCTAGTACCACAGGGAATCCTAGTTAGGGTCCGGGATCTATATATGTGATCGTTGGGCGTTATTATTATTAATGAATATCATCTTTATTTGTATTAATCAACATTTTGTTTAGATGATGAAATAGTAATTTTCGTAAACAATCCAGTGAACTAGATGTCAGTTCACTAGTAGGTCAGTGTGACGCAGACTACGCGATTATCTGTCACAGTGACACCAAAAATAATTAGTGTTAGTTTTATGAAAGCGTTTTTGTTCATTTATACAAATTATAAAATAGATTATAAGCATTCGTTAAGGCATCAGTTTCATACACCTAGATGTTAAAAGTTATAATAATAATAACGCCCAACGATCACATACATATCCTGGACCCTAACTAATGATTCTCCGTGTCTAGGGACCCAAGAACTACGAGGACCATGGTTCCACAATACCCAGACTCAGTACAAGTATTTGCGCTTTTTGTTTGTTTCTGTGCAGAAATACTTGTCCTGCCGCGGGAATCGAACCCGCCGCCTCCGGGTTATGAGCCGGCCTGATTAACCATTACACCACAGAGGCTATCGCGTTGAGTTATAGAATGAAAGAAATTAACACGGAGACTATCATTTGCCATCATCATCATCAAAGTCAAAGCGATAAGACCACCAACTGCACTAGCGATGACGTGATTTGTCTCCATTCTATGCTTTGAGCTTTGCTGCATAACACATCACTGCCCCTACAGATACATTTTTTTTTATATTGGTATGGCTCCACACTTTTGTGTATTTAGCCAGTGTCAAGTAATTGATAATTTTTCGAGTTAAGTAATATATATGTTTGTCAAGTCAAGTCAAGTCACAGTTCAAGTCATCAAGTCAAGTCATACTCTAGTCTAGCCAAGTCATACTCCTAGTAAACCGCTGGCCACTTTACCAGAAGCTTCCATGGAGTTTTGGAAACAACACGAAAAGAAACGTTTTACCATCATTATACCACTTTCCCGCACTCATGCCTGTAGTCCAGTACTTAACGAATACATTTTAAGCACTAACACTGAAAATAACACAAGTTTTGGAAAATAATACAATGCGGTGACACGATCTTTTTCGTTTTCCCGCCAAAAAACCTACACATACATATTTAGCAACAAAATGTTGAAATTAATTCATTAGCTCAGTGAAGGCCATTCAAACCAGTCGCATTCTGAGTAGTGTGAAGCTCCATCGACAAAAACTAAACTAATATGATTTATCGTTGTACTAAACCGCATATTATTATTAGTATAATCTGGTTTTGCTGTTTGGCAATAGACGCAGAATGACGTTGGTACGAACCTTATTGGTGTTGGTACACTATACACGCAGATTAAAGGAAAATCAGTTTTTTGGCGGGAAAACGATAAAATTGCGTCTCCGCATTGTATTATTTTCAAGGTTAGTGGATAAAATTGGTGGCATTTTATTCGTTAAGCGCTGGATTACAGCATGAGTGTGGGAAAGTGGTATAATGACGGTGAAACGTTTCTTTTCATGTTGTTTCCAAAACTCCATAGAAGCTTCAAGTAAAGTTGCCATCACTTTACTAGGAGTATGACTAGGCTATGACATGACTTGGACTGTGGCTTGACACATATCTCCGTGAAATAACATTAACTTGATAAATTATCAATTACGTGACACTGGCTAAATACACAAATGTGTGGAGACAATACTCAAAGAAAAAAAAAGGAAAGTCAACCAGGTATAGACAATATAGCTACTGTACTAAACTAGACCTAATAAACTAAAATCGTTCTTATTTATTTTAAGTGCTACTGTATAAACAAAATTTACAAAACTTACATAATTAAATTTCTTAAGTCTGTGATTTTAAGGAAAATTTCTTTACGCACGCTTGTTTTGAGGAGTATGCTAGTCAATGCGAGGCGAACGGAAATTGAAGTTGATTTACATAGACCTCCATTACCATCATAACAAAGTTAAAGTTTGTATTATTACGTTGGTATGTCCGGTAAAATGACAATTTACAATTGTCAAGATGGCGACAGGAGTATTGGCGGGAACGCGAAAAAGATTGCGTCACCGCATTATATTATTTTCCAAAACTTGTGTTATTTTCAGTGTTAGTGCATAAAAACTTTGAATTTTATATGTAAAGACATAATTTTATAAAACTAGCTTCATAGTGAACCTAGGGTATAATTTAAGTCTCTACTACGCAAGAAAAGCTAGACTTCCTAAAAATAAGTTAATAAAGAAATGTAGATTTGACAATGCTTTATACTTTGTGGAATGAAGAAAATATCCTAAACCCTGGCAACACGTCCCTCGTTGAATTAATGTTTGTATTATTTATTATTAATTTTCATACTTGTCGGTATCGACGTCCGGGAGTGCGACCTCAGCGACGTAACGTGAGTTACATAAAACGCCAGGTCACGGGTTCAAAGCCCGCCACTGATACTAACTTACTTCAGAAACTTTTACTAGTTTAATGGGAAGGTTTTGCTCCCGAAATAGTTTCTTGACCGAGAAGTTAACCTCTTTCTAGTGTTACAGCCGAAGTTATTTATTGCTTTTATTTTATATTCACATATAATAATAACATACATACATCTTGGACCCTAACTAGGATTCCCAGTGTCTAGGGACCCAGGAACTACGAGTGCCACGGTCCCACAACACCCAGACTCAGAACAAGTATTTGCGCTTTTTTTCAGTTCTCAAATACTTGTCCTGCCGCGGGAATCGAACCCTCCGCCTCCGGGCTATGAGCCAACCTGCTCAACCACTACACCACAGAGGCTGGCGCATAGGGAGGCACCCTTTTTAGTTATTGTTAACCAAACTTACATAAGTATGCAAAATTTCAGCTCAATCGGAAACCAAGAAGTAGGTCAAAATTTGAGTTCTTAGATTTTATTGCATTGTTAGTTAGTTAGGTTTTCCTTGAGATTCCATCATCAGATCCCAACTGATGATGGATTCTCAAGATTAGATGATGATGAGACCTTCTCGGGAGTATATTCTTTCGAACTAACATCAGCACAGTCTGGTAATAAGATTACTACACTGTGAGATCAGATCGTAAAGTCTCATTTGCCCAGTCATTTCACTAGTTATAGTGCCCTTTAAACCAGAACACACTAGTGCTTGCGCACTACTGCTTGGCGGTAGAATAACTGGCAAAGTTATGGTACCTACCTATACGAACTTTTCAAAAAAATCCTACCACCTAGTAAAAGATTACTCCAAGCTATTCCTATTACCATCTCACTCATACGACACTTTCAATAGATTGGTGGGAATAAGAAAGCTGTATGCAATCATCTCAGCTTATTTAATTATCGTCTATTTGCTCCGTGTACACGCAAGAAAAAAGGAAAACATTTATTCCTGACACACAACTGATAACAAATACATAACACCAAAAGTATTAAACACAGTTTTGGCGGGAAAGCGAAAAAGATTGCGTCACCGCTTGTATTATTTTCCAAAACTTGTGTTTTTTTTCAATGTTAGTGCATAAAATTGGTGGCATTCTATTCGTTAAGAGCTGGGTTACAGGCGTGAGTGTGGGACAATGATATAATGAAGGTGAAACGTTTTTTTTCGTGTTGTTTACAAAACTCCATAGAAGTTTCAAGTAAAGTTGCCACCACTTTACTAAGAGTATAACTTTGACTAGACTATGACTTGACTTTATGACTTCGACTGTGACTTGACATATAATAGGTCTTTACCTATGAAATTGCCGTATTGCAGTACAGACTTTTTCAAACAAAAAAAAGTTTTGATTGGCTATGAATTCTAAATTCAAATTAATTTTGTTTTAAAAATATGACATTCTATTTACAATATAAGTCTTTTTTTTATTGATTAGCGTTGTATTTTCATTATATTTCAACATTTTTCCTCATAATGGATACTTTGAAATTTCGTGTAATTATGGAATATGAGTTCCGTCGTGGCACCAACGCGGCACAAACGACACGTAACATCAACGACGTTTACGGAGAGAACTGTACAAACGAACGTACAACCCGTTATTGGTTTGCTCGGTTCCGTTCTGGGAATTTTGACTTGAAAAATGAACCTCGTGGTCGTCCGGAATCTTTGGTCAACAATGATGAATTAAAGGCGATTGTGGAAGCTGATGAATCTCAATCTACAGCTGAGCTGGCAGCAGCTTTTGATGTTAGCATCAAAACAATATTGGTCCATTTGCGACAGATTGGCAAGATAAAAAAGCTTGATAGATGGTTTCCCCACGAACTTAACGATCGCCAGCGCAACGTACGCGTCGAGACTTGCCTTGCGCTGCTTAACAGGCACAGAAATGAAGGAATTTTGAATCGAATTGTTACGTGCGACGAAAAATGGATTCTTTTTGACAATCGAAAGCGCTCAGCAAGTTGGTTAGATCCTGGTTCGGTACCAAAGCAATGTGCAAAACGAAAAATGACCCCTAGAAAGGTGATGGTCACAGTTTGGTGGTCTAGTGCTGGTGTGATTCATCATAGCTTTTTACAAAACGGCGAGAGCATTACTGCAGATGTGTACATTGAAGAACTGACCACAATGATGGCGAAACTCGCACGTCTGCAACCAGCTTTGGTCAATCGGTCGTCTCCACTGCTACTTCACGACAACGCGCGACCCGATACTGCACAACAGACCGTCTCTAAGCTGCATGAGTTGGGTTTGGAAGCTCTCCCTCATCCGCCATACTCACCAGATCTTGCGCCTACCGACTATTACTTTTTCCAAAATTTGGACAACTTTTTAGCGGGAAAAAAATTCAATTCCCGAGAGGCAGTACAAAACGCCTTTGAAGAGTTTGTTGTCTCCCGTCCTGCTGATTTTTTCAAGAAGGGCATCCATAAACTGCCACAGCGTTGGCAAAGATGCATTGATTGCAGGGGTGATTACTTTGAATAAAAGAAATAAATAAGTTCGAAAAAAAAATACTTTAACTTTTTTCAAACAAAACGGCAATTTCATAGGTAAAGACCATATTTACGTGAAATATCATTAACTTGATAAATTATCAATTACTTGACACTGGCTAAATACACAAGAGTGTGGAGCCAAAACATAAAAAAAGTATTAAGCAATGCTCGTATCACGGATGCGCTCCGACTCAGCATGGGTACAATTAAGGTCCTAAGACCTTAACAACTGATTTTCAGTCGGGACACACTCCACTCACTCTCGCACTCACTCCACTCCACTACTCACTACCGTTAAATATGTCAAAGTCAAAGTCAAAAGATTTTTTTTAATTTTTTTTTATTTTAGGGAATGACGTGATGAGCTAGCCGTTCGCCTGATGTTAAACGACACGGCTGCCCATATCAGCTGCAGTGTCACTCGGAACTCTAATGTATAGAGGTTCGCGTGACACTGCACTGCGCACGTCATCCAGAGACATCAGCACAATCTAGTAATAAGATTACTAAACTGTGAGATCAGATCATAAAGTCTCATCTGCCCAGTAATTTCACTAGCTACAGTGCCCTTCAAACCGGAACACAGCAGTGCTTGCGCACTACTGCTTGGCGGCAGAATAACTGGCATAGCCGTGGTACCTACCTAGACGAACTTTGCATTAAAGTCCTACCACCTAGTAAAAAGATTATTGCAGATACGCTATTTTTAGCACTTTTACTAGTCAAAATTATATTAGGTACTTAAAATTAAGTTATTTCACTAAGCATATAAAATTACGAAGTGCTTATTGTCAAATGAAGTATGAAATAAAAACGTTTGCTCTGTACGTTGTAGGTACGTACTGATTATGTACTCTGTGTGTGGACACACCTTAAATGAATGACGTCATTAGGTCATCGACCCCCGGCATCTCTCGCCAATCGCTTAGCTCGCAGTAAGCGTATGCAGGTATAGCTTAATGTTTGTACTCGTACTTGGTACTACAGTCGCCGTCAAGTTTTTAAGTAGAATAAAACAATTTCAAAATTTCACGGTTGTTTCGTAGTCTATCTGCGTAAATGATGCATGTAACTATACCGAAATATGTAGAACACAGCAATTTTTTATATAGAATAAATTGTTTATGTAAAGATTCCGTAAGTATTATTAAAAATTAAGCTGAATAGCTGATGCTTCAAAAAATATAATGTATTTTAATAATGTAAAGTTTTTTGAAGTAAAACTTCTTTACGCACGCTTGGCTTGGGGAGTAAGCTGGTGAATGCGACGCGAACGGTAGTTGAAGTTGGTTCACGTAGATCCCCATTGTCAACATAACAAAGTTAAAAATCGGTATTATTATGTTGGTATGTCCGATAAAATGACAATTTGCAACTGTCAAGATTGACATTACACATAGCAAAAACAAAGTTATACCGATCGATAGATGGAGCTAAACTAAAGAAGTCTAAAGAACATTCTTTTTTTTTTAATGTAGCTTCTGTATATTGTACTCACTACTGGGACACGGTCCGCAGTGCGGGTTGGAAGATAACACTTGTTCTCAATGTTTTTTAATGTGATTTGCGTGATTTATTTTTTTTACTTCCATAAATCAATTAAAAGTATGTTTTTTGTTTGCTGTAGCTTTCGCCCTGCAACGGAAATGCAGCTGGATTGGTACAAACTAACATTTGTTAGGTACATCAGAAGCAGCACGAAATTAAACAATACATGAACTATTTAACTGATACAATATATTCACATTCACTACATAATATCACATTGATAAAACATATTCACATTCATTACATAACATCACAGGTTGCAAAATACAATTATAAATCATAATACGAACCTTAGTCTACCGCTGCCCGTTACAGAATGAATCCCCATCCCGAGTGTCGCCGCCAAAGCGAGTGAAGTTAGTCTCGAATCACAGGCCAGTGTCAATATCAATGCCGAGACGTCAGTGACATTGACACATGCAAGTCGTGGTGTCACATTGAGACATAAACACCTCCAAACCGTATTACATTGATATTAATAATAGACTATAAAGAAGTGGGTGTAACACATTCAAAGTGAAATGATATAACTATAACTAATATTTTTTACGTTGACTGTACTGCTGTTGCGGGTTGTGTAAATACTTAATTTGCTCTATTTGCCTGGGATACGTGTGAACGTTGAAATGTCGATAGATTGTTAAAGTGCGTTGTAAGCCCAAAATCAACCAAAACCATTTTTATGACGTTCCTCATGTGAAGTCACGTGTAAAATAATCATTTGAAAAAATTATGTGAATAGAAAATGAAACGAAAAATAGGACAAAACTTTACTAAGTACTTCAGTTTTTCTAAACTAAACTCATTCTAAATTTTTTTAATAAACTATATATACTGACTGGTTTTCTAAAGGAAAATCCAGATAAAATATTTATTTGATATCCATATTAGATATATATAGATAGATTATATATAGAATTTTTTGACCAGAATTATTCTGTTACAACATAAGTAACAACCGATATCTAAAATTATCAATAAATTAATACTTGCGTTTAAAATATTACTCTTACCTTATATTTATATGGCTTTGATGATAATAGTTTTCCTCTTGTTTAAATGTTACAAACAATATGTTGAGCTAAGTACTTACCTTTTCATTGTACTAATTACCTACTTATTACTTCTAAGAGTGATAACCTGTATTTGGCTTTAGAGTATTTATTATCCTGTATTCATATTATTTTGTAAGAAAGCTGTTGGTTGTCCAAATAAAATAAAATAAAAATAAAAATAAAAAAATATTTCACGTAATCCACAAAAAGCACGAAAAACTGACACATTTACATTGACATGTGCAGATCCAGTTCGACATCAAATTATGATCTACGATTTTCAACTTTAATTTGAGTGCCATAGGGACCCCGTCAAAAAATGCTAGGACGCAGCCTTAAGACAATCGTGAATTACTGCGTAATATTGAATAACGGTTGAATAAACAACGAGGAAAATCATTTTGCAGAAATAAGTACCTACTCGCTTTTGACGAGTTATTCCGATGGTTATTATATTCTCATAAAAGTAACGATCTGTTTTTTGTTTCTGCGCCCTTTGTGTGACATTAACATTCGTTCTTCTAATTAAGCATCTACGATTTGCCTTTATTTTTGTTCCGGAGTGGAGACCGTGAATCGGCAGACGTTGAGTAGGACGCCCTGCGGCAAGATGGAGCGATGACATAAACCAGGTAGCTGGCGGGACCTGGAAGAGTAGAGCCGAAGACCGGGCTCAGTGGCGGGCCTTGGGAGAGGCCTATGCCCAGCAGTGGACTAGTGATGTCAGCTGATCAGGATGATGATGTCGATGATTTGGCTTAAAATGGAAGACGTCCTATAAAGTCTCTGTTTAAAGTACTGTCTTATGACTGAAACGAATCACACGCACTTGTCCTTTTAGTAAAAAAAACACAACTAACTCCTTGCCCGACAGTCAAAAAAAGGTTATATACAGTATGGATGTGTTTCTGTAATGTGCTGTGACTTTTTGTAGCATAAGCGGCTTGACAAATTTTGAAATGCAAGGCATAGTTAGATTTATTTTAATGCTTAGTGTCATTGCATACATTTTTTCAATAAAAATCCGCATCAGTGAATCACCACCCATTATACGTGAGGAATGTATAAGATAAAACTATTCAATACCCAGACAGATGTAATAAAAGCTTACACTTTGCGATATATATGGACGGAACTGCTCAGTGCTTGTGTATCCGACTGAAAAGTTGATAAAAACGTTTTATGAGCTCAAAATACAGTCCGGCGACGCGGGGTTTAGGGTAGGGCTTCACCCCATCGTCGACGCCCGAGACACGTCTTGAGCAGACCCGGATGATCCAATAGCAGCCCTAGTATCGGCTGCGCTAGACTAGTCACTTTAATTTCCAGTGTTCCTAGTTCCAGGGTTACGTTTATTAATTTACTAGGTGGTAGGACTTTTTTGCAAAGTTCGTCTAGGTTTGCCAGATATTCAGCCGCCAAGTAGTAGTGTACACTGTAGCTAGTGAAATTACTGCATATGAAACTACGATCTGATCTCACAGTTTAGTAATCTCATTACTAGACTGTGCTAATGTCTCAGGGTGACGTGCGCAGTGCAATGTCACGTAAAACTCTATACTTTAGAGTTCTGTGTGACATCACAACTGATGTGGGCAAGCATGTCACTTAACATCAAGCGAACGGTTAGCTCGTAATGTCATTCTTTAACATTTAAAAAAAATAGTAATATTTACAAAATATAACCTACCTATACATATATAAGCTACCTACTACAAAAACATTTGCTCTGATACTACCTCGATGAGCTTACAGACAGTCTAAACGCTTTTAGCACCGGGCCACTCTAGTGCTGTAGGTAGCACAATAAACATTAATTAGATTTATAGTGCACGAGCTCCTGCCCGCAGCTTTATCCGCGCCGTGGCCTATGGGAAAATAATTTAACCACCCATTTCACCTTCTTAAGGGTGGAATTTCGAAAAATCATTTCTTAGCAGGTGCCTAAGTCATAACATCTACCTGCATGCCAAATGTCAGTCCGATCCGTCCAGTGGTTTGAGCTGTGCGTTGATAGATCACTATGTCAGTCAGTCACCTCTGAGTTATATATATTTAGATTAAACTACATAGCCACTGACTTCGTGAAACTTTCGTTTTTTAAGCTCCGAGTTGTAAATTCTGGAATTTTTAATTTTCGCATATTTTTCTTTACATGTAAAATTTAACAAAGAGCACTTTTTAGATATTGGTTTGTTCTTCATTCTTCAATGTACATTTGTAGCTATTCACTACCAAACCAAACTTTGCAACCACAAGACACTGGTCATTTTTCTTATGCCTTACTTAATTTTACCGACTACAAAAAACAATTCTCTCAACTTCATTTAAAATTAGGAGCAATTTAATAAATTCACGACACATAATATACATTGTTATCCTTACTTTATTATGTTTATAGACATTGTGGTCCTTTATTTCTCCCGCTTGTTTTGTACGACGGGATGGGATGCTGGAATCCTGCGCCGTGACGTAACTTGATAAACCTGATGTCGCAGGTTTACCTACTTTGTTTGACCTGCTCCATTATCGCTTTAGAGACAACATTATTTAATAAAACGTATTTATTTTAATTACATATTCTACTGGAATGGAACGTACACAAATATAAAATATATATGTTTTTGGAAACAAACACAATTCTTAAACAATTCTGTGAATTTTTTTGTTTTGTGTCATAATTATGTTGACCCATTGTACCCTACTTATAAGCTTTCCTGTTTTCGTCATCTTGGTGTCAATAGAGAAAGGATTTATCTATCTATCTATTTATGTTGTGTATATTTTTAAATTAGAGGGTTCTGCGGTTTTACCTGGACGTACCCGTTTTCTGGCACGAACACATTATTTTCCGGGATAAAAGGTATTCTATGTTTATCCCGGTAATATAAGTAATCCGTAATTGATTAACCCATTCGGCGTGACATCCACTCAGACGAACAAATATAAAAACCACTTAATTTTTTTTTATTTGTAAGAATTTTTGAGTATTTATGATTTTATAGATTACGCTTAAATCGGTCTAACTCTCTAGCTTTATTTTTTAGCCGTCTACGAAAATGTACGATAAGATCAATCGCGTTCTAGAAAAAACGCCGACAAAGGTCCAATAAAACTAAGTACGTGAGGGTTTGATTCGCACGTCAAGGCCGCTGCCGCCAGTAAAACGAAAAACAAAGGTGCCTGGTGATTGGAGGGAGACAGGAGAAAGAAAAGCTCAGGTGTTTTACCTCATTTCAAACTTATTGCATTCAGTAAATTCTCAATATATATCACTGGATGATGCATATTCGCATCACGTTTCCAGAGTGCGATACTGTCTTTGTCTTCCAGAATCCGCAAACGTGACGTCTGTCTCACAGTCAGCCAGCGAGCCTGTCAGATACCGTGCTATGAATTATGTAAAGGTAGATTTCAAGCGTTGCTGCAAACGACAAGGTACATTGCATCGCCCTCTAAACAGATTTAATTTCGTTCTATCACACTACACTCACACCATGATTTATAATTAAACGGTGCTGCAAATAAATGGTAATTTGCGCATACTACAGCCGCGGAAGGCCGCAGTGCATCAGATTTTCTTTCATACGGTATATCTCACCCCAGTGGTGACCTTGAGCTAGTTGCCTTCCGCTTCTGACGGCTAGGCACCTTGAGCACCTGCTCTCCCGCCTGGTGACGCTGTAATAAATATGTGTGGACATTTCACACAGCGCCATCTAGCCCCAAACTAAGCAAAGCTTGCACTATAATAATAATAATAATAATAATAAATATGTGTGGACATTTCACACAGCGCCATCTAGCCCCAAACTAAGCAAAGCTTGTACTATAATAATAATAATAATAATATGTTTGGACATCTCACACAGCGCCATCTAGCCCCAAACTAAGCAAAGCTTGTACTATGGGAACTAGATAACTGATACAATACTTAGATCCTTTTTTTGTAAATACATACATAGAATACAATATAAACACCCAGACACAGAACAAACATCAATGTTCATCACACAAATGCTTATCCTGGGTGGGAATCGAACCCACGACCTGCAGTTCAGAAGGGATACTACCAACTGAGCTATCGGGCCAGTCAAAGGTGTAAAGTTAGAGACCCGTTCTAAAAAAACGCATTATATCGCAAAATTGCGCCAAAGTCAAAAGAGTTGCTTCTGGCTACGCCACAGCCAAGAACTAACTATCATATAAAATGTTTAAACACAAAAAGTCTACGACACGCCGACTCATTCAAACATGGTTTTGTTACTAACGACGCTTCAAGCGGGAACGTGTGACATTTTACTAGGTCGCATGTCGTTGTCGCAGTGCTCGAAATTCTTCTTAAGGTGGTAGCGTGTGAACCTACATGCATTGTGGTAGCATAATGGTAATTACCTTATTAGCAAAACGTATTGAATGAAAATGTTCTACAATGAAATTATCAAGATATTAAACGTTTAACACGTTATGTAGTTAAGTTTAATCAATGTTTAAAATGTTTTTGGTGTGCGAGATTTCACGTCAGTGTTGCCAGAAGAAATATTCGTTTATTTGAAAACCAGCTTTTGAACCAAAATAATTCGCCAGTAAAAAGCTAATGATAGAATCTCACGATTTGTGCTAATTATCAGTTAAGCGCGTGGAAACACTGAAACGTTACAGAAATTACATTATCCCGGATTTTTTTTAAAGTGAAATGTGATACTTAAAACTATGTGTAAAAATTATTATATCAACATGTTACTGTCATTAAACGTTCGCCTAAAAGTAATTTTTTAATATGAATTAAATTTAATTTTGTTTTTTCTTTCTCCTAAGTTTAATTATATAAGTAACCATTTTTGTGTATTGTTGGGTAAATTAAATATTACTTCTCATTAAATTTATAAATGTGGAAAGTAATTTTTCATCTAGATCAACATTTCAACCATGCAGTCACAAGTACATATTTACTATTTAAAACATTTACTGAAGGAAAATTAAATTATAAATGATTGAAAATTGTCAATTTAGAAATTTATCACTTATTTTAACCCCATTTTCAAACAATTCCAATTTCAACAGAAAATAACAAAAAATAATACTGTTATGTTAGACTCTTGTTCTTGGCTCTTGACTTCTCTTGACTTGCTCAATAACGAAACCTTTACAAAAGTAACTCCGTTATATAAACCTACATCAAGTACTTTCTAAATCGATTAAAAAGTTGTACAAAAGTAGAAAATATAAGGCAAAATTCACGGCACGTAGTTGAAGGGAAAAAACCAACAGCACTTGGGAGACACATCGCATGAATAATGGAGGGGCAGGCTACATGATGTCTTCGGATGTTTTTATTCTTACTAAGTCAGAGAAATCAAATTTCTAACACGTTCATTAGTTGCATACGCTTCTCTGTAAGCACCTTCTACGAACCCTTTACTAAAATAACGAGTTTGCCACACGACTGAAGTAAAACTTCTTCAGCCTTATTAATAAACACGAACTAGCTTTAGACTAGTTACACCATCTTTTGTCTCTTTCGATCCAGCTAAATATTCTAGTAGCTAAAATAGGACAAAACCTGAAGTAACTAATCCGAGACTAATACCCGTTTATTAATAAGGCTGGTATCAAGGCAAGGTGGCAAGGTATCACTTGTTTTGGCTTTGTTTAATGTTAATGTCGCTATCTTGACAATTTTAATTGTAACTTTACTGGACATACCAACATAATAATACAAATTTTTAACTTTGTTATTTTGACAATGGTGATCTATGTCAACGAAGTTCAACTTCCGTTCGCCTCACATTTACCAGTTTACTCCCCAAGTCGTGTGCGTAAAGAAGTTTTACTTCAATATCACAACAAATTACCTTAATTAAATGAAAGTGGTAAAACTGGTAGCAAAGACGACCGATTGGCGCTACAGTGGGCACACTTATTGCTTTTACTATATAATTGGATCAAACATTACTCGTAAGTGCCTTTTTACACAATCATATTAATATTATAAAGGCGAAAGTTTGTATGTATGTAGGTGTGTATGTTTGATACTTTTTCACGCTCAAACGGCTGAATGGATTTGGATGAAATTCGGTACCAAGATAGCTTATACACTGGATTAACACATAGGCTACATTTTATCCCGGAAAAGTCAAACGTTCCCATGGGATCAGCTATTATTTAATACGACAATCCCTGTAACAATATGTATAGATATAGGTACTGTTCAATCAACCACCAATATTAAATGAACCAATATTAAATAAACCAAACCAAACCAGTATTAAATGTTTGAAGTATACTTTCCCATATACATACAGAAAATAATGTACTGTAAATTTTCTTGTAGCTTTACAGGTGTACGCTTTACTTGGGGAAAGCTGGTTAATACGTGACGAGAGCGTTACGGAAATTGATCGAGTGAGGTGAACGGAAATTGAGAGGGAAAAATAAGATTGTGAAGATAGAATAACTATGTGGTTTTTTATACCTGTGCTGATGTCCCAGGATGACGTACGCAGTGCAGTGTCACGCGAAACTTTATATTTTAGAGTTCCGAGTGACACTGTTTTGTTATGGGCGGCCGTGCCGCTTAACATCACTAACTTTAAAAAAAACTTATTCTGACATCGCAATGCAGTAAATTAATTTTTTTCCATCCTGTTCAGCTAAAAACCTATCCACCTTGAAGTCACCATTTACATGGAACCCTGTCATAAAAATAAAATGTATTATTCATGTGAGAAAATCGAGAAACTCGAGGGAATTCCGCGCTGCATCAGAACTATTGTGGTTTGCCATTTATTTGGAGGGTACCTCGAATAAATATTTTAAACTTGAATTTCGAACTGAGAAGTATAGAAATGGCTTGTGATTTATTTCTCGCAAGCGATTTGCATCTAGTCTTTGAGATGATCGTGAAGTCTTTATAGAACTTTTTCTTGTGAGACCTAATGTAGATTGGATAACCGTCGTGGTTTCGTAATTAAATTTATTTCGTTGAAAGTTTATTCATTATTTTATTTTTGCTCCTGTTGTGATGTGCGTATACCATACATATCAATATTATCACGCTAAAATGAAAACTACATAATAATAGACCCTGGACCCTAACTAGGATTCCCTGTATCTAGGGACCCAGGAACCACGAGGACCATGGTCCCACAACACCTAGAGCCGACACAAGTATTTGGGGTTTTTTTTCTATGGACAAATACTCGTTCTGTCGCGGGAATTGAACCCGTCACCTCCAGGTTATAAGCCGACCTGCTCAACCACCACACCACAGAGGCTGTCACCACATAGGCACATTGTTAGTTAGTCTTTCTTCGATTTCCTTGAGATTCCATCATCAGATCCTGACTTGATGATAATGGGACCACCTCTATACCTTTTTGAACTAAAAAAGACTTTTTTAAATCGGTTCACATTTCGCGCTAGCACCGATGAATATACACAAAAAACCTAGAGACGGACATAGTACCTACTACTTACGAAAATATATTATATTATTTGCCGATGGTGACGGTGCGGTGGTGGGGCGGGCCATCTAATCAGGGACCGCATGCCACAGAGAGACGCAGTTTGACCGCACAGAAGGCTAATTTTAAATATTTTTTTTTTATTATTTTTTTTATTATTTTATTTTATTGTGTTTGGTTTTAGGTAAGTTCTCATAAAATAGCTTTGATTAAAATGTACACTTACGTCGGAAAAAGTTGGTAAAGATACCAAAATGTTACTTCACATCTGAATAATAGTGTTCTTATGCAAACTTTAAAGCTTACTAACTTACGAGTATAAAGTTTTACCCTGCGAAAATCCAACTTGCAATTTATTATCATAATATTGCAAAGTGGAAATTATTTTTGATGAGTATTGCCACCGAATAAACTTTCACAAAAAAAGATCTTCAAGCTGTGGATTTTAAAGATACTTACTCCTTACTGTCGCGCAATGTGTACAACGAAACATATTTGACATTTTTGCTTATGATTTTGCTTTTATGTACTAGTTACGTAAAAAATATTCTATGTGTTAATCCAGCGTATAAGCTATCTGTATTCCAAGTTTCATTGAAATCCATTCAGTAGTTTTGGCGTGAATGAGTAACAAATGTCCATACGTCCATATATACAAACTTACACGTTTATATTATTAGTAAGAAAGTAAGGATTAGCTCTTTGGAACGAAATCTCAACCAAATCTCTTGAAGATCCATTGATTTGTTTCTTGCAATAGATTTAGAAACTTTTACATTATTATGTTATTTTTGGTGGAAACTCACGGTTATAAAAAAAAGTACAATAGGAAGTCTATGTATAATCAAAAATGACGTTATCAAAATATCGGAAAAATATAAAATAAAATGCAGCGTGGTGGTTTTTTATTTTTAATTTAATGAATGACGTGACGACCTTTTCGTTCACCTGATATTAAGCGACACAGCACTGTTCTTTTGTGGGTATAACCGAACAGTGTCACTCGGAACTCTAAAACTTAAAGATTCGCGTGCCACTGCACTGCGCACTTCAATTTGAGACATCAGCACAGACTGGTTATCAGATCACTAAACTGTGAGATCAGGTCATAAACTCTCAATTGGCCAGTAATTTCACTAGCTACAGTGCCCTTCAAACCGGAACACAGTAGTGCTTGCGCACTACTGCTTGGTGGCAGATTGACTGGCAAAGCAGTCGTACTTACCTATGCAAACTTTGCAGAAAAGTCCTACCACCTAGTATTTTTTTTATATATAATGTAAATTTTATTAATTAATTTATTATGATTTATCCACTGAGAAAATGTGCCAGTAGTGGGAACGTAGATTATGACGATGCGATAAAAAATCTTTATTCCCAGTTGATTTTTTACACTGTGACTATATACAGAGGTGTCTGTGGTCACACTCAAGTTGTCAATTAAAATCATATCACCAACGCGACGCTACTCTGTAATAAATTTATAAAATGATACAGAAAAACACGATTATATCTATTTATATACATATATATAATTTAATTCAAAGTCCAGACTGACTGACTTATATATCAACGCACAGCCTAAACCGCTGGTCCTAGAAACTTGAAATTTGGAGGGGGTATTCTTTGTAAAGTGTAGGTATCCACTAAGCAAGGGTTTTTCGAAATTCCACTACTAAGAGTGTGAAACGGGAGGTTGAATCTATGAAAAATTTTCTCCTTAATTTCCTATAGGCCACACAGGCGAAGCCGCGGGCAGAAGCTAGTAAAATATAAAACCCAATTAAAACAACAATTCTGTAGTTTTACAATTACCTTTAAAAAAAGTTTTGAGTCCACTTAGACGTACTTTGCAGATAAACCACCAAGTGATGCAAACGTAGATGCTTTTATTGATTCTTATACGATGTAAAACGTAAACGTAAATGACGTTACGTCTGTACGAATAAACGTGTTTTCAGTAGAGGAAACTAAATTGTCCTGAAATCCGATTGGACTCATAAAATATGACATGTATTTTCGATTTGAGTCACGAAATAAATAACATCAATCGTAGTTTGTACATAAATTGAATGTTAGAATAGAATAGAAAGACTTATTTCACAGCCCCTTTGGTGTGGTGGTTGAGCAGGTCGGCTCATAACCTGGAGGCGGTGGGTTTGATTCCCGCGGCAGGACAAGTATTTATGCACAGAAAAAAAAGCGCAAATACTTGTACTGAGTATGGGCGTTGTGAGACCATGGCCTTCGTAGTTCCTGGGTCCCTAGACACAGGGAAACCTAGTTAGGGTCCAGGATCTATGTATGTGATCGTTGGGTGTTTATTATTATAATACTATTCAATACTTGCCTAAAGCTAAAGTTAAATAAGTAAAAATCAGGTACGATAATAACATATACAAATTACGAACACAGAACAAACAAAAAACAAGTAATTGTTGAGAAATTGCGAGAACAAGTTTTGGTGCTATTGAAATTGTTGCCAGTGAAATTGGTGCTATTGGAATTGGTGCTTGTGGAATTGGTGCTTGAGGATTTGGTGCTATTGGAATTGGTGCTAGTGAAATTGGTGCTATTGGAATCGGTGCTTGAGGATTTGGTGCTATTGGAATTGGTGCTAGTGAAATTGTTGCTATTGGAATTGGTGCTAGTGGAATTTGTGCTATTGATATTCATGTTGATATTATGGGAATACCTCAAATAATGAAACTATGAGCTCTTCACTAGGAGCTATAGCTCGGCTCTACGTGTGGATCCTGGACCATTTGCGTCCATCTACTACAAATCTACACTCATATTATAGCGAGAAAAGCTAGTTTGTTTAATTGTCTGTGATAAAGATCCATAATGGTACTCATATTTGCTTAATGCATGTTACGCTATCTATCGTTTTTAGTTTCAAAAAAGATTCTGAATTTGGTGCTATTCAATTTTTAGTATTTGTCACATCAGTACTTGTTATAAAATACTATCCATTATAAACCAATTTGAAAAATTCTTGTTTGCTTCAATAGATTTAATTTTAGAGTGATCCTACAAAAATTTCATCAAAATCGGTTCAGTAGTTTTGTTTTAAATCAAAATAACTGGTAAAGTATGTCATCTAAGTACACTTCACATTATGAAATTAAAGTGATCAAGCCCTCTTAATTCAAATAAAGGTAGGTATGGCTTAACCTAATTTCCATACAGACTACCAAACAACGCCTAATTAAAGGTGTTCCGTTTTCTTACCCAAATTCGTTCTTAATTAATATTGTAATTAAAAGGTTGTTTTGTTAATTATTAAACAAGGTTTTGAGGCATTATCTAAGATTGAAATAATGTTTGAAACGAAATAAGCATGATTATAATAGTATTAAACTTAGTTGTTTTAAAATATGGCCATCTCTTCATTAGAATTAGAGTGAACGGAATGAGCGAATCCAGATGTAGGCTTAACAAAGAAATGTGTTCAGACTGAAAATCAGTTATTAAGGTTCAGGACCTTAATAGTATGCTGAGTTGGAGCCCATTCGTGACAACACGTAGCATTGTTTCATATGCCGCGAATAAATGGTTTTTTTTTCTTCTTTTCTTTCTTACGTACTAGCTTAGAGTTCGTATTTTTCAATAAATCCTGACGTAACTTAGAACACAGGTTCTGAAGAAATTTTTTGTCGTGAGGCGTATTTATTCTCCGCGGCTCTTACATACAGCATCCACAGGAGAGATGTGGAGATCCTGTTTATACCTTAAATAAATAATTAAGTTCATTAAAATATTGACGTGACGAGCTAATCGTTCACCTGATGTTAAGCGACACGGCTGCCCAAATCAGTTGCAGAAAAAACTTGCCACACTTGCCAATAATTTCATTTATTCAACTTTCATTTCTTTTTCTCGCTAGTTGCTCTTTAGTCGTTGAAAGGTAACGAGAGACGGAGTGATTCAAATAAATATTTAGCTATTATTCTGTGGTATTAGTAGGAAGTAGAAGCAAATTATATTAACATAAACTCACATACTTTAGAAGATTATCCAACCAAAACCAGTAGAATGCGAATGCCAAGTGATGTAACAAGACGTGACCCTAGTGTGGCCCCGCCCTTGCATGCTAGATGGTAAACAAGCATACACATGACACCGCCGACGCAAGTTCGTGGCCGAAGCAGATAAACTGATAACGTTTATGCTATTTTACTGAATGTGTTTATTTCTTGCAATAATATTTGATTTTTTATGTTAGGCAATGACGTGACGAGCTAACCGCCCTTATAACGCCTGATATTAAGTGACACTGCTGCCTATATCAGTAGTAGTGTTACTGGGAACTTTAAAGTATAGTTTCGCGTGACACTGCACTGCGCACATCATCCTGAGACATCAGCACAATCTAGTAATGAGATTACTAAACTGTGAGATTAGGTCGTAAAGTCTCATTTGCCCAGTGATTTCACTAGCTACAGTGCCCTTTAAACCGGAACACAGCAGTGCTTGCGCACTACTGCTTGGCGGCAGAATGACTAGCAATGCGGTGATACCTACTTAGACGAACTTTGCAGAAAAGTTCTACCACCTACTCGTAGAGATAATAACAAAAGACGACTATCCGTTCTTAGCCGATTAGTAAATTTTATTCAAGACATGTCAGACGCACGCCATGCGTGCAGCTTTGAATTGACAATCTATTGTTATGCAGCGTTACGTTCTACTGATACAGTGTACACAGCTAAATGTTCGCTATGACTTGGATGAGTTTAGGCAACTGTTTACAAAAAGCGGCAAAATTAGTTAAAATTTAGATAAATGTTGTCAAACGCAAGCTCATTTAATATTTAAAAAAAAAAATGTTTTTACAACTGAGCGCTATCGCGCTTTAGTGTGTTAAGTAAGTGGGGACCGACGTCGGGGTTCTTTCCAGTGCCTTCCGGTTAGCTTAATTACTTTGACATCAGGGTTAGCACATAATTAAGAAGGAAGATTTACTCATTTGTTATCCTTTCCGTCCTCTATTTAGGAAAAGCGATACATGTGTCAAAAGTTTAACCCAGCCTTAAAGAAAGATACATCAACCAGTGTTCCGGCAGCTTCACTTCAGACCACTTCTCAATCCAGACGTAGCGTGGCGCGCCTCTCGCCGATAATCATGTTTTAAAGATTACTGTATATCCTACCGCCCTGCCCTCTAACGCTCAATCACCACGGAAATTGATTGTGGTCAAACGCTACTAAATTGGTACTAATGTAAAATTACAACTGGCACTGACGGCGAATCATATTATCGCTCAGCTAATCTTCTTCCATTAGTCAAAATATCCAATAGAAAAAACTGTCATGACATGAGTTTCAGTTAATTTGAATTAGTGATAAATTATCATAGGATCCTGGGTCTTAACTAATCCTAGTTAGGACCCAGGAGACCAAGGAGCTACGAAGACCATGATCCCACAACACCCAGACACAAAACAAGTATTTGCTTTATTTCTGTGCACAAATACTTGTCCTGCCGTGGGAATCGAACCCACCGCCTCTGGGCTATGAACCAACCTTCTCAACCTATTATAATGATTAAAAGTACCTTATAAGATACACGTCATGTTATTATGACCTATAATCCCCCGATATTACCAACCATTGTTATTATTAAGCCTGAAATATTATTACATTTTTGCATAAACACTTAAGTACTGTTCTTTGTTGCAGGTAATTGCAGATTATGCAATCAGGCAGAGGTCGGCCGTATGCATAATGGCATATCGCATATTCAATAACACACGGTTATAATCAGCTATTATTAATTATAATGATACACCAGGTAGGTTCGTGTGGAAATGTATTATTTTTGCATGTTTAAAGAGTGGAGAGTCACGTGGACACATTGCAATGCGAGTCTGATCTAAACTAATATTATAAAGAGGAAAGATTTGATTGTTTGTTTGCATTGAATAGGATCAGAAACTACTGGATCAATTTGAAAAAATCTCCATTGAAATCTTATGTTATCCTCGATGGACATAGGCGATAGAATATTGTTTATAAATTAGGAATCCGTATGAAAAAGTCGATAATAATAGTAATAATAACCCGGACATTCGAGTTTTGGCGGGAAAACGAAAAAGATCGCGTCGCCGCATTGTATTATTTTCCAAAACTTGTGTTATTTTCAGTGTTAGTGCATAAACTTGGTGGCATTTTATTCGTTAAGTGCTGAATTACAGTCATGAGTGTAGGAAAGTGGTATAATGATGGTGAAACGTTTCTTTTCGTGTTGTTTCCAAAACTCCATAGAAACTTCTGGTAAAGTTGCCACCACTTTACTAGAAGTATGACTTGACTAGACTAGACTATGACTTAACTTGATGACTTGGACTGTGACTTGACTTGACACACTATATGATATTAATTAACTGAATATATATATCAATTACATGACACTGGCTAAATACACAAAAGTGAGGAGCCAAAACCAAACGAAAAAAAACCTGGACACTATCTAGGATTCCCTGTATCTAGGGACCAAGGAACAACGAGGACCATGGTCTAGGGACCCAGGAACGACGAGGACCATGATTCCACAACACCCAGACTCAGAACAAGTATTTGCGTCTTTTTCGGTGCACAAATACTGCCGCGGGAATCGAACCTGCCACCTCTAAGTCATGAGCTGATCTACTCAACCACCACTCCGCAGAAGCTGTTAAAAATAATACTCAAAACACAAAAGTTTTGGAAATAATAGTTACTAAGCTGACAACGGAATATTTTTACGTCCCCGCCAAAAACCCACTTTAATACTTACAATAGGCATAAAAAGCGGTCAATTTCAAAATTCAAAACAAGAACCAACTCGGAGATGACCGATCTAATCAATAAAGAGCCCGCCCGCCACTGCCTGCGACAAACGAACCGGATCGACGAACAAAGGCCTACAAAACGCTGATTGTGTGTTTGTGATCTTTATCTCTGTTCCGAATACAAAAGACAATTCATTTTGTCCGTCTATTAAGACACTTGGGGGAAATTTCGCTGGAAAAAGTCGAACGAATATCTTTGTTAATTTAATTTTTTTTATTCTTATTTCATGAATTGTTTTTATAACCACACCACGTTGTATTTCAAGTGTCGTTTTAGAATACTTGCCAACTCAGCTCAGAAGCATCTTTATGGAGGTGACGCTAAACCACAAAATAGGAAGCTTCCAGAAAAGTGTTCAAAGAGTTATCTGAGGGTAGGCAACGCACCGGCAATGCCCTCGGTGTTGCAGATGTCTATAAGGGGCAGTGACTACTTACCATCAAAGAGATCGTATGTATAGATTGCCATTTAATAAAAAAAAAAATCTACTTAGCTCTCTAACGTTTTGTCTCAGTGACTGGATTGTAGACTTTACAAGAACTATCTACACACATTACGCCAGTAGTGTCACGAATCTATTTATTTGATCGAATTTTTCAAAATTCTAGTTGGCAACACTACGCGATTGCGCTAGAGCATGAGCCACGCTGTTGGGGAGAAAAAGGTTTAGGCCCAATATTATAAAAATGTATAGTACACACGAACTAAACTAGATGGCGTTGCACACCACTAAAAACCTCAAGCGTTTGGTTCACGATGTTTTGCTGTGCTACCAAGTATATCAATAAAAGAGCTTTCCCTCGCAATTAAAATTGTTTTATTTCGGAGCGTTTTTGAGCACGATGTACCGCCACCAACAAAAAAACAATCAAAAGCCGTGCGAAATTAACTCCAATTCCAATTCCTTCAAAGTTGTGATAGAAGGATCAGTTTGCAAGTCTGGCTCGTCTCATGACCGTTTGGACGTGATTAAACCAACTAGACAGGGTTAAAGAGTTTTAGAACTGCTGAGAATTCTCTGTAGTTCCCTTTTCTTGGTTGTCGGAAACTTTAAACAATTAAGCTGCAATAAGACAACTTTAAAGTTTATTTAAGCTTTGACTAAAGGAATATTTGTGGGCGCGCTAAATATTTGTTATCCCACTCTCAAAAGTGATTTATATAAGCGTACTTATGACGCCTGTAGCATAGTGGTTGAGCAGGTCATCAGCTCATAACGCGGAAGTCTGCTCAAGATGAAGCTCATAACGCGGAAACTTGGAAACCGAATCCACAGGGGTTCGATTTCCAAGTTTTATTTTTACTTGGAAAAAAAAACGCAATTACTTCTGAGTCTAGGGTCCGTATTACAGAACCAGGCTCAATCATCAATCGGTGCTCAAGCAGAGATTTCATTCATAAAGTGATCAATTAGTAAATAAAGTCTCTGCTTGAGTACCAATCGATGACTGAGCATTGTTCTGTAATACGGACCTTAGTGTTATGGGACCATTGTCCTCGTTCTTCCTAGCTCTCTAGATATAAAAATAAAGCAAGGAATCAGATTGGAAAACCAAATAAGTTATCTTTCCTACTACTGCTGCAAGCAATCTGGTACAACACAGAAAAGAAAAATCCAACTCTCGGTCCTTTCATTTATTTCACCACCAATAAATAAAGCATTAAACAAAATGGAAACCTTTTACAAAACTAAATACAGGAACCTTTTCACTCCGCTCTATATTCGGTTCGATTCCTTTCTAAAAACTTCGGCGAGTCGAGAGCAACTTCCGTAAAGCTTACGCTCGCAAAGGAACCCCGTCATACTTTCAAGAGGAACTAATTAGCCTGATCGATATCATGCTTCATTCGTCAAGCTTGTAGATAGATATATATGAGTTTAAGGAGGCAAAAAACAGCGGCTAAAATCTTTTAAAGAACGAAACCAATTAATCAAACAAACAACAAACCAACCAATTAAACCAAACAACCATAAAGTTACTACGCAGGAACCTCCAATGTTTCGAAATTACCTACTTTCAAGATTTATGATCAGTATCGCCTGCTTAGCGTAAATTGGTTGTAAAAGTAATTGGTTGTAAAAGATGAAAAAAAAATGGTGGTAAATTTGGACATAAAACCAATTATTGTCACGGTTAAGAAAAGAATGTCCTGGATTTAGAAATGGACGCATGCGGATTAGTATCCCATACGTGACTCAAAATTTTTCTTTATATTAAAATCAATCGATCTCCCTGTAGATACGAAACTGTAGTTTTCCTATATTTTTAAGGGAAAGCCTCGATTAATCGGGAATAAGTACTTCCCTATAACACCCACAATAAATACGTAATTCCCAGACCCTGGGCAACTCATCAAAGCTACTTCCTTAAGACTAATTGCCCTAATCAATAGCTTAGTTCCGCGTTCTGCATCCAAGAATAGTCTAGAAGCATTACTTCGAGCATGCACCAGTTTCTTCGACCTAACCAAAGATTATTTAATACACTAGACTGGTAATAATGCTGGCCCGTTCTCCTTAAAACAAACTTAAAACAACATGAGTCCCCTTAGACAACATCGTCACTTGATGAGGTGAGATATCGTCAATGGTATACCTATTTTAGCATCAATAACTTTTACTAGGTGGTAGGACTTTTCTGCAAAGTTCGTCTACGTAGGTACTACCGCTTTATCAGTTATTCTGCCACCAAGCAGTAGTGGGCAAGCACTACTGTGTTCCGGTTTGAAGGGCACTGTAGTTAGTGAAATTACTAGGCAATTGAGGCTTTATAATCTGATCTCACAGCCGAGTAATCTTTTTACTAGACTGTACGGATGTCTCAGGATGATGTACGCAGTGCAGTGTCACGCGAAATTTTATATTTTGGGAGTTTCGAGTGACACTGTTCTGTTATAGGCTGCCATGTTTTTTACAGAATTTATTTTGGAGAATGTGCCCAGGAGCTTCACAATCTTATCCCACCGTCTCCATTCCACTACAGGACCTCACGGCGAGGTCAGAGTTACCATCCTTACGTTGTTGATTTACCTTTTGTTCGTACGAAACGCTTTGCAGATTCTTTTATTGTGCGTACGGCTAGGGAATGGAACTCACTCTCGTCGTCGGTGTTTCCATCCACATACAACTTGGGTGTCTTTAAGTCAAGAGTAAATAGGTTATTTCTGGGTAAACGTGCTCCACCTTCGACCTCATCGTCACTTACCATCAGGTGAGATGTAGTCAAACGCAAACCCATCGACAGTAAAAAAAAAATGTTGCTTAACATAAGGCGAACGGCTAGCTCAGCACATAATTCACTAATATAAAAAAAACTGCTCTTTAGTTCAGTATAGACTCTTGACAATCATAATGCAATCCCACTATGACGTTTTCAGCTGTCAACTGAACCAATCACAGCATTGCGACGACCAATCAGAGTGACTTATATATTTTCCTCTATCCATAATCTAGATCAGTGCACACGGACTGCTGGTTACCCACTCCATGGTAAAGCTACAAGTTTTAATGAGAGATCTTTAAGCTTTATACTTTCTTTTAGTATTTAGACTTCCACGGGGAACTTAGTGCGGGGTTTTTAATTAATCTGCCCTTTCTTACTCCTGTTTTTATGCTTAATGTTTTAATGCAATGACTCGGTAATGTTAGGGATGTCACTGACCTGAATATTTTAAGGGTTTGCATATTTGCGCGGCCAGGCCAACGGCAGTCGCCTAGGTATGGACGACACAGCGCGCTGAAGGCCATGATAGTGTATTCGAACTAAAAAAAGATAGAAGTACAAACAATACATCATTCTTTTATTCAACAAAAACATTAATATGTACAGGCACTCTATAAATAAAACGTTACAACTAATAAAACATTATTTACAAAACAAATATGCTATCCAACTCACCACCACGTGGAAAGGTTCCCAGAATACTGGCAGCATTACCTCGAAAAAAAGTTTGTGAAAACTAAATAACTTATACCATATAGCATGGGAAGCATGCGGTGACGATGACGCGAACTTCACGCTTTTTGTTCACCCAAAAAGTACACATATATACACAGTATACATATAACTCATGGAAAGCGTTCGGTGACGATGACGCGAGTTCCGTGATTTTTGTTTACCCAAAAAGTACTCAACGCGCCTAAAGAAGTTTTCACTTCAAAATATATTTTTCTTTGTTTTTTTTTCGGATCACACTTTTGTTTATTTAGCCAGTGTCAAGTAATTGATATAATTTCTCAAGTTAATTAATATTGTGTAAGTATATAACTACGTGTCATGTAAAGTGACAGTCCAAGCCGTCAAGTCAAGTCATAGTCTAGTCTAGTTAAGTCATACTCCTAGTAAAGTGGTGGCAACTTTACCAGAAGCTTCTATGTAGTTTTGGAAAGAACACGAAAAGAAACGTTTCGCCATCATTATACCACTTTCCCACACTCATGCCTGTAATCCAGCACTTAACGAATAAAATGCCACCAATTTTATGCACTAACACTGATAATAACACAAGTGTTAAATAATACAATGCGTTGACGCGATCTTTTTCGTTTGCCCGCCAAATCTCCAAAATATAGTTAAATCAAGAATAACTTGCTCTATGTGTTAGACAATCATATATCAAACATGGCGCTTACGATAAAGTAGGCAGTAGGTAAATAACTTATTCTTTTTCTAATACTAATTTATGAAAATCTCCCGAGTTTATAAATTCAATTTAGTGTGTGTGGGCGCCTCGTGTACCGTTATATTAAAATACTAGCTGACCCGCCCCTGCTTCGCACGGGTGAATTAGTAAAACGCAGTCGAACGGGACAAAAAGCATCCTATGTCCGTCTCCTGGTTTTAAGCTTCACCCACACTCATTTTCAGCCCAATCGGTTCAACCGTTTTTGAGTTATAAATAATGTAACTGTGACTCGCCCTTGAACGGTTTTTTTTAAAACCGCATTAACCTATCCCTTGGTTCTACAAACTCTAAAGGTGTGGTAACAGCCAGTTTAAGCTAAACCTTGTGCACCAAAGGTCTGGTGTATATTCAAGAGCTCAACTTATAGTGATCCTTTATTATTTTTCCTTAATTTCGTCATAGCTTCAATATGTCTACACAATATTTTTTTATATCAACGGACAAGTCAACTCAGTCAACAATGAAGTCGGATTGAAAAAAACATTTCATAGCCATTTGCTGAATATGATAACAAAATTGAGTAAAATGTTTCTCCACACAAACATTAACACCACATTTCACCCCCTTAAGGGTTAATTTTTCAAAGACTGAGAAACACGTGCCGTTTTTTCTTTTTTTGATATATTTGCAAAGTTTCATAACAATAGGTTTACAAAAAAAATCTCACCATACAAACTTTACCAACCCCTCTCATCAGTTTAAGGCATGATATTTGGAATAAAAAGTAGCTTTAATGTTGACCGGGATTATAAATATTTACCATAATAATAAGTTTCATCAAAATCGGTCCGGTAGTTTTTGCGTGATGGCAAAGGGACAGACAGAAGTGTTACAAAAATTTTCTAGATGGCGCTGTTTGGTGTTGTCAATGATAATGCATAGTTTCTATGGAACTTGAGGTAGTTTGTATGAAGTTCTGAATCGCGGTTACGATATTTTGGCAAAAATCTACGTCTATTTCTTAATGAATTCGTACCAAAGCGCGTATGATCGCAATTTTATTATATGTATAGATTGTCAACGTGCGAACATATATACTGATACAAAAATAAACCCACAGGCTATTGAAAATGGCTGACAATGGTCGGGAACTGAGGTAGGTCGACCCAAATCTAAGAATAGCTCCTTTAACGTAATCTTACAGAATATATGATAAGTATTACCGTAATGTTTACACCAAAAGTGCCTTGTGGCTTTGTGCTAGCTATGTATCTCTTTGGATTTTTTTTTTTAAACTCGATCCAAGGAATAATTAATTTTCTTTGCTATCAGTTTTACCGCTTTCATTTAATTAAGGTTATTTGTTGTGTTATTGAAGTAAAACTTCTTTACGCACACGACTTGGGGAGTAAACTGGTAAATGTAAGGCGAACAAAAGTTGAAGTTGATTTACGTAGATCTCCATTGTCTACATAACAAAGTTAAAATTTGTATTATTATGTTGGTATGTCCAGTAAAATGACAATAATTTACAATTGTCAAGACGGCGACATTAACATTAAACAAAGCAATAACAAATTTATACCGGCCGATAGATGGCGCTAAACTAAAGAAGTTTTACTTCAGTCGAGTGGTCTAAAGCATACTAGATTTTTTATACTTTACATGTAACCAAGAATTATTTCCTCGAATATTGTCATTGTTCGACCGATCACCCAGTATAATTATTTACTGAAGGAAATCGCAAAGCACCTTTGTATTTCATAATCTTAACCAACATGCCCGATGGCCCACAGAGCATAGCTTTCTCAATGCTAGCGGTGGCAGGGTAATATTCCCTTGCTCTGTAGAAATGCCAGACAAATCACAATTTCAATTTATAAACAAATAACTTTCTGAACATTCCTTTTCGAGGAAAACTCAGATGACGTAATTATTTGTAAAGAATTTCATTCGAGGGACCTCGTTTGTTGAGGGGTGGATGTAGGGGGTCGACCCGAAGTGCACGGTGACTTTTCAGAATGAGAATGCAACTTTTCATTCTGGAAAATGCGCGCATAATCTCGTCATCTCCTATAAATAAATAAATCACACTATCACATCACACTAATATTATAAAGGCGAAAGTTTGTATGTGTGTTTGTGTACACACACACAATTTCACTTTTCCGGGATAAAATTTAGCTTATATGGTAATCTAGTGTATAAGCTACCTTGGTACCGAAATTCATCCAAATCCTATCAGCCGTTTGAGCGTGAAGGAGTAACAAACATGTATGTTTGTTACTCCTTCACGCTCAAACGGTGACTTTTCAGAATGAGAATGCAACTTTGTGTTTGTGTGTACACAAACACACGTACAAACTTTCGCCTTTATAATATTAGTGTGATGTGATAGTGTGATTTATTTATTTATAGGAGATGACGAGATTATGCGCGCATTTTCCAGAATGAAAAGTTGCATTCTCATTCTGAAAAGTCACCGTTTGAGCGTGAAGGAGTAACAAACATGTATGTTTGTTACTCCTTCACGCTCAAACGGCTGATAGGATTTGGATGAATTTCGGTACCAAGGTAGCTTATACACTAGATTACCATATAAGCTAAATTTTATCCCGGAAAAGTGAAATTGTCCCGTGGGATGAGTAAATAATTAAAATACTTTTTATCTACAGGTGAAACTGCGGGGCGCAACTAGTAATAAATAAATATTAGTAAACATTTCACACAGCAGCATCTAGCTCCAAACTCAGTAAAGCTTTTACTATGGGACCAAGATAACTGATGCAATATACTTAGATAATTTTTTTGTTTGTAAATAGTAAATACATTACATAGAACACAATATAACACCCGGGCACTGAATAAACATCGACGTTCATCACACAATTTTTTGTCTTGGGCGGGAATCGAACCCACAGCCACAGTTCAGAAGGCAAAGTAACTACCAACTGAGCTATCGGGCCAGTCAATATAAATAACTATAACTAACAACTATAAATAACCCCAAAGCTCGGTGATTATTTTCATCCTTACATCGTGAGTGATACCTTTTGATTGTGATGTGACCATTCTCTCTTCAAGTCAAGAGAGAATGGGCATCTCAAACGTACTCCACCTCCAGCATCATCATCATCAGCAATCACATCGTTTCATTATCTCTGATAGCAATTTTATTTTATTATTTGTGTACTATCGATGATGAAAAGTCCCTGTGTGTTGTGGCCTTTAAGAGGCGAGGTTAATATTTAATTTTACGGCATTTTTCCCTCCGCAGATCAAAGCGAGAAATACGAACTCGATGTTGGTATTTTACATTTTACATTGATGTCAAATTAAGTTATATAAAATTAAAATTAATTTTAAAAATATCACTTGCAATCTTTTTTTGTTTAAATGAAATACCGCGTTGGAAGCAATAAAAAAATGTACAAAAAAAATACTGATGTGCCGTGTATTCTATGATAGAACCTTTTAGACATCTTCGCTTACTTTTATCCGCGGGTGAAACTGCGGGGCGCAGCTAGTTAATTATACTTTTTAGGGTTCCGTAGTATTAAGCATGAATCTAGCTATAAGAGGTAGTCTCTTATAACTCAGGTACCGTTATATGTTTACAAACATCGATTTTAACATGTAAACATGCTATACGAATAACCCAAATCAGTTTAATCCTGGTTAGAAAACGTTGACACCCCAAAAATAAGAAAACCTGTGTTTTGGCATACCAACGCCTTCAAAAGTGTTTTCGACATAAACATCAGTATAAAAGTTCTGTTACAAAATTTCCCTCCGCACGTTATCCAAAAACGTGTTTCGTGTAGAAATAAAATCATTGTATCTTGAACTTCTGTTTCGAGATACAATGGTATTATTTCTACCTGGCAACTGCTCATAGATTCGTGGTTAGCAAATTTGAACTTTGCTCGGGAAGCCATTACAACTCGGGAACTCATGAATAGGTACTGTCAAAAATTAATTAGCAAAAACTGCCGAACAATTGTAGCTGCGGACTTTTTGCTGTTGGTACTTGTGTACACGTTTGTGTATTATAATGATTTATGTCAGCGACATTCTTAAACTATGATAATGAAACAAAAAACTAATAATCGTTGATTATAATAATAATTTTGTAGTATTGTTTTTTTGGCTCCACTCTTTTGTGTAATTAGTAGTGTCAAGTAATTGATAATTTCTCAAATTCAAGTCAAGTCATAGTCTAGTCTAATCAAGTCATACTCCTAGTAAAGTGGTGGCAACATTACCAGAAGCTTTTATGTAGTTTTGAAAACAACACATCATTATATGATTGTAAGTAATACTCCCGTTTTTTTTGCCGGAAAACTAAAAAGATCGCGTCAACGCATTGTACTATTTTCCAAAACTTTTGTTATTTTCAGTGTTAGTCCATAAAATTGGTGGCATTTTATTCGTTAAGTGCTGGATTACAGGCATGAGTGTGGGAAACTGGTGTAATGATGGTGAAACGTCTCTTTTCGAGTTGTTTCCAAAACTACATAGAAGTTTCTGGTAAAGTTGCCACCACTTTACTAGGAGTATGACTTGACTAGACTAGACTATGACTTGACTTGACACTAATTGTACATAGTATATGAATTTACTTGAGAAATCATCAATTACTTGACACTAGACACAAACAAAAACAAAAAATATATGGTAGCATGAGAAATGTTTCACTTTTCCTATGACCGCGAACTTTACTGTGGCCAGCTTGAATCACACTAATAATATAAAGGCGAAAGTTTGTATGTGTGTATGTTTGTAACTCCTTTACGCTCAAACGGCTAAATGGATTTGGATGAAATTCGGTACCAAAATAGCTTATACACTGGATTAACATATAGGCTACATTGTATCCCGGAAAACTGAAATGCTCCCGTTGGATGGGCAAATAATTAAAATACTTTTTATCCGCGGGTGAAACCGCGGGTCGTAACTAGTAAAACATAATAATACGAAAAATTCTGAGCACGAAATCACGAATTCAAATATAATTATTTTGCACTAAAAAGTTAATTAAAACCAATTAACTTGCACATGCACCATGCACTTATCCTGCTTCATCAAGCTTAACTATAACCAATTTAAATTTGGTTAAGGTTAAAATTTGCATAATCCGCTGCCGAAGTGCCCCTGAAATACCCGAGTTACGTGTGGTGCTCAAAGTGGAATAGGTGGATGGCAATTGTCTATTATGAAGTTATTTTCACCAATATATAAAAAAAAATTAAGTTTTAATTTATTTAAAAGTTCCTTTATGGGGATTGGTGGTAAAAAGACGTCATGATGGAAGTTTGTGAACAGAAAGAAATCTCACGTGATCTTGTTCTAAAGTACTCGTATTTATTTGTCATAACATTCAAATATAGAGCTATAGCAATTTTTTTATTGAGGATATTTCAGTTTTTTTTTTGTAATCATATAATTAATTAAAGGTGAAGCCTTTAAAAATTTTGTTTCACTACTTACAATAATTATTTTTAAAACTAAACAGTATGTTTTACTAGGACCTAGTAATTTTGCAGAATAGTCTTACTTACCACCTAGTTACTAGGTCATTTATGTAAGTATAGCTCGCGCAAAACTTTATGAGCTCTCGGAAGTTAGCGCGGATGGCTGCGCAGTACGCATATTATAGTTATTGTATGGCCGCTTTCACGATACACTCTACTGTGCGCAGTATCTGTGTCTCTATGTATGTCTATGCGCAGATTGGTACTCGCAAAACTTTATGAGCTCTCGGAAGTTAGTGCACTCTATTGTACCATGCGCAGTTTGGTACTCGGGCCTAACTTTCGAGAGCTCATAAAGTTTTGCGCGAGCTATACCACCACCTTTCCAGTTATTCTGTCGCCAAGCAGTAGTGTAGAAGTACTACTGTGTTCTGGCTTGACAGACACACAAGTAAGATTTTATGACATGATTTCATTTTGTTCTGAAGTGTAATCTTATTGCTAGATTGTGCTAATGTCTCTGGATGCTCAGTGCAGTGTCACACGAAACTTTGTAGTTCTGAGTGGCAACTGTTATAGGCAGCCTTGACGCTTAATATCAGGTGAACGATTTGCTCACCGTTTAAACTGTAGTCACAGTTTTTAGTCACAAATAATATAACAATATTACAGATCCAATTTAGTCTATTTTAGATTTTCAGTGGACGTGGCTTAGTGTGGCGTGTTTCATATCCAAAAAAAGCCCAACGAGCCAAAAAGAACCTCCAAAAGTTAAGTTATAACCACCACAGCTCATAGCGTGGTATAGCTTAACTTGATGCTATGTTACGACCTTCCAGTTAAGTTATGAAGCTATTTTATATTAATGTGAAAAGTTAAGCCGTAAATTTTTAGTTTTTTATTTAATCTGTTGACAAATAAATTTATACTTTGGTGCATGCAATCGCAGACTTATTTTAAACTAGCTGACACACCAACTTTGCACGGGTAAATAAATTTTACGCCCTCCCACTGCCTCACTCCACCACCCCACCGTATATGCCCTTTCTCTACAAGTTTCATCATTTCTTGCTTCTGGGAAGATATAACGAAGAAGGGAGGGGGTTCCTTCTTCGTTACTTCTTCCCTCCTCATATTTTCCAAACATAATATTGGTTATATAACCCTCCGGTCGCCATCCTGCGGTGGTACAGTGCGGAAGTCTTTACCTAAATTATAAATAGTGATTTTTCATTTATTTATTTATAAAAATATCTATTTATAATAAATATATTAGTGTATGGTACTTCAACTAACGAATGTTATTGTGCGTTGTTATATATAATTATGCGCTAGTTCCGATGACGCATTGTAAAGAACATTTGTGCAAACATTACTTAGCTACTTGAACACCGATAAATCTTTCTTTTATGTATAAATAGACATAAAAGTAGGTCATTATAATCAAGTGCGGGTTATACATTATTCAGGTGGCGCTTGAGGTAGCGCCTCACTCATTCTGGATTGAGAAATAATTAAGAAATAATAATGGCTGACGAAACACAAAGTAGATACTGTTTTTATTTTTGGTGCAATAGATGTTATATTTGCATTTTATATATACAAAATGTTATATCTACGAGTTGGAGTTGGGTCCACGACGGCGGCCGAAGGTCTGAACAATTTTCACGAATCTCCTGTTGTACAGAATCCTACGCTTGGCGCGGCCAGTCTTCTTCTTTTTTTGCTGTTTCTCTACCTTGGGAGTCTGGTCCTTGACTTTACCGGCACGAGCCAATGATCCGTGCACTTTACCACCAAGCAGTGGGACAGTGTGGTCAAGGTCTGTGGACGTGAGCTCCGACACAAAGCAGGAGTCCTCTAAGGGAGCACCGCAAACTGAGAGGGTGAAATCATCACCACCTACCTCAGCTACAATGTGATCCTTGATTTGTCAAATGGTCTCTTCTCCATTGACGTCTAGAACGTGCGTAATCTGTCCTCTGATATGCAGCTGCATCTTGAGGCCTCTTATCAATCAAGTTTGACAAGAGAAAGAAACAAAAATCTTCGCTTTGCTTCTTCTTCTCGTGTAGATTAGTGATCAGCCTCAGTGTCAGAATTTTTAGGCCCCCCAAAGGCTTTTAACTTAAATAAATAAATAAATAAAAATGTACTTTATTGCTTTTTTTAAACATAAAATAACAACATAAATATCACAATTATTATTATTGGAAGCAAAAGGGATGACTTCAGCGTTGTGCAGCATGTACGTATTCACGTGCACGCTGCGCTGTTTTTCAAGCCACCCCTTGCTCGGACTGATGATCGCCGAGAAGAAAAAACCGGTACAAGCGGGTATCATCGCCAATACCTTAGTGTACATTAACCGCAATATCCAAAACAGCTTTTTATGAAATAATATAAAATATAAAAATATGCATGAAAAATTATTATGATGAAAAGTAAAATAAAAACAATTGTGTGTGTGTGTGTATGTTTGTGTGTGTGTGTGTGTGTGTGCGTGCGTGTGTGCTTGACTTAACAACTTCGAACTCTACAGAACTCTGTTCCGAAACATGGTAGTGCTCGGTTCTAAATACCGGTTTTGTAGGTTTTTTTAAACATGTACAAAAAACAATCTGACAAACAAAACGACGGCCCGCCTGATGGTACCTAAGCAGTTACCGTCGGCTATAGACACCTGCAACACCGGGGGCGATGCTAATGCGTTGCCTACAAATATAGGCATCCAAATATTCACCGTGCAAATTGCTTAATCTTATCGCTCGTTTAATAATGAAGACTTTTACAAAACCAGATTTTAATTTTTTATAGCCGTTTATCCGTGGAAACTTTTGATTTTCCAGAATAAGAAATACCTACTCTATGTTTATCACTGTAAGGTTTAGGTAGTGAAAGCGATCAAATACTCAAATACTATATAGCAATTATGGATGGACGTCACATCGTTCGCAGAGCTATCGACCGATATAGGAAGGTAAATTTCACGAGTGGGGACCAAAACTAGAAGACGTAGCGTAAGCCGGCCTTCCACTAAATAGACCTACGTGGTCAAATCGGCAGGAAGCCGTTGGATGAAGAAAAATAAGCAACCTCTCAAAATGGTGCCTATGTTCTACAGTGGATGTGTTCAGACTGAAGATGATGATGTTGAGAGATAGGAATACCTAATGAATACCACCAAGCCCATCTTATTGCTTTCGTCGCTATTTGATCTTAAACAAATACTCCCTTGTAATACATTTCCCCGCCAATTATAATGCTAAAGTCAATAATAAAATCCAATAACGTTATAAATTCCGCGTACATCTCGCAAATTGATCAGAATTTAGTAAGAACTCAATTATTCTGTCGCCCTGTTACAGTCGATCTCATTCGCAAACACGATGGAGTCAAGGGTCGAATATGCGGAGTGTTTGCTCAATTTTTTCCATCGTGTTACAATTATTATTTTTAAAGATATTTGAGATTATTAACCTGTGGAAGAGTCGTGTAAACCACGGTGTGTTATAAGTTTGACGTGTCTGTGTGTGTGTCTATCTGTGGCATCGTAGCTGCCGAAAGGATCAACTGATTTTATTGTGATTTTTTTGTTTGAAAGGTGAGTTAGTTGTGTTCTGTTATGTTTCATGAAAATCTATCCAAGATGGCCGCCGCCACAAAATGGTGGATTACATATTATTTCACAACGCGCTCAATATGGGTATCAAATGAATGGGCTTGACTAGTAAAATACTATACGCTACGATAAATTTCAAATCCAAGATGGCCGCAACCGCAAAATAGCGAATAACATTTTTTTGTGTCAAAAATTTTAATTTTATTGTAACATATTATAATTATTATATTATTCCACTTTGCCAGTTATTCTGCCACCAAGCAGTAGTGCGCAAGCACTACTATGTTCCGGTTTGAAGGGCACTGTAGCTAGTGAAATTACTGGGCAAATGAGACTTTATGACCTAATCTCACCATCAAGTAATCTTATTGCTAGACTGTCTGATGTCTCGGAATGGCATGCGCAGTGCAGGGTCACGCAAAACTATACTTTGGATATTCGAGTGTCCCTGCAACTGATATGGGCAGTCGTGTTGCTTAACATCAGGCGAGCGACTAGCTCGTCATGTCATTTTGTAACATTAAAAAAATTATAACTTCATACATCATTAGTCTGTGTCAACTGCTGAGAAAAGGCCTCTCCCATTACTATCGGGATTATTTGAAATGATCAAAACGCTTAGCAGGCATCTTGGTGATCACAACACATAGACATTAAATTATCGAATTCATTCCTATGCAGTAAAATATCCAATTAATTCCTATACAGTAAAATATCCAATTAATTCCTATACAGTAAAATATCCAATTAATTCCTATACAGTAAAATATCCAATTCATTCCTAGACAGTAAATTATCCAATATATTCCTAGACAGTAAATTATCCAATTAATTACTAGACAGTAAAATAAGTTACAGTGTTGTAATTCTTCGTTATCATCATCATCAATGTTATATACCTATTTTTAATCAGCAGCCGGCAACTTAGCGGTTTAGCAGTTAGATATGCTCGTATCGTTTTGTCTTTAAGTTTTTACCTCGTTAGCTAAATTAAAAGTAATTTTAGCTGAAACAAACGCTACATCAAAATAGCATCATATAGGCCACGTGCAGAGTGCAGCGAGCGGCGTCGGAGTGTGAAGTTAACCGCGAGCTAATGGGGGCAATAATCGCAGCTGACACTCGCACCCTCGTTTATACAGATACTAGCTGACCCGCCCCGGCTTTGCACACCACCACACACCAGACACATACACATAATAATAATAATAACGCCCAACGACCACATTCATAGATCCTGGACCCTAACTAGGATTCCCTGTTTCTAGGAACCCAGGAAGATCGCCCTACGAGGACCATCGCCCTACGAGGACTATCGCCCCACAACATCAGACTCAGAACAAGTACTTGCGCTTTTTTGTCTGTGCACAAATACTAGTTCTACAGCGGGAATCGAACCCGCCGCCTCCGGGTTATGAGTCGACCTGCTCAACCACCACACCACTAAGACTGTCAAATATACTTAAGATAACAAATAAACTGATTTGTATAGTAACGCCTGGCCATTGATTCAAACGAACGATTCATAGCGCTCCCCAGTCTAGTATTGGCTGGGCAGATGCATAAATCGGCGGGCAGGTGTGATATCGCACAACACATCAAATGGGAGTTGTTCACCGGAATAAATATGTGAAACTGTGCCAAGGTCTGAGTCAGGGGCATACCTACCAGACCAATGTATTTGTGTAATAATAATATCATCAGCACATACGTTCCTACATAGCCTTTTCTCAGAGAGAGGGTAAGTCATACCTCGCTGGGGGAGTTTGGTGCGAACTTGTAGATGACATATGTCCTCAAACTGGAGGAGTTTAGTACGGACTGGTAGATGACACGTCCTCAAACTGGGGGAGATTAGTGCGATCTGATAGATGACACGTCTTCAAACTGGGGGAGATTAGTGCGGTCTAACAGATGACACAAGTCCTCAAACTGGAGGAGTTTAGTGCGGACTGGTAGATGACACATGTCCTCAAACTGGAGGAGTTTATTGCGGTTTGATAGAAGACACGTCCTCAAACTGGTGGAGTTTAGTGCGGTCTGATAGATGACACATGTTCTCAAACTGGAGGAGTTTATTGCGGTCTGATAGATGACACGTCCTCAAACTGTTAACAAAACCTCTTAGAATCAGCAAGTTGGAATGGGGTTGGAATGGGGAAGGAATATCACGCACTGAACGGGCCACGAACTGGAAGGTGCAGCATAGGCCGGCTAAGCGCTCCCACTAGATGACCAGGTGGACCGACGACCTGGTCAAAACTACGGAGAGTGGCATTATGGGGGAGGCCTCAGTTGTGTAGTGGAAGTCTTCATGATGATGAATCCTAAGAGTGAGTAAAATTTTTGCGTGTCTTAGAAAGTACGTGATGTGGGGCTGATTAAGGTATGTAGTGTAAAACAATTTATTAATTTAAACAAAAAATGGTATCCAAATCCAAAAAAATAATGTTTCATAGTGAAAATTTGAATCAAAATTTAAATTAGAAGATATTTTACACATTAATACGTTTTATATAATATTAAAAACGACTCTTCTACATTAATGTAGTGAATTGCTTCAGATATTTGATTTCTCTGATATTTCCCAAGGTTACATAAAGTACTGTACTCCAACATTTCCAACACAGGTTGCCGCTGTCAATCACGCTTGGAGAACGTAAGCCGTCTCATATCCTGTGGAACGAAAATATACGTTCAAATTTCCACCAGTTTAAATAATAAAGTTGAGAGAGAAAACGTAGGGTGGGGGCTGACAATCTTGTTTTTTTTTTATTGAAATTGGTCTTGTTTTCTGTTCCTTAGTTACAACATCACACAACATTGCATTGCTATTTATTTCTATTTTACGTCTCATCTCTGTATCATTAATGTGTTTTTTTAATAAAATGTTGTGTGATGTCCTGAGTAAATACATTTTACCGTGTTTTATTCGGGCTATTTTCAACCTTTATAATCTTGGATTCTTCAAATCGAGAGTGAACAGGTATCTTCTAGGCAAGCGTGTTACATCCTAGACCGCGTCGTTACTTACCATCAGGTGAGATAGTGGTCAACTGCAAACCTATTAAATAATAAAAAGAACAGTTTACCCAACTAAGATTACGTAGGTACCTAATTATCAGCCTAGATACAATACAATACAATACAATAACACTTTATTGAACACCAACTTATACATAAAAACGCACATTAAAAAAAACTTACAAAAATGGTAGAACAAAGGGCGGCCTTATCACATTAAGCGATTTCTTCCAGGCTACCTTAGATAATTAGGCACGAATAGTTTTAGGTACCTAAATTGCCATGATGACGAGTAGATTATAGTCTAAAGTTTCGGCGCTGAGCAGTTGCGGTGTTGTTGTTACGTACAAGTACTATTAAGTACTATTTGGCTATAATGTAGCATAACGTAATAGGATTACTTTATAATTACTCAGACAGATACTCTAAAATAGATCACTGAACAAACTTAACATATGAGAAGTTCGATCACAGTAATTGTGTGAACTGTTTAATTCAAAGTGTTTTGTAACTAAGTGTTTGCAATATAACTTAACTGTGCTAGAGTCCCCCAAACCGAAGTCTGACCTTTACTTACCTACTTCTTTATGTTGGTATGTGATTTCTTTTCACAATTCTGCTTATAAAACCTAAAAGTTATTTCCTAACGGTCTATCGTGAACATTTTCAAGACTGATAAACAAGACTCTGTCCCCTCCCTATCGGCAAGCTCGCCCTTCGCCCGCATTACACCGAATACATTATAAACTCTGGTCTCTACAACGTTTTGCATACAAAAGCCTGGTTTGTTTGTGTAGGCACATTTTGTGCGTATATACAGGGTGTGTCAAACGAATGGATCCCACGGGAGAAATACCTACAGCAAATAGTATAATGAGGTGATAGGTATTTATAAATATATAAAGGAAATTGTTCACCCACACTAATAAGTATTATAACATAACGAACGATCGTCTTCAATAACAGTTATTATTATTAACAGTAATTTTATATGCTTAGTAAAATAACTTAATTTTAAGTACCTAATAATAGGTCTTTACCTATGAAATTGCCGTATTACAGGACAGACTTTTTCAAACAAAAAAAAGTTTTGATTGGCTATGAATTCTAAATTCAAATTAATTTTGTTTTAAAAATATGACATTCTATTTACAATATAAATCTTTTGTTTATTGATTAGCGTTGTATTTTCATTACATTTCAACATTTTTCCTCATAATGGATACTTTGAAATTTCGTGTAATTATGGAATATGAGTTCCGTCGTGGCACCAACGCGAGACAAACGACACGTAACATCAACGACGTTTACGGAGAGAACTGTACAAACGAACGTACAACCCGTTATTGGTTTGCTCGGTTCCGTTCTGGGAATTTTGACTTGAAAAATGAACCTCGTGGTCGTCCGAAAACTTTGGTCAACAATGATGAATTAAAGGCGATTGTGGAAGCTGATGAATCTCAATCTACAGCTGAGCTGGCAGCAGCTTTTGATGTTAGCATGAAAACAATATTGGTCCATTTGCGACAGATTGGCAAGATTTAAAAAATCTTGATAGATGGGTGCCCCACGAACTTTACGATCGCCAGCGCAACGTACGCGTCGAGACTTGCCTTGCGCTGCTTAACAGGCACAGAAATGAAGGAATTTTGAACCGAATTGTTACGTGCGACGAAAAATGGATTCTTTTTGACAATCGAAAGCGCTCAGCAAGTTGGTTAGATCCTGGTTCGGTACCAAAGCAATGTGCAAAACGAAAAATGACCCCTAGAAAGGTGATGGTCACATTTGGTGGTCTAGTGCTGGTGTGATTCATCATAGCTTTTTACAAAACGGCGAGAGCATTACTGCAGATGTGTACATTGAAGAACTGACCACAATGATGGCGAAACTCGCACGTCTGCAACCAGCTTTGGTCAATCGGTCGTCTCCACTGCTACTTCACGACAACGCGCGACCCCATACTGCACAACAGACCGTCTCTAAGCTGCATGAGTTGGGTTTGGAAGCTCTCCCTCATCCGCCATACTCACCAGATCTTGCGCCTACCGACTATTACTTTTTCCAAAATTTGGACCACTTTTTAGCGGGAAAAAAATTCAATTCCCGAGAGTCAGTACAAAACGCCTTTGAAGAGTTTGTTGTCTCCCGTCCTGCTGATTTTTTCAAGAAGGGCATCCATAAACTGCCACAGCGTTGGCAAAGATGCATTGATTGCAGGGGTGATTACTTTGAATAAAAGAAATAAATAAGTTCGAAAAAAAAATACTTTAACTTTTTTCAAACAAAACGGCAATTTCATAGGTAAAGACCTAATATAATTTTGACTTGTAAAAGTGCTAAAAATAGCGTATTTGTAATAAATCTTTTGACTTTGACTTTATTATTTATTACAATTAACCTACCATGTTTTTAGGGCCAAAGCCACGAAGAGCAGTTGAGTAGAATTCAATTTTTCAATAAATAAAATTGATTTGTAGTTTATTACATTGTTCTGTAAGACCTTTTTTTAAGTAATTTATTTGGGTAATCCAATCCAGCTTGGTGTTGTAAGTGTGATAATATATACGGTGGAATTTAATTCGCTCTTTTCCTTAAATGTATGTACTCCGACCATACTATAGAATATTCGTACAAGATCCAATTTAAAAAAAAAATATTTTGTTTTAGTATTTAGTGCCTCCTAAAATAACTGCATGACAGCCGAAATGTCTATTTAACGCTACACACAGCGCGGGCACCAACTCAGTGCTTTGTAAATGTTTCGTAGGCAATAAAGGCATGCTTTGTTCAATGCTGCAAGGCTTTTCTTTAGAATTTAATTTGATAATTTATTTATTTATTTCACAAAATCCACAGATCTTAAGCTAAGAAATAGTTTCACTTAATATTAGAACTTACATCCAATTACGGATTTACTTTATTTTATAAAATTCCATATTGAAAATAGAGAGCAGAAAGTACAAACTTAAGTCGGTTACATTGACAAGAAGGAAATGGAAGAGGAAGGTAATAACTTAATAAACATACTAATACATAATAGCACACGATACAATACAATAACTAACAGACTTAAATTTTATTTAAAATTAAATTAATTACAGAGCTCTTACCCTTTTGCTTTTGACAGTGAAATATGTCAACAGAGCTAAAACGCTTATTAAAACTCTCCTGTGTTCGACAGATAACAGAGTTTTCGTAGTAGTTGGTACGTGCGTGCGGGACATAGAACAAAGTTGTGTGCCTTGTGCGATATGATGGGGCACGAAGCTGCAGGAACTGTTCAGAGAGTTTGATGCTGTCAATAGCACCGTGACACACACCATGCATAAATAATTGGTCTAACAGCGTCCGCCTATCCTGAAGTGACATGACGTTGTGAAATTTGCAGGACTCTTCATAATTTGTGTATTTGTGATATGATCGATAATTTAAGTGTTTCAAAAATTTTAATTGAATTTTTTCGATATCTTGAATATACATTACATATTGTGGACTCCAAACATTGCAACAATATTCAAGAATGCTTCTCACGTATGCACAATAAAGTATTTTAAGGCATAATAAATGTGTAGACGAAGGAGTTTTTCCCAACGTAATGAAAAATAGTAAATTGGTTCCATTATTTAAGTCTGGAAATAAGAATGATCCATCGAACTATAGGCCAATTTCTGTGTTACCTGCAATAAGTAAAATTTTTGAAAAAGAAATTCTTAATCAGTTGTTAACATTTTTTAACCTTAACGGACTGTTTCACAGTCAACAGTTTGGATTTACAAAAGGACGATCAACTACAGATGCAGGCGTAGAACTCTTTATACATATACTTGGTGCTTGGGAGAAGTCACAGGATGCCATAGGTATTTTTTGTGACTTATCCAAAGCATTTGATTGCGTATGTCACGAAACCCTAATTTTTAAATTAAAGCATCACGGGGTTTGTGGGAAAGCTCTTGATCTTGTCTCTTCTTATCTTGGTAATAGAATTCAGACAGTTGAAGTTAATGGAGCAAGATCATCTGGTTCTATCACTAAAATGGGGGTCCCGCAGGGTTCAATACTAGGACCATTCTTATTTTTGGCCTATATTAACGATCTTCCATTTTTTGTAAAGAACCTATGTGATATTGTTTTGTTCGCAGATGATACGTCTCTTATTTTCAAGGTTGACCGATCTACTAATGATTTTGACGACGTTAACAAGGCAATTTCACTGGTTTTGAACTGGTTTACTAAAAACAATCTACTGTTAAATAGTAAGAAAACTAAATGTATTAAGTTTTCGTTACCTAATGTTAGGGGGTCTCCTACAAATTTATTACTGAATGGTGAGGCATTAGATTTGGTACAATCTGTCACGTTCCTTGGCATAACTATAGACTCTAAATTACAGTGGGGTCCTCACATATCAAACATTGCTGGTAGATTGAGCTCTGCTGCATATGCTGTGCGTAAAATCAGACAGTTTACTGATGAAGCCACTGCAAGATTAGTATACTTTAGTTACTTCCACAGTATTATGTCATACGGCATCTTACTGTGGGGTAAAGCCGCGGACATACAATCAATTTTTGTCTTACAGAAAAGAGCAATTCGTTCCATTTATAACATGAAATCCCGCGACTCTCTCAGGGAACGATTTAAGGAGATAAATATTCTTACAGTGGCTTGTCAATACATTTACGACAATTTGATGTACACTCGCAAAAACATTAGCTCTTTTCCCAGATATTGCGACATTCATAACTTTAATACTACGAACAAAAATAAATTGAAAGTTCCAAGATTCAGACTGCAGAAAGTTAATGGTTCATTTATGGGAAACTGTATACGCTTTTATAACAAGTTGCCCGACGGTATCGAACAATTGTCAATGCGTAAATTTAAATTATTCATAAAGTCAAACTTAATGAAAAAAGCCTATTACACAATAAATGATTATGTGTCGGACAAAAAAGCTTGGCCTGAATATCCCAAGCTTAACGGTATGAAAGCTTAGGTACTTTGCCTATTGCCTATTCCTATCTATAAATTCAGTTTCTATTTGTAATGTTTATAATAAGATAATCACGGTATTTTTCTTGCACCGGTGTGACGTGGTGGTTATTTTTGTAACATATTCATTATCTCAATTGTAATGAATTATATACATTGTAAAAGACAGTAGAAAGAAGACAAAAAAAAAATACATCACTGTAAAGTTTCTTGTAGCTTCTTCTTTACAGTTGTAATCGAAGCTTCGGATCAAAGTTTTCAATTCTGCATTGTGCCGGATTGCTTGCACCAGTAGTGAGAAAGAGAACTGCTTTTTTTTCAAACTCATATATTGTAATGGGCTTGCTATATTATTTGACAATAAGCACTTTGTAATTTTATATGCTTAGTGAAATAACTTAATTTTAAGTACCTAGTATAATTTTGACTTGTAAAAGTGCTAAAATTAGCCTATTTGCAATAAATCTTTTGACTTTGACTTTGACTTTGACATTTAATATCTGAAAAAGGCTTGCCAACACGTAAAATAAAGCCAAGGCTCTTATAAGATCTGCTAATTATATCCGATACATGCTCATTAAAAGATAATTTGTAATCTAAAAGAACGCCTAGGTCCCTAACGCATTGTGTTCTTAATAATGTGGTGTTGGAAATTTTGTAATTAAAGTAAATGGGCTTTCTTTTCCTAGTAAAGGTCATAAGCACGCATTTATTCACGTTAATATTTATTTTATTTTCTAAATAGTAAAGATTCAACCTATTTAAGTCTAGCTGAAGCCCATTACAGTCAGCTTGAGTCTTAATATTACAATAGATCTTAGTGTCATCTGCGTACATAAGATAACTGGCATTCTGGAAGCATCTCCCAACATCATACAAGTATGCGGCATACCTAGATTTAAGTTTTATTTCATAAGTACTTTTTTTTATTTATTTTTATAGCGAACGAATTAAATTCCACCTTGTATAATATTTAACAATATTTAATGTCTAGTTGCAATAAATGCATTTTAAAAATTAAAAAAAAAAACTTTCTATAAAAGAAATTTATCGAGGTCATAAGATATTCTTGATTTCGTACATGAGTAAATAAATGATAAAGAATAGAAGCTTTAGTTCCAATTCTTGTGATATTTCCCTCTAGGGTCCTTTTTCATTTGACACTCTGTATATCGTTTAGACGGCACCTCTCTTTGTAGAAGGTGTTTATGATCTGCCTTAACATAAATTACGAAAAGGGCCCTTGTGCGTGAGCCTGTAATAATATACCTGCAGAGGCATAGAAAAATACGGTTAAACTAATTTTCCGGCGGCAGAGTTGTTTAAATAGGACCTCGTTTAGTGATCTCACTGGTCCAGCAAGGTCTGGCTGTCAGAGATATGATTTAAACAAAATATACCTTTTGAAAATATTTTGAAGGGACTTTTCAGGGTCACAGAGTTCAAAATTAATTAGCCCATTAAAGGTTTGGTTATTATTACAGGCAGGCTTGTACCAATATTATATTTAACCTTCTTGGTAATCAGTTTTATAACAAAGCATGAATTACTGGACATACAGTACGAAAGTATTTGATATAAGGTAAGCAACGTAATAGTAACATTTCTAGTGTCAGAAGCCTCAACAATCTATTCGAAAATATATGTATTTGTTTATATCGTACTAGCTTCTGCCCGCAGCTTCGCTCGCGTGGCCTATAGGAAACGAAGAAATTTTTTTTATAGAAAATTCAACCACCCATTTTACCCTCTTAAGAATGGAATCTCGAAAAATCCTTTCTTAGTTTTCAGGACTCTAACACTAGCGGTTTACGCTGTGGGTTGATGTATAAGTCAGTCAGTCAGGACTTTAAATTTTATATGTATAGATGTAGCTTCCAAAGTCAGTTACTTCGTCAATAGAAAATACCTATTTATTAACGACCTTAATTTTCGACGTCCACTTTACAACTCTATAATAATCCAAAAATAGGTTTAAGTGCCGGAAACAATTATAGTATAATACCAAGAACTCTTGGGTTTTCGTGTCAAAACTAGGAAATCACGAAAGCTTTTTATTTTATTTGCGTGCGGTGATGTAGGTGCTAAAAGAAATTCGGGTCAGTGGCTTTCAAATTGGGTGATTTGGGGTATATGTTATTGCCGACGCTTCCAGCGGTTGCCTAAAGAGCCGACTAAAACAATGAGAGAAGAAAGAGAGCGTCGCGCACAGAAGCAAGATAATTTATGTAACGAATCTTATTGATTTAAATTAAAAAATATATCAGATTTGGCCAGTTTCAGAAGGAGAACTTCCATCCATAATCTTATTTTCAACTTTTAATCTGGTCGCAAGAATAAGTAAGAATGCTTAAGGTTTGAGAGCCACTGACCTAGACTGATTTATTGGATAAGCTAGACCGAAAAGTTTCTCCATAATTAAGTAAAGTAACTACCCACACTTTATTTATATTAGTTTTTGTGGTGGCTCAAATGATTTAATTCTGTTAGTGATAAATGATTGCTCATTCCATTTATTACATTTTATTTTACTCAGTTATACCAACTTTTAATCAAGGACTCATCTCTCAATCAATAATAATGATCAACTATGAAACTTACCAATTTAATTGTTTTATATTGTAATTCTAATCGTTGTATATATTGTATTATTGTAACGTGCTTTTGTTGTTTTCGAAGTTTACCTTTGTTTATTTATTTTGTGGTCTTACTCTACCCACTTCGCCGTGTGGTCCTGGCGTAGAATATGGACCACCCCATTTCATCCCGTGGGTGCACACGTAACAGCGGGCTGAGGGAATAGGCAGCAGCATTGTCCTCGGTCTGTATTAAGTATAAACTACTGCACTCATCAAGCTGCCTGACCAAGGGTCACCTTCCCTCTTCATGGGAACCTATGCTACGCAAAATTTGAGGACCTCTTTTGAAATCTCAAATAGGTTTCGTTTGACTCTACCATTATAGACAAATAATCCTCTTTACTAGTTGCTCTCTGCCCGCTAATTACGAAAATGTGGTTAATTGAAAATAATTATACTCTACTTAATTGGTTAGTATAATTACTTAAAGCTTTGCTTCTATGCGAATTGAGCACCAGTGCCTTTGCGCTGTAATTTAATTTTAAAATTGTTTTGGATTAACTTGGTTTACGATCTGTGTTTTGTGGGCTTAGGTAGGTATAATCGTAATTGTGCGCACTGTTTTGGGGTATATCACCTTAGTAGCAGACGTACCACAGCTATTCAACATTATGAAACTAGAGGCTCTGTGAGTACCTATCGAGCCTCTCTTCGATAGCTTTTTTACTAGGTGGTAGGACTTTTCTGCAAAGTTCGTGTAGGTACCACCGCTTTTCCAGTAATCTGCCGCCAAGCATTAGTGCGCAAACACTGCCGTGTTCGAGCTAGTAGAGTTAGAGCTAGTGAAATTACTGGGCAAATAAGACTTTATGACCTGATCTCGCAGTCTAGTAATCTTATTACTAGATTGTGCTGATGTCTAAGGATGACGTGCGCAGTGCGGTTTCACGCGAAACTCTATTCTTTAGAGTTCCGAGTGACACTGCAACTGATATGGGCAGCCGTATTGCTTAACATCAAACGAACGGTTAGCTCGTCACGTCATTCCTTAACATAAAAAAAGCTTAAAACTGAAAAACTTTTTTACATTGTCAACTTCCATCCACCACACATAAAAATTCCACGTAACTTCGGACTTGCTCACGTAATTTCAAAATATGAAATCCCACCTGTAGAGAACAGCCGGACATCCGCCGAACAGACATATGAAATCATTTTTACCCAAACTATCAAGGCATTGAAAAGTTTTAATATCCGAAAAACCGGGATTTCTACAGGAAACGAGAAAATTGTTAATGAATAGAATGGAAACTATAGTTCCCGATGAAACTTTAGTTCAGCACACTTATCCGTGGAAGGGACTTAACGAAGGTCCATGACCTTGTAACGACAAACGGCCCCGGAAACATCTCGCATTGCCGGAAATTAACAATAAAACGTAATTTTGCCGGAAAAATGTTTATCCTGTTTTCACCATTTTATAAGAGCGAGTTATACCTACTATTGTAATAAGATGCGCCGTCATTTGATATTTTCTATTATTATTTGTTATTTGATATTTTAACAAGTTTCTTATTTTTCTTTTGTGTGTTTTGAGTAGCAAAATGAGCCAATGTTTACCTACATCTATCATAATTAATTAAGGTTTTTGTAAGCTTATTTTACCAAATAAAACTTTCTCAAAAATGCTTTTACGGGAACCAATTTAAATGTTTTTTTTTTATTTTTTTATCTTATTCGTGTTTAGACGAAACAAATAGTACAATATTCAATTTAATAAACTAATATCTATTACTTAAATACTATTTTAAAAATTAAGAGAAAAAGTAAGTTTTCTCATAATAACGCTTATTTCTTCTGACTTTTAGTGCACTTTTGTGAATACTGTAGATTTTTTTTATCTGCCCTCTTAAAGTATATCTATACTTCAATATTTAATAATAGATGATTGCACAAAACCTTTTTTTTGTTGATCTATAAAAGATTACATTTCTTTATGTAACCTTAATTGAATTGATCAAGTAAAGTGAAATTGCTTCTTATACCTTCTCTACCGACCACTTACAATCTATTTTCTGTAAATTCTGTAATGAAATTTACGTGTTACCAATAATTGGTAGCGGTATCGTTGAAAGCTTGTCGCTAAAAAGGTTATTGGAAGGTATTGGTTACCTCCAGTGATACCATTTGTAGGGTATTTACACACGAGATGGTTTCAGTTCAGCACAGTCTAGCTTCCATCCGGCGGCTAGCCGTGTATAAATCACTGTGGAGCCGTTTACATGAAGCCGGCGCGGCGGCGTCGCCTAGGGACGGCAGCCAACGCTATTGAAATTGTCTCGTGTGTATATTCCCTTATCCAAAACATTAGTGTTAGGTACCAAAACCTATTATGCGCTTGAGAGATACTTTGTCAAAGGTTTTGAGTGGGTTTTTACGGTCTAACGTGCACTTAGCAATTTGTATGGTGCGTGTAGAAAAATGTACACCCATTAATTAATGCAATTGTTCTCCATCACGTCAAATCGTTGGTGCGTTTTTTGGAATTAGTTATATTTTTCATTCCCAAATGAGCACCAATCAATTTTTGTTTCCTTTAAAAATGTATTTAATCTCTATTGCGAAAGGAAACAATGCACAAAAAATAATTAGACTTAATACAAAAGCTTTCTAGCCGATTACAATACACTTTTTAAAAGAAAATCCTTCCTCCTTCTTAGCCCTTCATTTTTCAGCCAACCCGAGCAGAAAATATGGGTACGTATACATTTTAAATTACTAATACTATCGTCAAAATTCAACTTCCTCCGCAGTTAATTCGGAGTTTACAGCGCTTTATGTCGTTGTACCATCTCTAGAGGCACTAAACTGTGCTATTATTGCCAATAAAGTTGGTTTATTCCAGCTCTGTTAGAAAATCAGAAATGTTTCCTTCAGCTACTCGCTAGATGCGTAGTTACGGCTTATTACGGACTGGGGATGTAAGATAAGTGATAAACTTGGTGTTAATTTGTGGAAGCGTCACTTGAAGTGTAAAGCACTCTCACGTCTGACGTCATAAAATGAAACCCTTAAAACATATGAGTCTGTACATTATGTTATATATGTCGATGGTAAACACGTGACTTACGCGAAATCTTTCTTGGTGATGTTCTTAAGAGAACTAAATTATTCCATCATAAACATCAGACAAAAGAGCAGCTATATTAGAGGCACCAATGAAAAGTATTGATATTTTTTGTTTCGATGCTTTTTTGTGAATACAGAGGTACACTTGGAAGAGAATAATTATTTATTATATTTGTGGACATTACACACAGCGCCACCTAGCCCCAAACTAAGCAAAGCTTGTGCTATGGGAACCAGATAACTAATACAATACTTAGATACTTTTTGTTTGTAAATACATAGAATACAATATAACACTATAATAATAATAAAGAAATTTATCGAATGAACTTAAAGCGTAAGTAGGCGTATCTTAATTTAAAATATACAAAATACAAATTTATTTATTGACACATTTGGTTACAAAGTTATAATGAATCCACAGACTCCCGAACTAGTGGAAACTGTGTTTCAGGAGTCAGTGGCTTCTCCCATTATTAATTTTATCTAAGCTATGTCATACTAATTAGTTTTACAGAACATCATAAAAATAAACTATATCTAAGAATAAGTGTGTGTGTGTGTGTGTGTGTGTTGGAGTGTGCGTGCGTGCGTTTGATTTAAGTATTTTTTTGCGAACCACATTACTGAATAACTTACGCGACTTAAATCACCAACTAATTATATAGCTTATTTATTTTTCAGGTAAGTGCTTACTATTGTACTCCAAATGAAATCTTATAAGTTTTCTGTAACTACAAACGTGATGAAGAAATAACTGGCAAATTTCATCTTCTCTAATATTCTATCATTCTCATTAAAACCGATATAGCTTTCTATGAATAACTAAAATGGGGCCTTAACGAGATGCTGAACTGAAACTATTCATTATTAAACAAATAACCCTTGGTCCAAGGTTTCTCAAATTGAGTACTTGTCTGAGCTCCTTCATCTCAATATGTTACTCATTATCATCCGCCTACCTTTATCCCATTCAAATGTTTTTCTCTTCGATTTATTTCTGTCAGACGTTATCTCAACATTCATTCCCTTAGCATACATAATTTTTCACACATTCTTTTAGGTCTTCCTCTAACTTTTTTACCATCAGTTTTCATAATATTCAAATCTGTTATTACTTACATAAATTGAACAAAGAATGCAAGTCCATTTAAGAATACGTGCCTGAAAAACATAGTACAATTTTTTGCTAACATAAAAAGACATCGCTGTAAAGTTTCTTGTAGAAGTTTCGGATTGGAGTTTTCTATTCTGGATTATGCTGGATTTATAGCACCAGTAGTGGGAAAACGAACTTACGGTTACGGTTAAAGAATTTATTTCTCATAACTTCTTTTTTTCAACTCGCATATTGTACCTAATGGGCTTGCTATATAGTATTGGACATTAAACACGCTGTAATTGTATATGCTGTGTACAATATCTTAATTTTAAGTACTTACTCTCATTTTCTATAAATAGCCTATTTTCAATGAAATCTTTTGACTTTGACTATGACTTTGACCTGAAAATATAATTATTTAAAAAAAACGTTTCAACTAAACGCTTCCAGGCTGCTGACCTCCCAGTCTGAAGTTTCTGGTCACGCCCACGGTTTGGATTTTTGACCTTGTTGTACATAATTAATTTTAACCCTGACCAAAACTACTCGGACATAGAAATCATAGATGTTATTGGCAAAATGTATATTTATATATTTTAAAAACTTAGTATGAAATTATAAAATACTAGCTACGGTGTCAATAAATACACTTGGTAATTTAAACAATAAAAAAGTATTTTACATAATGTAAAATGAATGTTTTGTGACCTTAAGTACCAAATTTCAAGGGGGACGGTCATAAAAACTTTGAGTGCCTCTGTCTTGTACAATTACGTATCATGATAATTATAGTTCGCAAAAGGTTACAAAGATTATCCTCGAGGTTAATTTCTATCATAAACGTTATAATAGGTCTTTACCTATGAAATTGCCGTATAGCAGTACAGACTTTTTCAAACAAAAAAAAGTTTTGATTGGCTATGAATTCTAAATTCAAATTAATTTTGTTTTAAAAATATGACATTCTATTTACAATATAAGTCTTTTGTTTATTGATTTGCGTTGTATTTTCATTACATTAAGACATTTTTCTTCATAATGGATACTTTGAAATTTCGTGTAATTATGGAATATGAGTTCCGTCGTGGCACCAACGCGGCACAAACGACACGTAACATCAACGACGTTTACGGAAAGAACTGTACAAACGAACGTACAACCCGTTATTGGTTTGCTCGGTTCCGTTCTGGGAATTTTGACTTGAAAAATGAACCTCGTGGTCGTCCGGAAACTTTGGTCAACAATGATGAATTAAAGACGATTGTGGAAGCTGATGAATCTCAATCTACAGCTCAGCTGGCAGCAGCTTTTGATGTTAGCATCAAAACAATATTGGTCCATTTGCGACAGATTGGCAAGATAAAAAAGCTTGATAGATGGGTGCCCCACGAACTTAACGATCGCCAGCGCAACGTACGCGTCGAGACTTGCCTTGCGCTGCTTAACAGGCACAGAAATGAAGGAATTTTGAACCGAATTGTTACGTGCGACGAAAAATGGATTCTTTTTGACAATCGAAAGCGCTCAGCAAGTTGGTTAGATCCTGGTTCGGTACCAAAGCAATGTACAAAACGAAAAATGACCCCTAGAAAGGTGATGGTCACAGTTTGGTGGTCTAGTGCTGGTGTGATTCATCATAGCTTTTTACAAAACGGCGAGAGCATTACTGCAGATGTGTACATTGAAGAACTGACCACAATGATGGCGAAACTCGCACGTCTGCAACCAGCTTTGGTCAATCGGTCGTCTCCACTGCTACTTCACGACAACGCGCGACCCCATACTGCACAACAGACCGTCTCTAAGCTGCATGAGTTGGGTTTGGAAGCTCTCCCTCATCCGCCATACTCACCAGATCTTGCGCCTACCGACTACTACTTTTTCCAAAATTTGGACAACTTTTTAGCGGGAAAAAAATTCAATTCCCGAGAGGCAGTACAAAACGCCTTTTAAGAGTTTGTTGTCTCCCGTCCTGCTGATTTTTTCAAGAAGGGCATCCATAAACTGCCACAGCGTTGGCAAAGATGCATTGATTGCAGGGGTGATTACTTTGAATAAAAGAAATAAATAAGTTCGAAAAAAAAAAACTTTAACTTTTTTCAAACAAAACGGCAGTTTCATAGGTAAAGACCTAATATTTTATCGCTGTGATATGATAAGTACTGGTTTAGACCTTCTAGGAGTGCCTATTTATTATAGGATTTATCTGCCATCATTATGGTTCAAGCGATAGAGCTATTATTACTCTTACACGCAGTGTATTAAGTAATTAAACTGTATAGTGGCGTTATAATGAGTTTATATCGTTATTTATATTAATTAGGTTGGAGAAAAAGTTACTCTGTATTTTGTACGAGATTATAATTATATATATAAAGTTGATAAAGCATTTTTAAGGTTATAATTTTCGTGCTTGCTTTATTTATTAGGTATCAACGTACCTTCACTACACTACATACAAAAACGTAAGCGTAACATTTTAGTTTTGTGTCACAAATGTGTTTTTATTGATAAAACAAATAAAAAATACCTTATAATAAATACCTATTAAATATATTTTAGTTATTTTCATTAATTTTCAAAGTCAGAAAAAATGGAAACATGGATTCCCTTTACTCTTTAATATATCATCCTTTAATTACTTTCTTCTAATGATATCCATTTTTTTCTTCTATATCTGTATAGATATAATATTATTAGTATTATTAGGGCGGCTATCAAAAGAGAATTGTAACAAAGGAAAAATACTGAATGAGAAGAAATTCATAACTACTAATATATGAGACACAAGGAACACGGTTGGTTGATCAGGATCTATGCTATTAGTACATTAGGTTATTTATTTTATGTCATTCCGGCACGTATTATTAGGGTACGTAATACTCACGTCACGAAGACGTGCCTCAAATACACAATCACACTCGTGTAAAATGCTACACTACACACGAGCCTAGAATTACGAAAAAACTAGATGTAGATAACTCAAGACACACTGAAGTAACCAAAACTTTCAGTGCCATATTTTAAACTGCTTTCACTATCTAAAGGTACTAAACTATAAAGCCTGCAGTTAAAACTCTAGTTAAGCGGAAATGGGAAAATCACACGGCCGCCCATAACAGAACAGTGTCACTCGGAACTTTAAAATATAAAGTTTCGCGTGACACTGCACTGCGCACATCATCCTGCGACATCAGCACAGTCTGGTAACAAGATTACTCGACTGTGATCAGATCATAAAAACTCAATTGCCCAGTAATTTCACTAGCTACATTGCCCTTCAAACCAAAACGCAGTAGTGCTTGCACACTAGTGCTTAGCGGCAGAGTAACTTGTCGAACTTTGCAGAAAAGTCCTACCACCTAGTAAATGTTTTAAGGGTATGATTATTGAGGAAATTTTATAGAAATAATCGAAGCAGTAGAGTTTGGAGAAACTATATGTAGTTTAATACCAAAATATACTCGTTTTCTAAATACCTAACTTAAAAAATCTTAGATAAATGAACCACGCGTCAAAAGTAAAATGACTGCACATCGTAATAAAACGTCCCTATACAACACGTACAGCAGTTCAAAGGAATCAGTGTTCCGGTTGCTCGCTCCCGGCTCAAGCCTCAGAGGAGACGGGGAATGGAACTTAATTTAAAATCACACCTTTGACATAATTTTTAGTATATGTCACAATGACAGTGACAGGTGTTATTGTAAGCAGTGAGATACTCTCGAAAAAATCAACTGGAGTTTTGGCGGGAAAACGAAAAAGATTGCGTCACCGCATTGTATTATTTTCCAAAACTTGTGTTATTTTCAGTGTTAGTGCATAAAATTGTGGCATTTTATTCGTTAAGTGCTAAACTAAAGGCATGAGTGCGAAAAAGTGGTATAATGATGGTGAAACGTTTCTTTTCGTGTTGTTTCCAAAACTCCATAGAAGCTTCTGGTAAAGTTGCCACCACTTTACTAAGATTATGACTTGACTAGACTAGAATATGACTTGATGACTTGGATTGTGAGTTGACTTGACTTGACATATATACATATATATTACTTGACTCGAGAAATTATCAATTACTTGACACTGGCTAAATACACAAAAGTGTGGAGCCATAACAACACAAAAAAAAATCAACTGGCCCCCATCTTGACGCATTGACGCATTATAACGATTATGAATATCATGATTCTAGATAATCATTATCATGATAAATATCGATATCTTTTAAATGAATTATAACGTGATCGGTGCTCTTTTGGGAATAAAAAAGACGTCGAAAATTTTTCATTTTCAAGTCATGGTTTAGTATACTCTAGATAAGCATTTGCCATCGTAAACCGCGTCGTCACTTTCCATCAGGTGAGACCCAAGCCCATTCAGCTGTAAAAAAAATTAACTGTAATATTGTCTGTGTTTTTATATAAAAACTTGATCTGTTTGATTACAGGCACTCGGCAGTGGACGTCACGAATGGAGCGTCCGCGGTGCGATGGAAAAACGATGCAGACGTGCACAGGTGAGTTTGTGCGCTTTATTCACACTCTCACACGCCATGCCATAGACGTCTATTTTATCTAAATATAAATAATGATGTATAATAACGCCAAACGATCACATACATAGATCCTGTACCCTAACCAGGATTCCCTGTATTTAGGGATCCCAGAACTACGAGGACCGAGAACCACAACACCCAGACATAGAACAAAAATTTGCACCTTTTCTTTCGATGCGTTAATGCTGGTCCTGTCGCGGGAATCGAACCCACCTCCTCCGGGCTATGAGCCAACCTGCTCCACCACCACAACACAGAAGCTGTGTTTGGTGATTTACCTAAACTATATTATGCTATCAACATAAAGTTTTGCACGGTAGCAGATTATGCTAATCCGGAAATATATATTTTTTAATACAATGTTTTAATTTTAACTGAAAAATGTTTGACAGCTTCTGTAGTGTGGTGGTTGAGCAGGTCAGCTCATATCCCAAAGGCAGCGGGTTTGATTCCCGTGGCAGGACACGTATTCGTGCATATGAAAAAAAGGCGCAAATTCTTGTTCTGAGTCTGGATGTTGTAAGAACATGGCCCTTATAGTTCTTGGGTCCCTAGATACAGGGAATCCTAGTTAGGGTCCAGGAATCTATTTATGTGAACGTTGGGCGCTATTATTATTAGTTTAAGTTCACTAGGTGAAATGTTAAGGTCCCAAGTAGACCTTAAAAACTGTTATGGGCACCCTTAATGTCAAGCGAATGAATCACAATCATCCAGCCTTACCTTAAGCTTTGCTTGCTCATTAAAAACATTTTTTAGTACTTTTTCATCCCTAATATTTAAAATATGATAAATTAAGAATATAAATCAAAAAGTGTATCTATCATCATGCTACCAGAGTATTTATTTAATTAAAAAGTTAAAACTCAATTTGCACGGTTTCTGGGAACGCGCTCAGTATAATGATGTTATTTTTGTTTGAAAAAAATCAAAACAAGAGACAAAGTTGGGAATGTGTTTGGAATTTTACATTGTAATTATTTGTTGCCTGTTTAGGGTTCTACGTCTATTTGATTTCAGTAAAACAGTCCTCTTAGTCTTGAAATATTTTTTTAGGAGGATCTTTAAAAAAAAATGCTTTACGAAAAGCAATACGAAACATCACAGATTTCTCTTTTTGAAGTAAACTTCTTTACGCACGCTTGACTTGGGGTAAGCTGGTGAGGCGAACGGAAGAAGCGGAAGTCATGTAGATGAAGATAGAAAGATACATGAAGATAGAAAGAAATTTTTGTAAATGATTGGAATCGCTGCTCTACTAGACACTGATACCCGAAACATCCTGTATATTAGTTGGGAAGTTGAAATTATCAGGAATAGTGGACATAAAATATATTACTCTCTTGAAACTAAGTTAAAAAAAAATTAAACTCTATAGTGATCGACAAGCTCAATATAATAAACCCACTCAGCGATTGGTCGTCGAGTTTGATGGCTCGTTGAACTTTATGGAGCTAAGTAATTACTGTGGATGAAAACTGCAAAGGAGCTGATTGGCTCATCAATATCTATATAAAGTTATAGAAAGTGCCTGTCATCTGTCTGAACTACCAACGTTATAAATGAATTGATTTTATTTTCAAAAATTTCCATAGACCTAGTCCTTTTTTGCTGTTATGTTTTTACTGACGTGTATTACTGCCTACGCGTGGAGACGTTCGTGGGGGCAAACGGTAATAATTCCCAAAAGAACACCAAGGAAATTAGCTGGCAGTGATTAGTTTGGCTGAATCTAGTTCGGCCCAATCCGAAACGACCACGTCAAAATTATTTTCGTAGCTATGGTAAATCACTTATTTTTCCTAAAAGCGCACCGATGCGTTTACTGTTACAGTGCTTTTTATAGATAATAAATAATATTGAAATTTAATTACGTAACATGTAATTTGAGACTGCACAACCTAAATTTATTCTTACGAATAAGGACATAATAACCGTTTTGCTAGACGCTACATACAGAAACCGGTCCAGGCATCCAAGCATCTTAGGGAATTCATCACAAACATCTTATTGTGAGTCGGCAGCTTTCGGCGATAGCTCTAAAAATATCCCGGACCCTGCCAAACCGTAAGCTAATAGAGATGAGATGTGATGTAAGAAACAATGTCGATACACAAATATATAGAAAAATTCAAAACGAATACACCGAGTGTGCCTTAGACCACACGAGTGTAGTAAAACTTAGTGAAGAATATGGCTGGCTATGAGAGGAAGAGAAAGAAAAATGTGCGCGCGTACTGCTCTCTCTCTTGCCCCTACAGTAACATACAAAACCTAACTCTCTCTCTCTTTCTATTTTCACTAACTTATATCTCCCTCTCAACTTCCGTTCGCCTCGCCCTATCAATTTCCGTAACGCTCTCGTCACGCATTAATCCATCTTACTCCCCAAGTCAAGCGTACGTAAAGATGTTTTACTTCAAAATTATCCACAACAATATCTCCAATATCGAAGTACAAAATAAAACTGTAACTGGTTTATACAAAATGCTGAAATAAAAATAAAATATGAAAAGAACAGGCGTAACCAGTTCTTGGATAGGTAACACCAAAGCACAATTTACCATTAAATACCATTAATTAGGTTATACCATTGCACAAGTGAGGCTATTTAACTTATATATTTATCCTTATTTATCGTGTTTTTTGTTGATTTTTTGCTTACACCGCGCTTGATAGAATTACACGATAGAAATGTTTCAATGAGTACAATCATTATTATTATAATAACCGTTGTTGTTTCTCACAGCTATCATAATAAGCACTCTTCAATCTCGACTTTGTATAAGTACAGTAAGTTTTACATTAGTAATTGTATTCATTATAATTATGTAGGTAGGTATTATTTATTATTATATTATTTTTATAATTAAGTATATTTTATGTAATATTTTTCTTATTTTATTCATTTATTTATTTATTTATTGTGATAAAACTATAAAATCAATTACAATTATCACACAAAGTATTTCATACATTAACAAAAAACAAATCACGGTTATAAAATAATAAAAAAATCCAATGGGCTATTACAATAATGTCAAATAAAATAATGTCAGAGATCATTAAATAAAAAGATTCGATTATCAACACAATACAATATTTTTTCTGTTTCTCATCTCTATTCCAAATCCCAGCTATCCGCTAACTCCTGAATAATACGATAACCGCGATCGGCGCATTATCCCTTGATTCCGTCCCGTCCCCTGGCTCAGAATAAATAACACCCTGCCGTGTGGTCCCTTGCCGTAATGTCCTTTGGCTACCTGTACTGATCCCCTATCATCCATATTATAGTGATCCACTGTGTAACTTTAGATATTTTACGAGTCTTTTATCTAGGTACGTACGGATATTATGGCAGATGTAAAGGTAGTTCGATTTTAAGGATCTAGTGGTAAAATTAGATTTTAAATAAATTTAGTATACATTTTTTATATATTTTAAATAATCATACATGTTTTATGTTTTTAGTATGTAAATTGTAACAGCACCAACCGCAATTTCGGTTCTTTAATTATGGAATTAGCAAAGGTAGCCTGGAAGAAATCGCTTAAGGCGATAAGGCCTTCCGTTCTTCTACCAGTCTTTTGTTTTTTATATATATTATTGGTGTTCAATAAATAATTCTTTTATTATACTGTATTATATATATATATGTATTGTTGTGCTCCAAGGTTCCATTTTTATGCCTAGTCTATTTGATCACTTACAAAGTTCTGAAGGAAAATTTTCTACTATTTTAATCAAACCTATATTTCTAGACTGTCAACATATCCTGCGACTGGCGACCGGTCCACCCTCCTCAAGTCTCACGCCGCGAGGTCAGCAGAATGTGGTCCCCAGTCCCCGAGACCGAGACGAGCCCCCCGCGAGTCCCGCAGGATCTCGCTCGCCCAGGCCTCTGGCTATGTGCAGCTCAATCAGTACCGCCTACTCGAGCCTATCGGACAGGTAAGCAAAACTCAAGTCCTTAGACTCAAGTGATAATTTTCAGTAACTTTATATAGGGCTTTTATAGAGATTTTATAGCATATTTTCCGAGTTTCAAAGTCAAATAAAAAATAATAGACTATCAGCATTTTACAAGTCAATATTAGAAAACTGAAAATAATTGAATTTAATGCTTAATGTTTCAAGCTCCAAGTTCTTTAACACTTTTAAACTTTCGCGACTTGAACTAATACATTATTATAAAACGTAAAAACGGGTCTATTTGCGCAAGAAAATTAATCAATACATAATTTTGACTAACCTCTTGACTTTAAATTTGAAATATGAACTCTGTCTCTAAATTGAAACAAAAAGTGGCACATAAATTTATCAAAACTGGTGGTGGGTGCCGCTTTTTGTTTCAAGTCCTGAGTTTCAGATTTCAAATTTAAAAACTCTGACATAATAAGCTACGTCACATGACTTAAGTTATAATTCGATGCTATATATACAATTATTGTTTCAGGGTTCATACGGTATTGTTAAGTTAGCGTACAATGAAGAAGATGATACACATTACGTAAGTCGCATCATCATCAGTGTAATCTCTTTGTAAAATTCATTATTGTTTTTTTAAAATGGTATAATGGGCATGCGTTTGACAACAACTCACCTGATGGTAAGTGATGAAGTTGTCTAAGGTAGAGGTATACACCAACATCTGCTTTTTTATTACTGATAGGTACTGTTCATACAAATGTTGTCTGAAAGAGATCGCCGTAAGCAATAAGACCAGCCATTGTGATAAGATTTCTTCTAATTACTGAGACAAAAACATTTCTATAACCATCTTTATTTATTATTTCTTTTTGGAATAAGAATTTTTCTCGCTGTGTGTACGGAATATAATACTCGTACAGACGACACAGAAAAATGAAAATCTACTTTCTGAAGGAAAACTTACTTTAATATAAAACTAAAATAGTGTTATTGTCTTGATGAAAAATACTTATTAAGTTCGCGACAAAATTGGATTTTTAATGAAACTTTTGATAAAAGGAACGCTTTGAAGAGAATGACGCTTTTGTGTCGAGTAACTAAGTTTTGTTTGAATCGTTCTCGTTTTAATTTGGTCTGGAAACAGTGGAATTAATTTCTGCATACGTTTAGACGGTAAGAGTAGGTAATTTATACAGATGCATGCTTGTGTGAGTCTTACATTGTTAACTTGCAGGTAAACAGCAAGTAAATATCAGGATATTCATAATACCAAGTATAGTATGGTATAAGTAAAGGCCTGCATTGTAACAAATTGTGCCTTAAAACGCAGCCGCTCTCCATCTCTTTCTATTTTCATATATTCGAATAGTTTAGAATAGGGTTGTTTATCCAACTGAAACCTAATTTTAGGTCATAATAACAAACTAAAAATCTACTGTTCTAAGTTTTTCTATGATTAATGATATAATATTTTATTGGACATTTCACACAGCGCCAGCCCCAAACTAAACAAAGCTTGTATTATGGGAACCAGATAACTGATGCAATACTTAGATGCTTTTTGTTTGTAAATACATAATGTTTATCCTGGGTGACAATCGAACCCACAACCTACAGTTCAAAAGACAGGGTTACTACCAACTGAGCTATATGGCCAGTCAAATCTTTATTTTACATTTTCACCAATTGCTTTTTAAATACCTCTAATATTTTTTGACATGTCTGTAATACGTAGTGGACGTATTACTTTGTTTCATTTAATAATAAAACCTTTTATAATTGAAGGGGTGAGAACAAAAAGAGTTTAACTGTCAAATTGATACGATTCGAGAAAATTGACTATAAACGTCAACGGCTTCATTTTAATGTATAGTGAATAATTAGGTAATAGAAAAGGTTTATGTAAGTTTCAGTTGCTTGAAAATGTATGAATTATATTTTAAAATACAAAATATAGTACTAATTCGTACAATTACTGTAAAAATATAATATAATAAATATAATAATGTTTTTATGCTAAGCGAACTGTATTCCTGTGACAGATAAACCGTTTTAGACTGACAATCTCGAGATTTAAGCCTCATTTCGGTATTTATTATTATAGATAATTTCACGCTGAATCCAACGTTACCCATAAATCATTTTGTGAAAAAAATCAATTAAACCCTTTTTGATCTTAACTCTTCAATTATGTACTTATTTTTTAGTAATTTGATAATAATATCAACATAAAGAATAAAAAGGTAAACACTTAAGATACCTAGGTTTTAGGTACATTGAAAAAAAGCCTGCATAGCAAAAACTTACCCAACTTCCTCTCCAGGCAATGAAGATCCTCTCAAAGCGTAAGCTGATGCGAAGAGCTGGTCTCTTCGGCCGAACACCCCCTCGGAGGCCAGGACCTGGACCCCCGCCTGACCCCTTGCAGAGAGTCTATAGAGAGATTGCTGTGCTGAAGAAACTAGACCATCCCAATGTAGTGAAGCTAGTTGAGGTAAGATGTTATCACATCCCATCATCGACCGGGAGACGTCCACCGCTGAACACACGCCTCCCCCATAAAACCTCACTTTGGAAGCGTTTGTAAGCGTACAGCCTCTGTGGTGTAGTGGTTGAGCAGGTCGGCTCATAGCCCTGAGGCGGCGGGTTCGATTCCTGCGGCAGGACAAGTATTTGTCGACAGAAAAAAAGCGCAAATACTTGTTCTGTGTCTAAGTGTTGTGGGACCATGGTCCTCCTAGTTCCTGTGTCCCTAACACAGGGAATCCTAGTTAGGGTCCAGAATCTATGTATGAGATCGTTGGGCGTTATTATTATTCCCAAACATCAATTAATCAGAGTCCCATCTGATTCCACATCAAATTCATCATACTGAATATACACCTATTTTTTTTCTTGCCAAAATCACTTATTTTTCTTTAAAATTACAAAGTGCTTATTGTCAAATAATATATAGCAAGCTCATTACAATATATGAGTTTGAAAAAAAGCTGTTCTCTTTCTCACTACTGGTGCAAGCAATCCGGTTACATAAATAACCTTTGACATTTCATTTGATGGTGGTTTAAGGCAGGAGCACGCTTGCCCGTAAAATGCCCATTCACTGGAAGAGTAGTGGTATTTAAACTAAGTATGAAACACCGTTCTGACACTTCCGTATATTCCGTATAAACCGTTCTTTTTTTGGAATTATGTATATAAAAAAGTAAGTAAATACGTTACGGAAATTACTCCAAAACACTCCCAAAGCAATTTCGTAATATCAAAGCTCGAGTTCCCCGGCATTGTTCAACAAAACCCAGATATGAAAATACCTTATTTTGTTTTATGAATTACATTCTTGATTTCTGACGAATTCTTTTACTATTTAAAGGAAACAAACTCTTTGATAGGATATTTCTGTGAAATTCACAAATTAGATAATAAATGTGGTCTCAAATTAAGTCGCAAAGCTTTTGCCTTACGTAGTGGGAAAGAGAAATTCGTTTTTTCATACTGATATATTTTAATAAGCTTATAATAATGTCCAACGACCACATGCATAGATCCCGGACCCTAACTGGGATACTTTGTATCTAGGGATCCAGGAACTAAGAGGACTATGGTCCCACAACACCCAAGTGTCGAGCTTGCTATATAATATTTGATATTAAGCACTTTGCAATTTATATGCTTAGTACAATAACTTAAATTAAGTATTTTAAGTAAGTAATCTCATTTTTCTTTGTAAAATTGATACAAATGTCCTATATGCAATAATTCTTTGACTTTTAATTTTAACGTAAATTATCAAAGCATTTTCAAAGGTAATCTAACCGAGTGACGGACCTAAAAAATCTGCCCATGCGTATACAAAGTCGTAAACCTCAGTTACGGCACTTCAATCGAATACAAGACGCGCAATACATTTTTAAACGGCTGTAAAACGCGGTATTTACTGCTGACTGGCAGCTTTTACATTGTTTCAATATTTAAGAGCTTTCTCAAGATGTCTCAGAACTCGGAACAGATGGCTAGGAATTGAGGTCAGCTTGGGGTAATGGAAACAAAGAGAAATGATATAAAGGGTATAAATGTATTATGACTCGGTAACCTCTCTTTGTTAGGCATAATTAGATTGAATATTCAAATGCGATAATATGTCAAAACGCAGCTGTGCAGTATGGATAAGATTATAGTTACTATAGACTCTACAGTTTGAACCTCTACTAGAACAGAAGCGCTTCGTTTCATAATAGTTATTTACCTTATAGCCCCTACTTATAAATAGTGAAATTTGGTCAGTGTATTAGTTTGGCTTTCACGTTAAGCCAGCTGAATTTATTTAAATCATCCTACATTAATAATTATTCTGTATGAACGTATAAATAATTAAAATTGTCTAAATAAAAATGCGATTCGTTTGAAAGCGCGTCATTTGAGAACAATCGGACCAATTTTGTAATATTCATTTTAAAATGCGCGTAGTACATAGGTATTTATGATATATCACCGATATATCTCTTACAAGTTACCGTCGGTGGAACCGCCGACCGATGAGGAAGAAAGGTTCTTGAATGGCAACCACAAAAACGCAGCTTGTAGGGCCCTGACTAAGTGGACCGATGACCTGCTGGGCGATTGTTACAGATAGAAACACAAATTTGTATGAATTTGACAGTTTGAATACGCAGTTTATGTGCACAGTTAGTATGGGAATTTTCCCATACTATCTATATCATACCACCATCCTGTTCCATAGCAATCAAAATTTCGTGATAACCTAGATGGTCACACAGCTACAACACGGAAAAGGGGGGAGGGAGGGAGGGAGGGTCACAAGCAGCCGCTCAAAGTGGCGCTCTATAGGGGAGAACTATTTTTTGCAGTGGCCATCTGAAAACTTATCAGTCTCCTTTAATTTCCTCCAGGTCCTAGACGACCCAGCAGAAGACCAGCTCTACCTAGTGTTCCAACTGCTCGAAGGGGGGCCCGTGATAGACGTCCCCACTGAGAGCCCCCTGCCTGAGGACCTGGCAAGGAAGTACTTCAGGGACGCGCTGCTGGGGGTTGAATATTGTAAGTACCTCTGTGAGTAAATGCACCTTTGTTTGAATCCCGCTCGGCCCTGCACCAATTACTTTTCAAATATGTGCGTATTTGCACTTGCTCATATAACGATGAAGGAAAACATCGTAAAGAAGCTGGCATGGTCAAGGATCATAATATTTGAAGGTACGTATTATCTACTGACCAGCACTTGGCCAGCGGTAGGAACGTAATTACTGGAATTTTGGCGGGAAAACGAAAAAGATCGCGTCGCCGCATTGTATTATTTACCAAAACTTGTGTTATTTTCGGTGTTAGTACATAAAATTGGTGGCATTTTATTCGTTAATTACAGGCATGAGTGTGGGAAAGTGATATAATGATGGTGGAACGTTTCTTTTCGTGTTATTTCCAAAACTACATAGAAGCTTCTGGTAAAGTTACCACCACTTTAATAGGAGTATGATTTGACTAGACTATGACTTAAGTTGATGACTTGAACTGTGACTTGACTTGACTTGACACATAATATGTATAATATTAATGAACTTGAAAAATTATCATTTACTTGACACTGGCTAAATACACAAAAGTGTGGAGCCAAAACAAAACAAAAAACGTAATTACTGATACGTTTTTTTTACGTCTTTTTTTGTTCTTGTTTTGGGACTTTAAGACTATGTCAGACCCGATATTATATATAAAATCAGGCTAAGGTATACTGATTACTTGTGCGGGCAAAGAACCGTTGAGACCGTTTAGCGGTGATCGCGATTACCTAACCATCTCCGATCGCAGTCAGGTCCACGACGTCATCATGGAATAATGACGTATCTCCCATTTCATAGATTAACGCGCCTTAGCTAAGGCTCTTCGCTGCATACCTTTTGAACAACAAAAAAGTGAAATTTTACTAACGTAAGAAATCTAAACTACAATTGTTATACAGCTAAGCTATTCAAAAGGTTTCTCGGAAAAACCCGGCTGAAAGTTTATTGAAACAATAGACAGACAGTAAATCCGCCTGTCTGGGCGGAGCGCTTGAGTGCTATTCGTTCGGAACCATCGACTTTATTTGCTCATAGACTTGTCGTCAAACTTTTTTGTATAGAAACAGCTTACAATGCTCAAACGGAACAGATTAAATAATTGTTACTATTGCAGTGCTAATTAAAGAATTATACTCGGGCTAGATAACAATAAACACTGCACGGATTAGTATGAATATCGATTTGATATTCCTCAAACAAAACGAAATTATTATATAAAAATATTCAAGTATCTATGTATATTCTCTAATGTAGAAAGCTTTATAATTCAAAAGGTTTTATACGTTTTTTTGTACTACTGTACTGTTTATGCTACTGAATGAAGTGACGAGCCAGTCATTCACCTGATGTTAAGCGACACGGCCGCACATAACAGAACAGTCACTCGGAACTCAAAAATATAAAGTTTCGCGTGACACTGCACTGCGCACATCATCCTGAGACATCAGCACTGTTTGGTAATAAGATTACTAGACTGTGAGATCAGATCGTAAAGTCTCATTTGTCCAGTAATTTCACTAGCGACATAGTATGTCTCTTTGCAAAGTAAGCTAGACTATAGTGTATTTTTTCTACTAACTAATGTAACCCTTGTGTACTTTTACATTGTTTATGTTCCAATGAATCGTGATTTCCGTTTAACGCCGGAGGCTGGCGAATTTTTTATTTTCCGCTCTGTTTGTCACTTGCTCCGGAATGCTGTTTGTGCTGTGACCGGGCTCGAAGGCTCGCAGGGCAATGATTTCGTGGGCGCCGTTCTCGGATTTTTTAATCGGATTGAAATTTGAATGGGGATTTGGAAAGCGGATTTCCATGGTGCCTGGGGTTTTGAGGTTATGCTTGTTTTACTGCGGCATATGCAAGACTGGTGTTTATTTTTGAAATAAAATTGATATGAACATATGAACATGCGAAAATAAAATCGATTTTTTTTTATCTTATCAATCGCAAGATACACACAACTTTATATTACTAGCTGCGCCCCGCGGTTTCACCTGCGGATAAAAAGTAACCTATTCGTTAATCCAGTATATAAGCTATCTATATACCAAATTTCATCCAAATCCATCCAGGCGTTCGAGCGTGAAAGAGTAACAAACATACATCCATACATACAAACTTTCGCGTTTATACTATTAACTAGCTTCTGCCCGCGGCTTCGCCCACGTGGCCTATAGAAACGAAAAATGTTGGTCATAGATAATTCAAACGCCAATTTCACCCTCTTAGGGGTGGAATTTCGAAAAACCATTTCTTAGTGGATACTTACACTTTACAAAGACCACACACTCCAAATTTCAAGTCTCTAGTGGTCTATGCTCTGCGTTGATATATAAGTCAGTCAGTCAGGACTTTGAATTTTATATGTATAGATGTAGTAGGAAAATGTTATAAATTTGACAACCAAAAAATATATAATTACGGAGACGTATGATATGAGGGGCACATACGTAATAAAATTTTTAAACTTTTTGAATCAGACAAAGCACAACCTCTGCGTCCTACATCGAATCACATAATACTTAATAGTACCTACATCGAAAGCAACAGTCCCTCATAAAATGAGTGAAAACGGGTTATAACGTGGAAACTTTAAAACATGATGTCTCCGAAGTTCGAGACACATTTCCAAACTTCCCCGACAACGGTGTAAGATCCCGCATTATCCAACGATGACGCGGGACTTTCTTATCTTTAAAGTCACCATGTGAAAGGTTTTAAGACCGGTTTCCAGCGCAACTTTTGTGTATCTATCTGAGGGGGTCTTTAAGGGGGTTTCTTTAAAATTGAAAATTGCTCCAAATAGTTCTGCATCTGAGATTTCAATAATTTTGCGGGTTTTTGTTTTGTAGATTACGTATAATTTGCATCAATATATGCAATGGGGATAAATTAAATAAATTTTCTTATTTTTTATTTTCTTCATTCTCACTCCCTTTATTCATCCATTCCATTCACTCTCTTATTATTTATTTAGATACACGAAAAGCTTATAACAATGTACACTCTTGGTAACATGGCTTTCTGGCTAAGATTTGTCGTAATCCAGATTCGTCAGACTCGGTTTATTTATCATCCGAATGTGGGAAAAAATATCACTAATTCAATTTATAGTTTTTAGATCTAGAGTTCGAGGGGCCCCATGAGCTTGGGGGCTACGGGGCCCTGCCCCATCTAGCCCTGCGGTAGCTACGGGGCCCTGCCCCATCTAGCCCTGCGGTAGCTACGGGGCCCTGCCCCATCTAGCCCTGCAGTAGCTACGGGGCCCTGCCCCATCTAGCCCTGCGGTAGCTACGGGGCCCTGCCCCATCTAGCCCTGCGGTAGCTACGCCACTGTTTACACTATATTTTTCATCTGGTTATTTTGAGATGTCACGTCGCAGTTGTTTTTTTTGGTTTCGTAATAAAGTATTCTCAACATTTTTTTCTATTTCCTAATTATATATAGTATAATAGGTAATACCTGTTTTTCATCAGATTCAGATTCTCCCAAATATACGAATATTATGATGAGACTAAACTGAGACAAATTCTTAAGTTGTATGGCATTCCAACCCCTAACGGATGCTGACATAAAATTCCCGTACATATGTCTGCAGCGGGCACTTCCGACTTGAGGCAAACAGCTGTGTAATTATATTGTCTCCATTCCACAGTGCACTACCAGCGTATCGCGCACCGAGACATCAAGCCAGCGAACCTGCTGCTTGGAGAAGGCCGAGTGCAGGTGGCTGACCTCGGCGCTAGCGGGGAACTCGCCGGCCGACTCTCGGGGGCTGTGGGGACTCCAGCATTTAGGGCTCCCGAGGCAGCTGCGGCTACAGATAATTATGTTGGAGAGGTGAGACACCTTTGATAGAATGGGTACCCTTTTGAGATAATATGTTTTATTAGTTTAGGTCTTACGTTTATCCAATTCGTCAAGTTAAAGCCCAAAAAACTTTTTTTTTTAAGGTGGAAATGCCCTCTCACTTCCCTGCCGCCACGGAGTGGTGGCACGGGGTATGTGAGACTCGAACCCACTAAACCCCTCCCCCGTGAGCTCTCGTCCGCCGTACCACGTCGCGACTGCAGTCTAGCCAACTCGCCCCCAAAAAAGCCCACAAACCTAGGTTATACATTGACCTTGAAATGTTGTAAAGATCACATATCTTCTTTAAATCTTGATACTAGAAGTTTACTTCATGATATGAATGTCGATGAAGATTAAAGCTTAAGTCAAATGTCTACAGGTGCCAGAGGGCTTAAAGTAGGTGTACTCCGCTGGTTTTTCTCAATCTTACCAAATCTCTGCAGCCTCTTTATGTGGTACTTAAAACACCACATAACAAAACATTTAAAAAACGAGTGTGCTTTAGACCACACGACTGAAGTAAAACTTCTTTGGTTTAGCTCCATCTATAGGCCGGTATAACTTTGTTAAAACTTGACAATTGTAAATTGTCATTTTACCGGACATACCAATATAATAATACAAATATTTAACTTTGTTATGTTGACTATGGAGATCTACGTGAACCAACTTCAGCTTCTGTTTGCCAGCTTACTCCCCAAGTCAAGCGTGCGTAAAGAAAAAGAAAAAGAAGTACTACTTCAAAAACATAACTCTTTTCTACTGTCTTTTGTCTTTTTTTATCACCATGATAATCCCCACCAGGCAGCAGATGTGTGGTCTCTCGGCGTGACTCTGTACGCGATGGTCACCGGCCGCGTCCCCTGGCTCGGCAGCGACGGTGTTGAGCTTCAGCGGCGGGTGCTCAACGAACCGCTGAGCTTCCCCGCTCGATACCAACCCTCGCGTCCTCTTAGACATCTCCTCAGTAGGATGCTGGATAAGAACCCGGAGACCAGAATCACCTTGCAAGGGATCAAGGTTAGTAGTGTTTCTGAATTAGCACTTTAGCAGCCGTGGCTGAGTTGAATGAGTTGAGCAAGGTGATCAATTAGAGATTAGACATTTTGATAAGGAAAATATCGTAATAGAACTCGAGTGAGAGAAAGTTTTCTGATGTTTTTGGCTAGCAACCACCTTCAATCTAGAAAACTCATCAAGCCAGTTGAACGTTGGTATTTGTATGACAATATATTGACAATCGAAAGCTGCACACGTGGTGTACGTCCGACATATTTTAGCTTAAATGTATCCTCACTTACATAAGACATGAGAGGTTGAAGTATTGGCAAAAAAATTAAAGCAAAAACAACAGAATACGTAAGTAAGTATGCTAAAACTAAATATTGTTAGGTCTTACTCTAAGTAATAAAGATAAACTGAATATTCAATTATATTCTTGGAGATGACGCCTTTAAAATGGTATTCTCAGAAACCAGTGGACGAGGATATTGGAAAACTCTTCGCATTCCAAGCGCTTTCATGTAATTGATCAATCACAGTCATAAGCAGGCGAGAGCCTCTCAGTAAATGTGAAGCTAGGAGTATGTTTACTTTTAGAAGGTATTTGTGTAAATTCAAACACAATCCAGAAATTGATAAAATGAGAAGTCAATCATATATACTTACACACAGATAACGTGTTCTATGAAAAATGTTCTGTATCGTTTCCTATAGGCCACGCGAGCGAAGCCGCGGGCAGGAGCTAGTCTATACATATAAAATTCAAAGTCTTGACTGAATGATAGACTTATATATCAACGCACAGCCTAAACCGCAGATCCTAGAGACTTGAAATTTGGAGTGGGTATTCCTTGTAAAGTATAGATATTTAATAAGAAAGAATTTTTTCGAAATTCCATCCCTAAGAGGGTGAAATGGGTGGTTAAATTATACACAATAAGCTAGTACTTAAGCCGTTGTCTCACCGGATAGTGAAGAAGAGCTTTATAATAATGCTTTCTTGCCTAAAACTATCGTGATCTCAGGGCGCTACTTAAAAGATACCAACACTCTTATTCCAGGAGAACGAATGGATAACCTGCAACGGCACGGACCCACTACCCTCGGAACAGGAGAACTGCCGCCTGGTGGAGGTCACGGAGGAGGACGTGGCACGTGTCGTCACTTCCATACCTAATCTCTCCACGCTGATCCTCATCAAGACCATGCTGAAGAAGCACAGCTTCCAGGTAACTATATTAATATATGTAAATCACGTGTCACGTTATTTGTCCGCTATGGACTCCTACACTACTGAACAAATTTTAAAACACTGCACACTGTGTGCAGTTTTATACAACTTGAAAGATAGGATAGTTAATATCTCAATTTTTAATAGATATATATATAAATAATTGCGCCCCGCAGTTTCACCCGCAGATAACAAAGTATTTTAATTATTTACTGGAAAATTTCACTGGAAATCCCACGGGAAAATTTCACTTTTCCGGGATAAAATGTAGCCTATATGTTAATCCAGTGTATAAGCTATCTTGGTACCGAATTTCATCTATTTCATCCGTTTGAGCGTGAAGGAGTCACAAACATACACACATACAAACTTTCGCCTTTATAATATTAGTGTGATACCCAGTGAAGCTGGGGCGGGCCGCTAGTAAACTATAAAAAAGAACACTTCCTTGTTTTCATAATTGTTCCATTGCTGTACCGACTGTAGTAGGAAGTACCGTAGGAAGAAAAATGACGTACGTAAATTCGATTTACTTATAGTATCCAACGCCAACAGTAGTGCTATTCTTAAGCCTTCGTGTTAAAAAAGAAGTATAAAAGGTTTAATGCTCACGACTACAATTGATTGTCCATCTGTCTAATTACTTGTCTGTGACACTGTGGCTCCCAAATGGATGGACAAATTTCAATGTGTTTAGTAACTAGATAGCTAGTTGAATCGGGATATAATTAAGTTAGCTTAGCACCGTCACTATCACTATCGTGAACCTTATTATAACTGTAGTGTAGTTTGTTTCAATCAAAATGTCCCCTAAATCTTTGAATTGATAGAAAGAAACTAAGTAAAAATAGGCGAATGGAGAATGGAGACTTTGGGAAATGGATGAATCGGGACTTTAAGGATAACAATTAACAACGTAGAAAAAGCATGTTGTAGAAGTGGATGAGTTAGGAAGTGGATAACTTTGGAAATGGGCAACTTATGAAGTACCCCAAAATTGATCATAAGTTAACTGAAATACTTGTTTTTAAGATCCGATCAGCTTAGTCCCTAACAAAATAAACTCTACAGGTTCGCTTCCTTTGATGGCTTTTCCGTCGTTTTCATCAGAATCATAAAAATGTTTTCCTTTCAGAACCCATTCCTCCGAAGTCGGGAAGGCAGCACATCCCGGCGAGAGTCAATGTCCACGCGTGGCGAGAACAACACCGAGATTGACAAAACGAGAAGAGGAACTCTCGCGAGAGCTGGCCGCTCGCTCTCCGCGCCTGGGAACTATCTCACTGAACGGTATAACATCTTCTAATCTTACTTTATCAAATTAGTTGGCGACTACATACAAGAAAGTATTTTACGAGCTGTTTGAGAAGAATACTTATCAATTTGACAAGTTGACCTATGAATTAAATTGTACGTGATCACGTCAATGTAATTTACTAGTATCTTTAGTAATTCATAGTAATTATCCTTCAGACCTAGTCAGAATATTTTGACCTTACTTACCATGATTGTGTGTGTTACGCAGGCAAGCTTCATTTGACATCGGCCTAGAATCAGTTCAAGAATCGCGTGACCAGAGCCAAGATATCATTTCTCCAAAAGGCAACATAGGAACAACGCCAATACCACCAGCAACAGCTTCAACACTTACAACACTACCATCAACGGCATCAACAACAACGCTAACGTCTTCAACAACAACAACGCTAACGTCTTCAACAACAACAACGCTAACGTCTTCAACAACAACAACGCTAACGTCTTCAACAACAACAACGCTAACGTCTTCAACAACAACGCTAACATCATTAACGACAGCATCAGTACTTTCAATAACAGCGTCAACGTCTTCGACAGCAGCGTCTACGTCACCAACAATAGCGTCATCGCAATCAATGGCTTCAATTTCATCCACAACAGCGTCAACTTCATTGCCAATAGCGTCATTGTCATCAACGACCGTAACAACTGACAAAGCTGTCATCAAAAATCAAGATGGCGGCAAGCACGTGACGAGTGGAAGGTGATACGCTCCCCGCGCGAGCATTGTTGCCCGCGACACATGGATGGTCAGAATTCGAGTAATTATTGAATTCGATTAGTTTTATAAAATTATAAAATATAAAATTATTTTAATATTGTTTAGGAAAATTTGTGGTGCTCATTCGCGTCATTGAAAATGCTGTTGTACCAACAAACATTTGCTCCCACCACAGACTTAATAAGTCCAAAGTGTGAGCGATCAGCTGCTGTTTTCAAAACTTTTCGATTAATTTTAGTAGTACCTACAGAGTAGTACATTACACACATATGTGTTTTTTGTTTGGCACCATTCTTTGAGTTTTATATTCAGATCGTCATTTTAATAGATAAATAACTATTATCTGTCAAATCAAAGTCCCGTCAAAGTCTCGTAATAACCTGATTTTTTTCGATATAAAATTAGAAATATGATATTTGCTAAACTGATTGGTCAAATTAATCATTCGGTGAATCCTATTTTCGTCAAATCATGAAATTGTGGTGTATGTTTTTATATCTTTTTTTTTCGAAATTGTCCAGTAAGCAAACATGCAGATAATTTTAAAAAATTGCTTTAATATAATTTTGATTATGACTTAGATTTTACCTGCAGTGCATAATTATACTAATAGGTGTAGGTGTAATTTTTTTTTTGTACCCTTTAAACTGATTTTATTGCTTCCGTTTTTATGCGTGACTTATACTTTTTTCGGTATTTGATTTTTAGTACTTATCTATTTTTAGTACAATCGACGTATAGTGAGCTATGCGTGTACTTAAAGATTTGGTCAAATGATATTTTTATATATTGGAATGTACTTTAAATGGTATATTATGTAGGTACTTTTAAAATTTTAACATTTATTATTCACTAGTCTTTAAACTACTGTACATATTTTATCTTTAAATTTTGAAGATTTTCTACTTCATTAAATTGCTTAGCATAATTATAAAGGGATTTGAGGCGAAAAATTTAAGGGCTAGCTAATTTTAATATACTGAAATAAGCTTGTAACTTTGATTTGAAAAAAAAAAATGTTTATCTTTGACAAAAATGCAAAAAAATTACAAATATAAAATGGCAACATTAAAATTAGGTCCAACTTTTATTATATCTAGTAATTTTCTATTTTTTTAAAGTAGTTTACCCCAAGGCAGCCTAGTATAGAGTCTTTAAGATGTAAATATAAATTGTAATTAATCCACAAGAATTTGCTCAATGCTTGTTTATTGTCTCACGGTGTGTACATATTTAGCTTGATTTTTAATATAATAAAATCTTTTCTTAAATTTACTAAATTCATTATAGTATAAATTGAGCTTACAACACGAAAGTCTCAAGTTTTTCAGTCTAATTACTTATTAAATATATACAACTTTATTAAACAAGAATGTTCTCAATAAGCACTTATGATCACATTCGGCCGATATATTTACGTTTAGTAATTTTAAGAAAAGTTTTAAATTTACTTAATTAAATATTCATATTCCTGATATAATTATATATTGCCCTGGAGTGAAATGGGGTGTAAATATTTTAAATATTATATTTATTGGTCTTTACCTATGAAATTGCCGTTTTGTTTGAAAAAAGTTAAAGTATTTTTTTTTTCGAACTTATTTATTTCTTTTATTCAAAGTAATCACCCCTGCAATCAATGCATCTTTGCCAACGCTGTGGCAGTTTATGTTTCTTGAAAAAATCAGCAGGACGGGAGACAACAAACTCTTCAAAGGCGTTTTGTACTGCCTCTCGGGAATTGAATTTTTTCCCCGCTAAAAAGTTGTCCAAATTTTGGAAAAAGTAATAGTCGGTAGGCGCAAGATCTGGTGAGTATGGCGGATGAGGGAGAGCTTCCAAACCCAACTCATGCAGCTTAGAGACGGTCTGTTGTGCAGTATGGGGTCGCGCGTTGTCGTGAAGTAGCAGTGGAGACGACCGATTGACCAAAGCTGGTTGCAGACGTGCGAGTTTCGCCATCATTGTGGTCAGTTCTTCAATGTACACATCTGCAGTAATGCTCTCGCCGTTTTGTAAAAATCTATGATGAATCACACCAGCACTAGACCACCAAACTGTGACCATCACCTTTCTAGGGGTCATTTTTCGTTTTGCACATTGCTTTGGTACCGAACCAGGATCTAACCAACTTGCTGAGCGCTTTCGATTGTCAAAAAGAATCCATTTTTCGTCGCACGTAACAATTCGGTTCAAAATTCCTTCATTTCTGTGCCTTTTAAGCAGCGCAAGGCAAGTCTCGACGCGTACGTTGCGCTGGCGATCGTTAAGTTCGTGGGGCACCCATCTATCAAGCTTTTTTATCTTGCCAATCTGTCGCAAATGGACCAATATTGTTTTGATGCTAACATCAAAAGCTGCTGCCAGCTCAGCTGTAGATTGAGATTCATCAGCTTCCACAATCGCCTTTAATTCATCATTGTTGACCAAAGTTTCCGGACGACCACGAGGTTCATTTTTCAAGTCAAAATTCCCAGAACGGAACCGAGCAAACCAATAACGGGTTGTACGTTCGTTTGTACAGTTCTCTCCGTAAACGTCGTTGATGTTACGTATCGTTTGTGCCGCGTTGGTGCCACGACGGAACTCATATTCCATAATTACACGAAATTTCAAAGTATCCATTATGAGGAAAAATGTTGAAATGTAATATAAATACAACGCTAATCAATAAATAAAAGACTTATATTGTAAATAGAATGTCATATTTTTAAAACAAAATTAATTTGAATTTAGAATTCATAGCCAATCAAAACTTTTTTTTGTTTGAAAAAGTCTGTACTGCAATACGGCAATTTCATAGGTAAAGACCTATTATTAAGCAAATGACCAATTTTCACTGTCAAATTAGCTTTATTTACATTGTTATAATAATGCACCTGACTGTCGACGCGGGTTTTATTAGTCTGTGTACTGCAATATACATTTAATAAAGATTCATGATTTATAGCATTATCGCCTGTTTAACTTAATCAATAGATTAATTTTTAATGTAAACAAAAAAGTTAATCACGGGCGGGATTTGAACTTGCACTCATCCGTTCCTAAATCCGTGATACGCGTTACTTAAGCTATCGTGACAAGTTAGTGATCCTATGTCCAAAAACCTTCACCATTTTACAACCAACTCACGGGATTGTCAATAGCGACATCTATTGAGAGATTCTTGAGAATCAGTCTTGAGTTTCGCGACTCAAATTCATTCTTTACATTAAAAAATAATCTATTTTAATACCATTTTAAAAATACTTTGGTATTTAGTATACATTATACAATTTAAGTTTTTATAATTTCATAGTTATTGTTTTTAGTTCAATAAATTAATTTTATTACAATTTAATTAAATTAAAATAAGTCTAAAAATGTAGAGTTAGTATTTTTAGCAATTTTTTTACCACGTCTTAAGATACCGTTTTGGCTTACGGTGAATAATTTATTTAAGATTGTGTTTATATGATTTTTGAGTTCAATAATGGTTTACAAAAAATGTATATTGTAAGGCACAGGGTCAGTTTCATTAAGCATGTGTATGTATAGTGTACAGGGTTCCTGATCACAAGGTTCTGCAAAACTGCTATTCATTAATTACATTTTAATTAATAGCAATTATTGTCCTTGCCTATATTATTATAGTTCATTTTTTATATTATTGTATCTTCCTCAACAAATAGGAAAAGTATAACTTGCATCAGTGAGTATATAAAAGACTCAACTGCTGCAGTGCAATGCAACTTGCATCAGTGAGTATATAAAAACAATGATATCTGGCTTTTACCATTTCTTTAAAGTATATAATGTAAGTGAGAAAACAAGACATATTTTCTTTTACAACACTGTTCTAACATTTCGTTTAATTTTTAGAACTATGGGGCCTGAGTTTAATGAAGTACGTAAATGACATAAACAAAATGAATATCCCAATTTAATGGCAGCTATTATCTGATTATTATTTAAACTGAGGAAATAATATGGGCTTTTGATTGTATACAATTTTAGTTTTATTTTAAAAGGAGTTTAAAGATCTTTGTGTAATCACCATTTTGAATGACTATTAATGATAATGTTTTCGAAAGAATAAATACTAATTCCTTTTTTTTTGAGGATTCTGCATTTATCTTTTATCTTTTGCAAGCGTATGGTCCAAACGATAAAGGCCTTTGAATGTTGTGATAGAAGAATAGACGCTTTTAAATAATACACGATTTAATAATAAAATAATATTTAAAAAATTAATTAATCATTATTGATATTTAAAATTATCATTCAATTTTTAATATTTGTAGGACTATAGATTTTGTAAAATGTAATTTTCGATAAACTAGATTTATAAAACAACCTGCCTTTAGCCACTCCATATTACAATAAAAAATTACACACTTTGACAGTCCCTAAAGGCTACAATTGTCCCGTGGAGTCCCAATTGTTATTTCTAATAAAGTGAGTAAAGAGTGAGGAACATAGTGATGTGTTACCCGGATTTGTGCGGCTTGCCTACTGGGACTGGGACCCACTTGGGGTACCCGGGACTGTCAAAGTGCTAAGTACGCATAATAATATATTTCCAATTCATTATTCAAATCCTACAATATGCAAAATTATATTATAAAGTACTTATCAAATTATATTATTGTATCCAAAATATACAAGTCATAAGTAGTCCAACCATACGATATGTTTCTATCTGTATAAATAACACGGTCCATAAACAGAGCATTTATTTCATTAAGCACTACTTTACGTAGAACGGATATAACATGGGTCGCACAACCGAGGTCATGTTCACAAAGTGAACTTCTGCTTTCTTTATAATCTATATTAATTTTATGAGAAATACATTTTTTATTACAATAATTGTGTTTCTATTAATAATTGATTGTTACAAAATTATCAAAATCAAAATCAACTTATTTTCGATACTGTAATAAATTTCCTTTCTTTCTTTATTTCTTTTCTTTACCTGGAAGGAAGTTGATCAATGCCCCCATATTGATGAACTTCCTTCCAGTCCGTGGGCTGCACTATAATACCACCCAGCATCATAGTGGGTGCCAGATATATCGGTGTACTAGATAGATTCTAGTACGCCAATGTAGGTACCTATATAGGAAGAAACTAAATAAGAAATAGACGAATGGGGAAAGGACACTGAGAAGTGGATGAATTAGGATATGAAGGATGACAACCTAGAAAAAAGACGTTGTAGTGGTGGTGTAGTGGACAAATTAGTTTTGGAAACGGACAAGCTAAGAAGTGGCCCAAGTCGACCGGAGGGATCTTCACCAGGGCTCCACTTACTTAACCATTACAAAAAGGACAAACAGAGTTCAAGACAGGTTTGGACAAATTCAGGCACACACACAGGCTTTTACAGAAGAAGAATAGTAAAGGCGGCGATACACATGCCTGTCCCACTTGTATACCAGCTTCACAACATTATATTGATGCTATTTACTAGCTTGCAATATGGAGGGGGACGGTACGGGGGGCTCCTAAACCGGCACGTACGATGAACATTACAGCTCCAGCCACGCCAGTATGGACGCGCTGTTTCCATCGGTGCACGTTTTTTGTCATTTCTTTTTAACGGACTTCAAAATGAAGGAGGTTCTCAATTCGACTGTTCTTTTTATGTTTGTTACCTCAGAACTTTCGACCGGGTGAATCTATTTTGATTTCTTTTTTATTTGAAAGCTTCTCGTGTGGTCCCATTTCTATTTGGTCCAGTTCTGACAATGGCATCCAAGAGAAAAACATATGTCTTAAATTTGCATTAAGTATGTGCGTGACAAATGGACGAATAACTCAATATCAGGCCATTCTTTTTTTATTGGTTAATTATTGAAGTCAGTTTTTTACGTTTTGTGTTTGTTATTTTTTCTCAATTATGTAGCTACACTTTTTATTTGCTAGTTAGTAATAATACGACACTATTATACTTCAAATGTTTTTCTTTGCAAATAAGCGTGAAACTGATAAGTAATGTCTCGTGAACAATGTGCAAGTGTACCAGCAACAGTCATGTGTATGCGTTTTGAAAATGCAGACATACAAGAACTTTACGTTTAACCTACTTAACTTTTAACATGCAAAATGTATCCAGAGCGGGCCAGTAACTTGCCCATGCCTGTAACCAGCATGCAAGTTACTGCGTTGTACTCGCCGCTTTAACATGAGTACAAAACTACTGTTTCGTAAATACCACCTACTCCTGTCCACTACAGTCCAGTTGACTACTAGTTGTAATGTATTTAGTAATTACCTGATCGGTGTAGTGGTGTACAGAATACACCAAGCAATTGACCAAAGGCCGTCCAATATTTTTTATCTTTCTTCTTTTAGCCAGATAAAATCGGAGCAAAGTCGATATTGGCTGTAGCATCTGGATTCGGTTTTTCCTACAAACGAGCCGCACAATAAATCAACCTAGTTTTACTTACGTGGATCTATCTTGTTAGTGTCACCTATTTTGTCATTGAAATTGTTAAAAACAGGCTCTTCTTGATTATCTGTATTCTTTGGAACGTTGTTTTCACAGTTGCATGCTCTTCTATCATCGTTGTTATCATATATATCAGATTTTTGAGGTTTCTCATTCAGCTCAAACCTCTCTCTAAGGTCTTTAGGGCCTGGATCGTCATTCCTTTCGGTATAAAATACAATAGGTTTATGTGGCTTTTTATTTAATCCGAATCTTTCTCTTAAATCGTCAGATCCTTGATTTTTCTTTTTTTCAAAAAACATATAAGGTTTGTGTGGTTTCTTATTCAACCCGAATCTTTCTTTGAGGTCATCAGAACTTGGATTACGGTATTTTTGAAAATAATCAGGAACCTTTCCATCATTGTCATTGAAGCGGCTTTTAACACCTTTTGTAGCTGCATTGAAGATATTGCCAAATGGTAAGGGGTTGTCTTCAAATACGTGAAATAAATCACTTAATCTTGGTGGTGGCGGTATTTTTAAATCGTTGAATAATTCCCAATCGCAATCCACAGCAGCGGCAAAAAGAGCTACAAGCAGCACCTGCGAAAAATGAAAAATTTACGCTAAAATTTACAATTGTCAAGATGGCGAGATTAACATTAAACAAAGCAAAAACAAAGTTAATAACGGCCGATAGATGGAGCTAAACTGAAGAAGTTTTACTGCAGTCGTGTCGCATCAAGCACACCCGTTTATTTTTTTATCCTTAATCCTGCCAAAATTAAATTAACCAACTTCAAATCATTAAGCTTTCCTACTTATACGAAAAAAAAGTCCACACAATTTATAATCGGGGAACGAATAATAATGGCACACTCACCTGACGGCCCACAGCCATGGCTTGCTCGCTAATAACACAAACACACGTCCATCGCATCTAACTAAATAACGATCAAGTTATCAAATTATATTTCAATCAAGTTGACATTAATTCTCGATCATAGTATCTGCTAGCCGCAGACTGGACTCGTCAGTCATTTAACACCTACTACCTAAATCTCATTCATTTCCTATTGCTTCAATATTCGGGGGAAGTTTTCAATTCAGTTGTATTTTTCTCTTTCTCTATGATTTTACCCGAGTACTCAGGCCTGATCTAATAAATTTATTTTCATGTTTTCGTTTCATATAAATCATTTTTAATACTGATCAAATGTATAATGGTGATGATATAAATATTATTTATAAATTGTTTAGTCTTGATATTGGTTACATTGATTACACTATTTATTGAAATAAGGGTAAGAATATTTTATGTTATAAATATTTTTATGTATTAATTTTTATTATAAGTATAATTTATCGTAAGTATCTTTATACTTACGATATATATAAAATTTTACTGTTTTTGTGTAAAATACAATTTATGCAATATTGCAAATATAGCTGGTTATATAATATTTGCTTAGTAAAATTACTTTATTTTATGCATCAAATCTCATTTTTATATGTAAAAGTACTAAAAATAACATTTTTGCAATAATATCCTTTATGAAAGTTTGAAAAAGAACTTTCCCACTACCAGTGCAAGCAATCCGGTACAATGCAGAACAGAAAAATACGATCCAAAGCTTCGATTACACCTTTAAAGAAGCTACAAAAAATTTTCCAGTGATGTTTTTTAGTTTAATTTTTTTTTCTACTTTATTTTACAAGGCGATTAATTTTTTTTCTCCAATCCCAAGGAGTGGGTAACTTATTTTACTGCATACAAACTGATATCTGAGTATGAGTCTATCATACGGCAGTAATAGAACTAAAACTTGAACGTCAATAATTTGGAAAGAAACGATGATATCATATGTCTCAATTTGGTTCGTTAGTATAAATTTTATTATTTTAGAACATGTTGACTGGTCCTCAGGGCGACATACGAGTATGAGCTGGGATCATACGTCGCATCGCATATCGCCTCGATTTCCCGCAGGAGTACTTAGCTTGCTCATATATTCACACTTGACATGGAGAAGACAGATAGGTAAGTACATGTATCGGTAATAGGTAGGTAGGTATCAACATCAACGCTTGGTTTGTAGCTTTTGTGGTCACAATAATAAAGCCAATGTTATTGTACATTTTGTTAGATTTGGTCCCAAATCTACATATTTTTTGCTGTATCGATTTTCCAGATGATTGAAAACTGTTTTGCCTACAGAGTTCCTTTTCCTATTCGTAATTTTTCCAAGTTATTACGTGACATAGATAAACAAATGTTCAACCAATGAAACTATGTCTTGATCATAGAAAATGGTACCTACTTTTGCGAAATAAGAAATGAATGGATTTAAATAAAACATCCCATTGATGAAAGGCGTGATTTATTCAGTCTTATGAAACAAGTTATATTTACAATATGTACAAATTTATAGAGTTATAATAAATCTATAAGAATGACCCGTTACTAAAATTAAATCCTACAAGTAACTATCCTATCGTTACTTCACTTAAGGTTACATAAAAAATTGAATTGAATTAGTTTACAAATCGGTGTCCATAAAACGTAGCACATGTTCAAATATAAAGTCAAATAGGGTGGGAAAATGTGTGTTAAATATACAGGTTTTCCGAAGATGTATGCATCAAAGATTCAGAGTCTTGAAGACCGTTACCTGCGAAGAGTTATCTATATATTTGGGACTCTGAATATATAGGTTTTCTCAAGATGTATGGATCTGAGGTTCCGATCTTGAAGTCCTTTACTTCTTATAGTTTTTATGTATATATCTTTGGCCAACCTGTATAATACAAAGTCTCCCTACTCTTTGTAATACAAAGAGTAGGGATGATGAGATGACTTTTAACGATTTGGCCGGCAACGCCAGCCATATGTTATAAAGCAACACAGCATAATAAACATTAACATTTCTTCTACTTTTCGCCTCTCTCCCTGGTCCTGTCGGTAAATTTGATGGTACAGTTCTTGACCGCCATGTTGGGTTGGAGGAAGTTCGCAAGCGTACTGACAGCCTGGGGCGCAGGCCGGTCGAAAGGGAAGCCCATGGGGCGACGGTCAGGATACTTTCGGTCGCGGATGCCGCAGTACGACGCTGCATCGCTGCAGGTGCCGGTCAGATCTTGTTCGACCTGGGATAAAAAGAGAACAAGTCTATTAACACCTTGATCGTCCTGCAGTGGAACACGATATATAGGCTTAATAGGTAATAATGCCAGAAGTTTACTCTGAGAGAGATTGCACTTTACTGAAAATGTAGATACTAAAAGTATATTTCATTACAAACACCATCGCTAATACACCTGCTAAAATATACATTTTTCAAGAAAACTTCATTATAACCTGTCATTGTTGGGTTACATCACATTCATGCATTTTACTAGCGTCTCATTTTACTGCAGCTAGTCACAGTTGGTAGTCTCTTTTACTTAGCACAAATAACAGAAGATTACCTTGTCATCCTTCCAGTTAGACACCATTACGAACAGCACCACTGGATATCCTGCAGTGGTCCCCTTAGGCACCAGCATGTGGTGTGGCCAACCGCAGCCACAGAAGTTGAACTTGGCGGCTGAAGGCACAGTTGCGTCTCCAGGTCTTGGGGACTGGTCGCGGAAGGTACGCTCGTAAGGGATGGTAACAGAAGAGTCAATGCTGTTGCGTCGGATGGTGTTCTTCCCTGCGTTTACTGTAAAACACAATATTGGTTTATCTACCAATAAAAATAAAATGTGTTTCTGACATAATGTTGTTTACAGTTATTAACGTCATCATCAGCCAAAATACTTTTACAGCTGGACATAGGCTTCACTCAGTTTAAAGCAACAACAGTTAAAGTAACAACAGTTACAAATGGCCACTACCAGGTTTGTTCATTTCACAACTGAACGAAAGTTTTGAAGAACTTAAAACTAGTGTAAATGATCAAGAACTCACCACCATGACTTCTGATCAGGAAAACATACAAGTGGTACTTACACTTATGTGAGAACTTGTCCAACTCAATCATCAGCTTCCTTTGATTTTCAAAGGATATCGGCTGGCCCTTGTCGTCTATTGTCGGGGCCAAAAAGATGCGGACGGTTCCCGTCAGATCCTGGCCACTAGTGTTCTCCACTTCAATACTATAAAAAGAAATAGTAATTTAGAAGCCTTGTCTTGTCTCGAATGAACAATAATAATAATAATAACGCCAAACGATAACATACATAGATTCTGGACTCTAACTAGATTATCTTGTGTCTAGGGACCCAGGCACTACGAGGACCATGGTCCCACAACACCCTGATTTAGAACAAATACTTGCGCTTTTTTTAATGTGCACAAATACTTGTCCTGCCGCGGGAATCAAACCCGCCGCATCCGGGTTGTGAGCCGACCTTCTTTACCACCACACCACAGATTCTGTCAATAATAAAATGGCAAAAATATGAATACGAATGTACCAACAGCAGATTTGGAGGTTCCACGAGATCAAAATAATCGCGTTGTGTTGTGTTGTGTTATTAGTGCCCTTAGTCAAATTACATCTTATGTGACCAGCTGCTGACATATTTGTTAGGCTACTGAACACTCCCACAGAAGGCTCAAAAAAGATTCCCTTCCGCACTCACACATAGTTAAACTCCTCGTGCTGTAGATGCGTGAAGCGCGCCAGCACAGGACCGCGAGGAGCAAAGTCCAGCCCGCGGCTGAGGTCCACGGTGCTGCGCTCCCACAGAGTGCCGAATGTGTCCGAGCCGGCCGGACCCTCCACGCCGACCGATGTCACGCGTATACCAGGGAAGTTAAGCTGTGAAGAGGAATGAAGGAATAATGCCGCTTTACTAAGATGATTATTAGACCGACCAAAACCGTTGCTGGTGCTTATTTGGCACAACGAATCTGCATTCCATTGGATGCCAGCATGTTTGATATAACTAATTTAAATATCAACTGCTACTACCTAGATTTGAAGTATTATTTAAACTAAATGTAATCAACAGATAGGTAGTTAATGTTTTGAACTTGGGGAAATTGAACTTTCATTTGGGAATACTGGCTTGGTAGATCTGAAGAATGAAACTTTCATTGTATATGCCCAAGCAATGTGTTTGCAAAGCCTAAGTTTATTCTCAGCCAACACTGTACAGCGATATAGATGCTGATGAATTAATATAAATAAAAAAAACTCTCTGAATAAATTTTTACCTTCTCTGTCACGTAGGGCGGGAGCTTGGATTTGTATAGATCGAAAATGTCATCGATGTACGAATGCCAGCGGTAGAACACAGGGTCTCGCATGGCAGTAGCAGGGTCACCCATCACGCCAAATTGTTCCTGTCGTAGAGATGTCATGAATTAGGGTTTCGGCTGAAAATCAGTAACTGAGGTTGTAATTTTCAGCCTCAGTTGTATGCTGAGCCGGAACCTATTCCTGACATCACATAATGTGACACTTAATTATGTTCTTCTCTCTTATTGTATTGCTTTCATTTGTATTTATATTATTGTGTTACATTGTGTGTGTCTAGAATAAATATATTTCATTTCATTTCATTTCATTATTTTATTTATTTATTTTATTTTTATTTTATTCTCAAAGGAAAACTTACAGCTAGTTATACATACACATAAATAACACACTAATAGGTACGGAAAGCTACTTAAAAGTTTTCACAAATATTTTATAAAGAATACAACATAGAACAGTAGAAAGACGGATGTGCACAAACAAAGTTAACATTTAAATTTAGCGAGTAGAACTATAGTAATTTCTTTTTTTTTTAAACATTTATTACAATAGTCTTACTTATTAGTTGACAATTAGAAAGTTTTAGTATTAGTTGACAATTAATTTAAAATGCTCAGAACAATATCATAAGTTAAATATTTAATGGTTTCTGATTTTGGATTTGTGAGTGTGCTAAAATTTACTTATTTGCAATTAATTAATTAAGTTCGTGTTTGATATAACAATAATAAGAAGTTTAGATATTTGAATACATGCGATAAAATGATTATTATACAACGCTTTATAAAAAGAAATTATCACTAACAATTCGTTTGAGTTTAGATACTGCCGTATTAAATAGGTCCAAGTCAATGTCCTTGGACATATTGATGTAACATCTGCATGCTCTTATAAGGTAACTGTTCTGCCTATAATTGCTCCGCACTGTTGGAGTATGCAGAAGATTTGGCTTTCTCACGTGTGTAATAGGGGTACACAACCCTAGTTCAGCAAGCAGCTCCGGACAGTCGACCGTACCATTTGCCACGTTCAGAAGGAACGCTATGTCTGCTATGCGCCTCCTTTCGTGAAGTGGAAGTAAATGTTGTTTTTTGCACCGAGCATGATAATCCGGTAAGAAATTTTTAGTACGATATTGAAGATAACGCACAAATTTTTTTTGAATACCTTCTATGCGATTGATGTAGATACCGTAGATTGGGTTCCAAACTTGAGAGGCATATTCAAGGTGGCTGCGAACATAAGCACAATATAATATTTTTAAAGTTTTCAAAGATGTAAACTGAGAGGACATTCGTAACACAAACCCCAGGGCTTTCGAGGCCTTTTTTACTACACTATTGACATGACCATCAAATAATAATTTAGAATCAAAAATAACGCCTAAATCTTTGATTGTCGATACTCGTGAGAGGAGAGAATTTTTAAGAGTATAGTTAAAATTAATATTGTTACGTTTACGAGTAAAGGAACAGACATAACACTTAGAGACATTCAAATCAAGCATATTACTAATGCAGTAGTTTTGGAACCTATTCAAATCCTCTTGGAGACGTACAGCGTCGTCATTACTTTGAATTGGAGACAGAATTTTCATGTCGTCAGCGTAAAGCAAGATTTTAGATGAATGAAAGCAAGAAGAAATGTCATCCACAAATAAAATAAAAATAAGAGGCCCGAGCAAGGATCCTTGAGGGACTCCAGAAGGAATAGACATTGTTGCAGAAGTAAAGCCATTGAGCACTACAGTCTGACAACGATTTTCTACGTACGATGAGAACCACCTAAATAAATTTCCGCGGATGCCAACCCGTTGGAGTTTTTGTAAAAGGATTATATGATCAATCCGATCAAAAGCTTTACTGTAATCGGTATAAATAACATCTACCTGAGCAGGTCTAGACATATATTTAGTTAGATATTCAGTGCATGTTATGAGATTGGATGTGGTTGATCTACCACTAAGGAAGCCATGCTGGTGTTCACTGAGGGTGTGTTTTATTGAAGAATATAGCTGTTTATAAACTACTTTTTCTAGCACTTTAGCAAAAACACATAATTTAGAGATAGGTCTATAGTTCTCAATAACATCTTTCGGTCCTTTTTTGTGAATAGGAGTTATGTAGGCGGTCTTCCACAGCTTTGGAACGATACCTTCACGTAAAGATCGGCTGTATAATAAGGTAAGTGGCACCGATAAACTTTTGGCACAACTTACAATAAAAATGGGAGGTATGTTGTCAGGACCCGCCGATTTATTTAGATCTAATGACTGAAATAATTTAAATACTTCCGCTTCCAGCACTTCAATATCGCCTATATCACCGGAGGTTTGGGGTAGCCCAATATCATATATCTCACACGTATTACTATGGCTGGGAGTAGATTGAGTGAGAAAAGTAGAGTGGAAGTATTCAGCAAACATGTTACATATGTCTTCGCCTTGGTCAGATGAAAGTTGACCAAATTTAAGTACTGAAGGATAAGCACTAGACTGCTTTCTGGCTTTTACGTAAGACCAAAAGGCTTTGGGATTTTTCTTTATATTACTTTCAATGCTGGCAATATAGGATTTAAACATTTCACTCTCCATAACTCTAACACGGTCCTTTAATATATTAAAAGAGTTTAAATCACTCCGGTTACCATATCTCTTATATTTACTGCGATATTTATTTTTTTCATTTAACAGTTTAATTAGAGGAGATTTATACCATAGAGGATATTTACGCCTGGGAGATACAACTTTATAGGGAATAAAAGTATCACGTAGCTGGTTTAGGGTATTATAAACAGAGCAGACTGCTTCATCTAAAGGTTTGTTGTTGATCACGTCGGGCCAGTTCGTTGCAATCAGTCGAGATGAGATAGCTTCATAGTCTCCCGAGTGATAAAGGTACTTCAAATATGGCCTACATTGTAGTGCATGTATTTCTACAAAATCAGCCGAAATGCAAAGAGATACATGATGAGGGTTTTCGGGCACCAATGGGCTACCAGATTGCTTTACGGAGACATCATTATTAGACAGAACTAAGTCTAAGATCCTACCATTTTTATTTGGAACCGAATTATATTGCGACAAGTTACAAAGAGTAAGATTGTCGAAAAAATCGAACTGGTAAGAACCATGAATGTTTTGGGGCTCATAGGAGCCATCATCAGAAGGCTTCCAGATTAAATTTGGGATATTAAAATCACCCAAGACAATAAACTTATCCAAGGTATGATTCAGAATAATATCTGTGAGATTATTTGAGAAATTTGTCGTTTGGATAGCCAATGAGTTTCCCAAGTTTTGATGGCACAAATATACCACACAGATATGCATTTTATAAGCTATTTTAGATTTAGGGTCTTGGAGTGTCACCGTGAGCCAAAAATCCTCAGCCGAGGAGCACCAATCACTATGACCTTCGGCAGCAAGCTCCCGGCGCACAGCGATTAAAACTCCTCCACCTAGGGACTGCGCCGTTAGGCTGTAGTCTCGGTCGCGCCGCCACACAAGATAGCGGTCGTCAAATAATTCACTACTACTTACCCCATCAATAAGCCAAGTCTCTGTTAGGCATATAATATCGTAGTCATTAATACATACATTCCTATAAAATTCTGAGCTTTTAGTGCGTAACCCTCGAACGTTTTGATAAAAAATTACTATTGGATCCATTGTGAATGAAAGAGTTCTAGCTTCTGAGTAGGCATGATATATAATATTATATCAGTAAAAGAAAAATGTACGTAATTAAGTAATAGACTTGTAAATATCTTAGTAGACGTGCTAGGGCAAAAAAATAATATTACTCTCAGAATAAACTCCCAGTTACAACAATAGATATCCGCAACAAGCAATAAAAATAAAAGACAATAGCGGAAAAATAACAGTAAATATCGCAAATGATTGACCGACCGTCGACGCTGCAACGCGGTGAGCGAATAACAAACCGGTTCCAGCCGCGCGTACCCGTATGCATAGCGGCTGAGTTCAAGCACAAGCAACCTTATTAAGCTGCAAAAGTTACAACAAAAAATATCAAAATATGCATGAAATAAAAAAATAAATAGGTGTGCTAATTTAAGAGTCTCCTTAAATCTGCTTCCGACTTGATGATGAGAGCGGGTGAAGTAGTAGTCTTTCGTATAAAAATCTTGCAGCCCTTTACCCACGTAAATGCAAAATTCCGTTCCTTAGCTAACAATTTCGCTTTGTTAAGCAAAAGTTTATTTTCTAGCGTCAGGTGGTCATTCACGAATATTCGGGCGTCACCCTGCAGGCCTAAATCCGCCGGAGTAATTGTGCGTTTTTTCGAAGCTGCGACAAAGTCCTCTTTTAAGTATCTGTTATGCACAGACACTATGATGGATTTGTTGACTTTGTCATTCCGCATAGGAACTCTCGCAATGTAGTTTATATGCTCTTTCGCTATGGGGCACTTGATGAGGCAGCCAAGTTTAGATACCAACGAGTACAGGTCTTCGGTACTAGCCACTGGTACCCCTTTAATCTCAACGTTATTCATGCGTGATCGTTGTTCCTGTTCACGCAAGGTTCCCTGAAGCTGATCGACCTGCTGCTGCAGAACATTTACATGATCCTTGGTTTTGAGAAGTGCTTGAATTTCTTGGTCAACGGCGGAAACCCTGCCTGCCAGAGATTCAACAGAGCCTTGAACAAAGTCCAAAGAGGCCTTCATGTCCGCGATATCGGGTTTCATAAGCTTAAGCTCCGCGATGTCAGACTTCATAGTCTTAAGGTCTTTAATATCGGCTTGTATGGACTTCATACTTTCCATCAACGCAGGTAAGGAAGATACCTGAGCGCTGAGGCGCTTAAGGTCTAACGCGATGCTTTCCATGTCGGCTGCTTTAGGCGATTTAACCGAGCCGGTTTTACCCTGGGGTACAACGAGGGGACTTGATGCTCCAGACCCCTTACATGAGGTACACTTCCACGTATTCTTCCTGTCACCCAACTTTCGGTAGCCGGCCTCCGTAATACCCGCGCACGGAAAATCAAAGCGGTTCTCACAGGCAGTACATTGTACTCCATCCCTAAACTCTGCATCACAACGCTTACAATGATACATGACGATACAATATGAGCACTATAAGTACAACGCAGGCAACACGTATAATGTAAACAAACAGGAATGTTAGAGACCGCGAGGTAAACAATTGTGTGGAACAGGTTTACGGTAAGCGATGCACGCTCGCGAGTGCACGGTCCGCCGTCTACGGACTGACTGATTATAGAGAACAGAAAGATGGCTGATATCAGTTTTTTCATGATCACTTCAACTATCTTCATCAAGAGTTTCAATGTTTATCTCCGAAGTTCTTTGACAATTAAGTTTTTCATGACCGTTTAATTACTATAGGTTTTTGTTTACCTTCTGTTCTTGAGGTGTCAATTATTATGATAGTATGGTGCTGGGAATTAAAAAAAATTAAAGTCTTTATAACCGTTAAGCCGTAATCTTGGACAATCCAACCACAATAACATGGGTACGCTAACTACCGGTAGTGGGCTGGAGCATTTGGACTGTCTATAGGTCATCGCGGCCAGTATATAGTCCAAATGTTTTTTTTTGTAGTTGAAGTAGTAGTAGGTAGTTTTTAGTATTAGTTATTAAATCATTGTAGTATTTCGAAAATAATTGTAATTGTGAGAGCACTCCATGCTGAAACTGCATTATGATGAGAATTTTTAATAAGCTTAAGTTATTCACGCCCGTTGCTACATGAAGCCCTGATAATGACCTGCGAGCATATGCTGACTCATAACTTTTATTACCCTAGCGCAAACGCGCGCAGTCTAGTTATTGTGTTCTTTTGATAACCTAAGAAGTTGTAGATATAGACATACCAGATGCCGGTGGTCCGGGTCATGCGAGTGAGCGATGAACAAGTGGCCCATGTTGTGGATGTCTCCGTAGTAGGCGCCGTGAAGGCTAATCGTCGATGCCTCCATTAAATTTCCGAGAATGTCAATGCCATTCTCTTCGTCTAGAGCCATCTGTTTTCCATTGGGCTGAGAAACAAAAATATGATCGGAATGTATGGAAGTTGTAGATAAATAAGACATTCGGCTAATATTAATCGCTACAGCTGAATCCATTAATTTTAAAAATGTTTTGGCGTACGAATTTACTTGATAATGTTATGCATAACTATGTTCACTAAATACACTTCAATCTATCATAGAACAAGTAATAGTACTGCGACTAGATAAAATTGCTTTTAAACTGGAATACAGAAGGGTAAAGACGAGATTTAAGTTACTAAACTAAGCATTAACAATCATATCTCACGGTGACAAATGAACATTCACCATGTTACCACAAATACATAAATAAGTCTTAGATAGACGTCAAATATATACAAAACAGCAGTTTAATACAAGTTAAGGCTTGTTAAAATCATTTTTGGTTTAACCTTAAATCTTTCAGTATGAAATCGTATGCATATGACGCATGTCAAATCCTTAAAATATTTTTACGAAATGATGCCCAACGTCCGCTTACCAATATGATGGACTGGCTGTCAATAGCAGTCAATAAGCGCTCACGCCAGGTCTCCATTTCAAAAACTTCAATTTTGATTTGTTCGATGGGACGGTTCAAGTCACGGATCGTGGTGTTGGCGAATCTGGGAATATAATTACGTACTGTGAACTGAAAGAATCGATTCATCACTGAAAGGAATTTAATTACAGAAATTGTTCCATATCAGATATAGAACAATTTCTGGCGTTTGTTTTCTCTAAGAGAAAACAACGTTTGGTTTACTTGAGAATAAACATACTCAATATATGGCGCATAGATATATGTAAAAAATAACCTGCTTCAAATGAGGAAAGTGAAAAATGAAATGAAATGCCCTCATTCTCATGTGTTATGTCAGGTCGAGATCCTGTGTGATGAAGAAATCTAAACAGCCTTGGTAATGCATCTATCTCGATGTCAATCTACATTCGGATTGCACGGCACAGTACAAAGATAACTTACCTGGGTGGCCAGATGCGTCTAGGAACTTACCTGGGTGGCCAGATGCGTCTAGTAACTTACCTGGGTGGCCAGATGCGTCTAGTAACTTACCTGGGTGGCCAGATGCGTCTAGTAACTTACCTGGGTGGCCAGATGCGTCTAGTAACTTACCTGGGTGGCCAGATGCGTCTAGTAACTTACCTGGGTGGCCAGGTACGGCTAGTAACTATAGAGTTCAGCTTGGGGAAGTATCCCTCGGCGATCGGCGCATTGAAGTCATTATATGGCTTCGTAAGGCCCAGGCCGTTGCACATGCGCTCTATGTTGTATCTGAAATACACATTAGTAATTGACTGATATGTCTTTTATTGTACTAGTATTGAAATCGCTGGGAGTATTGCGATGGGACTGTGTCATGTATTTGGAATGAATGAGAATAAATTACACACGCATAGAAATTTTGAAGTAAATCTTCTTTACGCCCGCTTGAATTGGGGAGTACTTGGACTGGCGAATGGAAGTTGAAAATTGTTGATTAACGTAGATCTCCATTGGTGTCGATTCTGTGTCGCATTCTCTAAAACTAAAGTAAACTTAAAGTATGGCGGTACTCTTCTGATAAAGGGGAAATGAAAAAGACGGAAATATGTTAATTTCGTTTAGCTTTAGAGTATGCGACACAGAATCGACACCAATGTCAACATAAAAGAGGGTAAAAATCACTTAATATTTGTATGATTATGCTGGTATATCCGGTAAAATGACAATTCACAATTATCAAGATGGCGAGATTAACATTAAACAAAGCAAAAACAAAGTTATACCGACCGATAGATGGAGCTAAAGAAGTTTTACTTCAGTCGTGTGGTTAAAGCACACAGTTTTTTGTTACCTGGCAACGATCTGATGATGTATGTAGTAGAGGAGCTCGCCTCGCCGGTCCTTGTTGACGATGCTGACGTCGGTAGCCTCGAAGGGGTACACCAGGTGCCAGTGCCAGTGGTGCAGGTTGACGCCGATGTCTTCGCGGAAGTAAGCCACGCGCTGCTCAGGTTCTTTATCAGAGGCAGTGTAGTTCACGGGAATGGTAATAGGCATCTAAGGCAAAAATATTGTTGGAATAATAATACATGATTGTAGGATATTTTATTCAAATTAATAATAATACCTTTTTGAACATGTTTAATTGATTACAAGGGTAAAGATAAAGATAATTTATTTGTTAGAAACATGAGTAAATACATTTACAAATGTATATGTTTTAAGCAAGTCTTAACTAAGGTTATCAGAAAGTTATACCAATTAAGTAACTATAATTTTTTTTTTTTTGTAAAAATTTCTAGAATGCTTAAATTTATAAATATTGAATATTTATCATGACCAGATATCGAGGCTTCCTTACCCTAGGACCATCAGGCGTGATGGAGGTGACCCTGCGGGCTTCTAGGATCACCTTGGGGTCCATGAACTTGTCAGGGAAAGACTCTATGAAGGTCGGGATGTCCATGCTCTTGGTATCCGATCTGTAATGAAGTTTACACCATTAAATATTTAGAAACTTTATTGGTGTAAGTGTAGGTAATATTCGTTTATTAATTTGAATATTGTACTGTTTGTTTCTCCTAAACATTAATAAAATAAAATAAACAAATTTCGTATAATGAACCACTAAATTACAGTACCAAGTGTTATTAATGTTTCCAGTTGGGTGGCACGCGGTCATTATCATTGGAATAGATTCGAATGAAAAACTAAATAATTTAAGGAACCAGCCGCTTATAGTGTCTTAGCGAAAAACGGCGTATTTCTTTGTAGATATTTAGAAAATTAGAACATTTTAATTTTAAAAGGAAAGATCAACTTTTTGAACACGTCATCTCTTGACACAAGCTGAGGCGGTGATATATTTTGCCTACAACAAATGCTTATTTTAATACCATGAGTGGCAAACAATCTGGCGACCACTTTCTATCAGGTACCTGATGGTAAGTGGCCACCAGTTTCTCCATATTGTAACCGACCTAAGAAACGAGGATGGCGGATAATTCCAAAAAATAACGCATTAAGCAATTTTGTAAAATGTCTGGGTTTTTCAATTTGATGATTGTGACCAAAACAGCTATTTCGTCTCCTAAAGGATTTATCTTTTCCTTCCATGTTTATTATTATGATAGTATATTTTATGGCTATCAAGTTAATTAGCATGAACAAAAGGGAAATTAATAAAATATAACTTGATTGATTAATATTTAAATTATAAATATTAGTCATAGCTCCGGTATTTAGTCAACAGGAAACTGTAATTTGCTCTTTCAAGGAAAATTTACCTTAAAATAGGTATTAAATTAGCTCATACGTATAGGTGAATTCAAAATTTCCTGTATTAGGTACCTTACCATTACTTATTAAATTACTTATTAAGTGTTTAAAAACAATAGCAAATCTTTAACTTTTAAACCGCCTGAAGCCAGTCCGCCAAGCTGGTCTAAATTGGTGAGCTCCGACGCGGTCTCATTAGACCGTGTCAGGCTGACAGTGATCTTGAAGTGGGCCCATGATTCCTGAGCAAACATGGGAAAGCGCCTTCCGATCCTATACCTGCGCAAGCAGTGTTGAGTGCCGTGGGTTTCTTTTCTGCGTACTAAGACCCGTATTACGAAAAGTTGCTCATGCTCAGATGATGATGGAAGGATGCAAGATTTTTCATTAATAAAAATTATCAATTTGAGAATTAAATTTTGACGTCAGCTCAGACCGATGAACGTCGATTGTTCTAAAATACACGTATTTATTTATTCAAACAGTACTTAATCTACCAAAACTAGTTATATAATTATTAAACTTTAAGCTATCACTAAATGCTTTGCTAAATTTTGTAGTAGGTAGTATAGCTAGTAGCTATACTACCTACTACCAAAATCAATTGGACTGTATTATACCTGAGATGATCTATATACAGTCCAAATGCTCCAGCTTATTAAATTAAATATGTTTCGACGACGTTGCTATACCATGGTGACAAGTAGACCAAGATGTAGGTATCAGAGTCAGAAACAGCGAGTAGTTTCATGAAAACAACAACACAATAATAACTCTTCAAATCGCGAGACTTCAAGATTTTTTTTTATGTTTAAGTATGACGCGATGAGCTAGTCGTTCGCCTGATGTTAAGCGACACGGCTACCTATATCAGTTGCAGTGTCACTCAGATCTTAAAAATATAGATAAATATAGTTTCGCGTGACACTGCACTGCGCACGTCATCCCGAGACATCAACACAGTCCAGTACCAGTAAGATTACTAGACTGTGAGATCAGGTCATAAAGTCTCATATGCCCCGTAATTTCACTTGTTTCAGTGCTCTTCAAGCCAGAACACAGTAGTGCTTGCACACTACTGCTTGGAGACAGAATAACTGACAAAGCGGTGGTACCTAGCTAGACGAACTTTGCAAAAAAGTCCTACCGCCTAGTAAAATGTAAGAAATGTAAGATTACCGTGATGTTTGTCATACCTGTGCAGGAGGGAGACTGATAGACAATAGTTGAACATGTACGGGTTGATGTGCATCTGGCAGTATGTACACAGCGCCTGCAAATCCTCCAAATTATCCATACCTGGAAAGTACAGAATCTGGTCACGATTCTACCGATCAATCTGTTTACCGCATATTACATGACGGAGATAGGAAATTCCTCTCAGCTTAGCTATAGTTGTATCCTCCAATAGTTTCGAAAATCTTAAAGACTATACCTAAACCTTAAGCAAAAGGTAGGGCAAAAACACAAGTCCATTCTGTAATAAATAATGATTTTAATAATGAATGAATTAATGATTATGCGTTTCTGAGATTTCAGCTTATAATACACCTTGCAATGTAAAAGATATTAATCAAATCCATATAATCCATATAAATAATTTACATTCTTCTACGGTTTGAAGACGGCTTGCCTGATTTGAAGAAAGGCAGTTAAATGAGTAAAAAAGGGCAAAGATATGTAACGAATTATGAACTCTTACCCATGAAGATATCGATGAGCCGGCCAGCCATAAGCCTGTGCTTGGGCACGAACAGCGAGAACTGCTCTTTAAATGACAGTTCCATGGGCAGAGACAAGTCGGGCAAAGCGATATCGCGGACGGGTACCTTGACCCCGGCGTCGCTGCCAAAGCGGTTTTTGACTAAGCTGGTCACTTTTTTGAACTTTTCCGGCTAGAAGAAAAGTTTAAAACTTAATACTGATACTTACTAAAGGTATTAAAATACGTAGTTGTTAAAATCCTTTATTAGTAAGTTACTAACTAGACAGTATAACGTTACTGAGTGGTGTTGATATAAATGAGTCATTAATTTTCTCAATTACAGTATTTCTTCTTGTGGGTGCCCTAAAAGTCGGCATATGAAATATACAGGAAAAAGTCGAATCATACGCCTCGGTCTACATTATAACACCTGTGAACAGCATGCAAGACCCCAGCTAGAACTTTTGGCCACGCAAAGGCATTTGTCTGTTTATATATTCAATGTATTATAGAACAACAACTAGGAACCGACCGCTCAACGTGCCTTTTGCTCAGTTGTAAATCCCACTTTTTGTCGCGGTCACCCATCCAAGCCATCGCAGCGAACATTACTGAACAATGGAATGCCTAGTCAAGCTTCACCATGACTTCAGCATGACCCCGCTTACTGCAAACCTAAGTAAGTAGCAACTTCAATAGTTTAGATAAGTACCATAATTTAAAATATGATGTGTATTAATCGTTGTAAACATAAAATTAGGTTGCTAGTTGGATAAGTTTTTAGTAGGTATTTGCATTTAGAAAATAAACCGGCATGTAATTAATACAAAAAATTGTCAATTATCCCACTATATACAGATGCGATAGAGCTCCTAATAATGATTTACTGTACTTATATTTTCCTCAAAGGTAATGTAGTATATATTTTAATAAGATACTGTGTCTAGTTTCATTTTCATGTAGTTTCCTGATAGTTACAATAGGTATACCGCAGGGATCAAACCTAGCCCCCAAACTATTCAAATCGCTTTGCATGTCGGTAATTGTTAGTTATTTTACATAAGGAATTTCTGAAAATCTGACGTTTGTATACCATTCCATTCCATTTCGGTAATAATCTGTAATATTACCGAAACGGAATGGAATAGAATGGATTAACGATCTTATTAACTCTGCTGAAATTATTTAATGTCAAATAATTTCCAGGAAAGACAAAATGTAAATCTGATGATCGTCTATGAACCTAAATAGTCTTTGCATAGAATTTACATAGCATTAATGCGTGAATTAAATATCTAAGAGTTTTATCTTAGATATTTCATTTACAATACTGTAAACTACTACAATTTATAAATGACTACTAGCTACACTACCAACTACAAAAAACATTTGGACTGTATACTAGCCACGATGACCTAGATAGTCCAAATGTTCCAGCCCACAACCGATAGGTATCGTATCCGAAATGCTGCCTACATTGGCCCATTAAATTGCATTTCTGATTCGTTGTGCCAAATAAGTGCCAACATTTTGATCACGAGTTGCATCGACCAGACGCTCTAATAAACTTTAGAAAACGCAATTAGCTCAAATGAGACAAAGGAATACTTACATAGTAGCTTTCAGGGACATCGAAGACAGCATAGTCATCACCCTTCTGCATGAAGCACGGCTCCGTGGGACGGTCGAAGAACAGCAGGAGGTTCTTCTTCATGTCAGTCATCTTGAACTTCTGGAAACAACGCAGATTTATTAAATGCTTAACATCAGGTGAAGAATTAGTGAAATGCTTTGCCTATAACCAAAAAGGGCAATAAAAAGTTGGATGAGAAAGTTGGACATGAACAAAAAGGTCGGTTATAAATAATAAAAATATAAATAAGTATAAATGGGTTAAAATTCCTAGGCGAACACTTGCAGAAAAATGTGCAAATGCACTATTGTAATAGAGTAATGAAAAATACAACACATGTAACTCACCAGGGAAATTCCAGGCTACACGAAGAGTAAACTTGCTTATTTAACTTAACCCTATGACTTAACATCTAAAATTATTTTAGGGGAAGTAGAACTAGAAAGCCGTGCTACCACGGCTTGACTGAGGACTGGGAGAGGAAACACTGAGGCTTTATAGTGAGTTGCACACGATTTGTTGAGGATAGTCGTGTGCAACAGAAGTATAGGCATATTAGGTAATGTACCTACTCTGTTGCTGAGGACAAAAGCAGGATAATCTGATAATAGATAATTGTTCCTGTGGGCTGGCATGTTGACAAAATCAGCCAAGATATCAACAATATTGGTTAGTTTCATAGTAAAGCTAAATATTCTTTCAGGTTATGTAAGACCAGCAAAAAACCGCGTAAAAGATTTGGAAAGCAAGATACACACAAATTGTTTAAAGTCAAAAAATTTATTGCAAAAGGGCTATTTTTTTCTACTTATACAATTCAAAATTTTATTAGGTTCTTAAAATTAAGTTATTGTACTAAGCATATAATATTACAAAGTGCTTATTGTCAAATATTTTTATATTGTCAGTTCTTTTACTTAATAATTGATCTTTTGATTACGAACCAGGCAAAGCCGGTATACAAGTATATAAATTACACAATTTATACCTTTTTGTTACAATTTGCGAAAGATGAATATGTGAAAAGAGCGTAGGCAATATTGATAAGCCGGCTGACAGAGAGTGAAAAAAAACATGGTTGTCTATACATATCATTGTGTGCACCTAAGTCCCTACTTGTCCCTTTATCCCTATAAAGGTGGGCAAATGGACAGTAGTGTTGTTGGATTTAAACTGAACGTTTCCATTTAAACATGGAATAATGCCTAAATATACTTCCAGTTATAGGATAGTAAATAAAACATCCAATTGGTGAAAGGCATGATTTATTCAGTCTTATGAAACAAGTTATATTTACAATATGTACAAATTTACAGAGTTATAATATCTATAAGAATGACCCGTTACTAAAATTAAACCCTACAAGTAAATGGTTACATACTTAAACGTGTAGATACAAATGAATATTATATCCAACTATTAAGAACTAATAAAAATCGGTGTCCATTAAACATAGCAAAGATCATTGTTTTAAATATTTTAGGTTCTTACAAAATTGAGAGTTATGGAAATGTATGGAAAACTGGAAAACGTTTCTTTTAATTTATAAAACCGAACTGCCCCCTCTCTTAAAATTTACAAAACTATATTCCAACGTAAGACCACAGAATAATGGGGAAAAAATAAATTCGGTACTGTGGAGTACCTACCAAATACTTTAAGACCACTGGTTTAAAATCGTCATAATTATTCCCAAAATATCATCAAATACCTTTATTCCTTGAGACTACATTATTTGTTCAATTTCCAGTTTCCTTCCAAGTTTTTGCCCCCATTTAGTCAAATATTTGAACTGTTGATTTCCGATCGATTTAGAAAACCCTCTATTATTCGACTCTAGCTAAAGAACGGAAAAAAACTAAAGAACGGAAAACTAAACTGATTCAAAAGTGGCTGGTATTTTCTAACAAAATTGCGTATTACATCGGCTCCAGAATTTTGCCACTAAGTTTTGCTACATTATGTACTTAGATATTTTTTATTTCATCAGTATTGGTGCAAGAAGATTCTGAGACCACGAACTAGAAGAAAAAAAGCAGTTCCTGACTGGTTGAACCGAAGACCGTCATACAGTGGAGTCAACGGATCCAAAAGCAATTACCCAGCCGTTAAAGTGGCATTTCATGGAGGACCTATATTCAGCAGTAGGCGTCTACCAGCTGATAATTGACATCGGCACTTAATATAGTAATATACGGAATTGAAATAATCTTGCGATAAAAGGAAGGGTAGTCTTTTCGGCTGTTTCTTTTACGGTTGTCCTCTATCCCTGGTCCTGTCAGTGAACCTGATGGTACAGTTCCTAACTGCCATGTTGGGTTGGAGGAAGTCCGCGAGGGTACGGACGTCTGGCGTGGGACGGTCGAAGGGGAAGCCCATGGCGCGACGGTCGGGGTACTTCCGGTCGCGGATGCCGCAGTACGACGCTGCGTCGTTGCAAGTGCCGACCAAGTCCTGCTCGACCTGTGATAAAAAGATACACGGATAACTTTAGTATAATTATCAGCAGGAAATTAAATAATGAAGTTCCCTAAAGAAAGAAATAGAAATTCACAATATTTTATCATCGATTTGTTAAAATATCTGGAGCTACATCATAGACATGCAAATCATTAGAAAAAAATTGACATTAACACAATAGAAGTGTACAAAACCACATACTATCTTAATTTGCCATTGAAAAATGTGAACATTTCACGCAGCGCCATCTAGCCCCAAAAAGCAAGCTTTGTACCATGGGAACCAGATAACTGATACAATACTTATATACTTTTTGTTGGTAAATACATACATAGAACACACACCACACATAAATGTTTGTACTGAAAGGGAATCGAATCCACCACCTGTAGGAACTATCAGGCCAGTCGACTTAAGCAACAGCATTAGATGATAGATGTTCCATCCAGATATTCATAGGAGTCAGGCACTAGTATTAGTCGCTTGTGACTTCCTGTGAATTCCCATGACTGCGCCTGTGGTTTATCCTAGTGCAGGCAATAATTTGCAGGCCTAATTTTGTAATACTTTAGTTTCTTACGATTTATATTTATAGTGTTTAGCGCATAGCACTTATTCTATATTAAATTATGACTCGTATTAAATAAAATTCTAAATTAAAAAAAAAAACATTTAAGTATTTAAGTTTTTTAATAAAGCGGAACCCGCGCCGCGCCAATTTTTAAGTGCACTCAGAAAATGGTTCCTTGAAACATCTCCTGCGCTCGAACGATCGGCACGGGCCCCTGAACTCAAAAACCTGTTTCGGTAGAAGGCGCGGATACGATGCTAGCTTGCGCACCGACAGAACGCATTTCGCTAGTCCAGAGAGCGGTCATGCCGCTCTGATTGACATAATATACCTAAAATATTACGCAGGTGTCTCTAGGAATCCCTCTAGGGATTCTACCCTACGGAAGACACATTGAGCAGCGAACCTGAAAGCTACCCAATTTAACGGGAAGGCGAAGGTGTCCTGGAAGCTACCCAATTTAACGGGAAGGCGGATGCCACATTAGGGCCTTACATCTACCTACTACTAGGCCGCGGGTGCAAAGCCAGTGACCATTTTTGTTCCTAAATAAACCCAGTGCAGGCAGTGCGGCTGTATAACAAGAAGGTCTATCATTTCTCACCCCTGAGTACCCTACCTACCTGCGGGACGTCGGGGTGGCTAGCTACCCCGTACGCCGCAGTTATTATATTTGTAGGTTTTTGGCTATGCATGGGTTGCAAACTATGGAGCTGTAGGCCTTCAGCATGCGCACCGGGCCTTGTACGGAGCAAGAATGATCCGTAGTACACCGATCGCTCCCTTTTTATAGCCAGATGGTAGGGGGAGCGATGATAACTACCGGTGCTGCCACTGTAATAAATTTAAATGCTACCACAGGGTAAATTACGGTACTGCTCGCTGCGCATAGAGTTTACAACCGGATTTTTATATTTATATTTAATTCATGTAAATTTTTTAATAAATTTTGTAATTTATTATTATTATTATCATCTCGGGCGGTGCCAATTCTGCTTCATGACCGTGAAAACTTCGAAAGTTCACCATCAACAAACACAAAAGGCCCGGGCAATCGTTTCATATACTTTAGAGACAAGCTTCAGCTTCAGAAGTGTAGTCAAGTGCTCGAACTCACCCTATCCTCATTCCAGTTGGTCACCATCGCGAACAGCAGCATGGGGAATCCGTTGGGGGAGCCCTTAGTGACGAGCATGTGGTGCGGCCAGCCGCAGCCGCAGAAGTCGAACTCGGCGGCCTGCGCCGAGAGCGGCTCGCCGGGCCGCGCGGACTGGTCGCGGAACGTGCGCTCGTACGGGATGGTGACGGACGAGTCCACGCTACGCCGCCTGATCGTGTTGTTGCCCGCGTTTACTGAAACATTTACATCAAAGTCAAAATATTTGCAAATAGGCTATTTTTAGCACTTTGACAAGTCAAAATTATATTAGGTACTTAAAATTTAGTTATTTTACTAAACATATAAAATTACAAAGTACTATTGTCAAATAATATATAGCAAGCCCATTACAATACATGAGTTTGAAAAAAAGCAGTTCTCGTTCTCTTACTACCACGGAATAAGTAGCACGGGTACAGAAGATTCGCTTTGTGAAGCCACTTAAATCCTGACCGTCTATGTGGTGTGGTGGTTGAGTAGGAGAGCTCATAATTTTGAGGTGGCGGATTTGATTCCCGCGACAGGACAAGTGTGCACAGAGAAAATAGAGCAAATACTTGTTCTGCATCTGGGTGTTGTAGGACTATGGTCCTCGTAATTCCTGGGTCTAGGCCTAGGGAATCCTAGTTAGGATCCAAGATCTATGTATGTGATCGTTGGGTGTTATTATTATTATTTTTTTAATATTAGTTAGTGATGTTAGCGAGACAGCCGTCACTCGGAACTCTTAAATTTAAAGTTTCGCGCGACACTGCACTGCGCATATCATCATGAGACATCAGCACAGTCTGGTAATAAGATTACTCGACTGTGAGATCAGATCATAAAGTCGCAATTATTCAGTAATTTCACTAGCTACAATACCCTTCAAACCGGGACACAGTAACGCTTGCGCACTACTGCTTGGTGGCAGAATAACTGGCAAAGCAGTGGTACCTACCTAAGACGAAGTTTGCAGTAAAGGCGTACCACCTAGTATACCCAGTAGTGGTTTTTCTAGCGATTTGGAAATATAATGGAAAACTCACGTGGCTGTGAGAACTTGTCCATCTCGATCATTAGTTTCCTCTGCTCCTCAAAGGAAAACGGTCTTCCCTGCTCGTCCACCGCCGGCGCCATGAAGATACGGACGGTTCCCATCAGGGCCTGGCCGCTGGTGTTGTTTACTTCAATCCTTTAGAAAAAAAGACGACTTTCAAAGTCCTGACTTACTGACTGACTTATATATCAACGCACAGCCTAAACCGCTGGTCCTAGAGACTTGAAATTTGGAGGGTGATTTCGTTGTAAAGTGTAGGTGTCCACTAAAGAAGGGTTTTTCGAAACTCCACCCCTAAGAGGGTGAAATGGGTGGTTGAATTATTTTCCTATAAACCACGCGGGCAGAAGCTAGTCTAATATATCGGAAGATATCTAGATGGCAAACATTGCAGATTTTCCATTTATAACAGTTTTCGTGGAATCAGAATACTATTTGGCAAGATATTGCATGTATGGCGGCGAGCGAGGCACGTCCCTAGTCCGGAACTTCCCTCCCCCGCCCATTTCCAACTCTACTGCCGCGCGCACATGCAATTCTACAAATATTTATTAATTACGACGAAACTTCAGATAAAAGGTGTAAAAAGGCGATTCCTAGTGTCCAGCTATCAAACCCACAGGTAAATTTTTTGGTTTATAGCACAACAGTTTAACTTGCTTACCGGTCGAAAGCTGTATTGTATAACCGATTGATATACATTTAAGTTACACTGGCGTCCATTCCTCCGATATTCCTTGGATTTCCTTCATCATCATTCTTCCAGCGTGCTTCCATTACGAACTTTAATATCCGTTGCGACTAGCAAACTTACCGTGTTACCACAAATATGTAAAGAAGGCTTAGACAGCCGTCAAACGTGTGTTTAACAAAACAAAAAGTAGTTTAACATTTGTCTAAAGCTTTTTTAAATCTTTTGTGGTTACACCAATAGTGTTAAATTTATTAAATGAATAATGCAGTATCCGTGTATGTTGCAAGGATACAAATAACATCTTGTATGTAGGCTCTGCAATGTTCCAAGAATGATCTAATTGACGATACAGACAAGATGAGAGTGAAGGTAAATCGAAACAGATAAAGGCGAAAGTGCATATGGCATATGGAAACGTTCCTAGCCTGGCTTGCCATAATGCATCTAGAATAATAATAATAATAATGCTCAACGATCACATAAGTAGATTCTGGACCCTGACTAGGATTCCCTGTGTCTAGGGATCCAGGAACTACGAGGACCATGATCCCACAACACCCAGACTCAGAACAAGTATTTGCGCTTTTTTTTCTGTGCACAAATACTTGTCATGCCGCGGGAACCAAACCCGCCACCGGCTATGCGCCGACCTGCTCAACCACCACAGAGGCTGTCAAGAATAGCCTGAAAGTCCAGACTCACACGTAGTTGAACTCGTCATGCTGCAGGTGCGTGAAGCGCGCGAGCACGGCGCCGCGCGGGGTGAAGTCGAGCCCGCGGCCCAGGTCCACGGTGCTGCGCTCCCACAGCGTGGCGAGCGTGTCGGTGCCCGCCGGGCCCTCCACGCTGACCGACGACACGCGCACGCCGGGGAAGTCCAGCTATAGCGCAGGCGGCATTCAAAACTTAACTGCCAGTGGACTGGACACATAAGCCGCATAACACACATGTACACAAACATCCACATACACACATGCATGTTTGAATTAAATTACATATAATAATAATTTATTTATTTATTTATTTATTTATTTATTTATTTATATATAAAACATAACATTACAGAATGTTCTAATGCGTTACATTTTATCACAATTTAAAAAAGGAAAATATTTATAACCTTATTATTCTACAATTATTATTTACACTTAAACTATGGAATCAATATAAATATAAAAACTTTAACCTATAGTATACATACATATGTATAAAACAAAACAAAACATAAAATATTAACAAAAACTTCTGAATAACAAAATACCTAACAGGTAACACTTATAATAATAATAACACTTATCCAATATCTATAAACTAATCAGTCCTATTCACAATAGTTAAGGCACATTGCTTCAACTGCCTTCCATTCATCCGCAAATATATCTAAGTATGGACGTTTTGCATTAAGGCCATTGAGATGGCGCTGTGCACGGCAGACGGGAGATTGTTGACGCGCTGCAGTGCGCGCTGGTGTAGGTGCAAATAGAGGGACACGCCCACTTCGGAACCGAGCACGCTGCTCCGGTATACACAGTCTGCTCACCTCACAAAGGAGCTCTGGGCTATCCAGCCTACCGCGTAGTATTTGTATTGCCGTGATAATTTGGTCGTACATCCTACGAGTTTGAAGCGACTGAAATCCTAGAGTCCCTTGTAGAAACTTTGTGGGATACATAAAAGGATAGTATACAAACATTTTCTGATACAAAAAGCGTAAGAAACGTTTTTGTACCTTTTCCAATATGAGGGTGTACGATGATTCGTATGGGTTCCATACACAGGCGCTTGTTTCCAGCTTCGACCTAACCAGTGCTGTATATAAAAGTTTGATTGCCTTAATATTGGTGAACTGTTTACAGTTACGTGTGACAAACCCTAGCTTTTGAAAACAATCAGCTGCAAGGGCTCGCATATGGTCATGAAATGTAAGGCTGGGATCGAACAGAACGCCTAAATCTTTTACAGACTGACATCTAGTAATTTGTTCACCGTTCAAATTATAATCGATATTTATCGGCTTGTTAGCACGAGTGAAACTCATTACTTGGCACTTGGACGTATTGAGTAATAACCTATTATTATTGCACCAAGTCAAAACTGCATTAAGATCTCTTTGAAGGACTTCGCCATCTTCAGGTGTTTTGATTTTAATAAAAAGTTTAAGGTCATCTGCATAAAGTAAACACTTGGCATACATCAGGCATTCGGGTAAGTCATTTATCATGATAGAAAAAAGTAATGGCCCTAAAGAAGATCCCTGACTGACTCCAGAGCGTGTGTGATAGAGTGCCGAATCAAAGCAACCTAGGCGTACAAACTGTGTTCGATCTCGTAGGTAGTTAGCAAATAGGTGTACTAATTTTGGGGCACACCCGATGGAAGCAAGTTTTGTAAGAAGAACATCATTATCAACTTGGTCAAATGCTTTTCGAAAATCAAGATAAATGACATCTACTTGGGTACCCTGGTCAAGACTTTTTGATACATAGTCCACGATTGTAAGTAAGTTGGTATTTACTGAACGTCTTTTCCGAAAAGCGTGTTGAGCGTTGTTTAGGAACGGCTCCAGTTGCCTGTAAATTCCATCATGCAATGTACTCTCAAAAACTTTAGCAAAACATGACAGTACTGCAATAGGCCTATAGTTTTCTGCCAGGGATTTATCACCTGTCTTGGGAATAGGTGTCACACGCGATTTTTTCCAAGCCTCAGGGTATTTTCCCGTGCTAATGGAAATGTTTATAATGTGCATTAATGGTACCACCAGTTGTGACTTAAAAGCTTTTACGACATATGGAGGAACATTGTCTGGGCCAGGTGAACTCTTTGCTTTTAATTTGCTTATACAGAGCTCAATCTGGTTCCTGTTACACTGTGATATATTAATTAGTCTATGGTTGCTAGTAGATGTTGTAGTTTGGGAAAGGTCAAGAGCAGGTGAGTGTGGTAGGAATACGCTGCTGAAGTAATCGGCAAAAGCTGCTGCCGCAGCTTGGCCCGAATGTTGTTGTCCATCATATTCAATAGTTGGTTGGAATCCTCCTTTAGTTTTCAGACTTGAGATGTGGCTCCAAAAGGCACGTGGATTTTGTACCAGTTCGTTTTGTATATTTGCTATGTATAATTGGTATGCTAAAGAGGCTCTGTATTTGATACTAGCCCTGATTGCTTTAAAAAAACTATATACTAAGACGTCTTTGTTAGATTTGTATATTTTATGTAGTATAGATTTTAACTTAAGATCAGATATTATATCTTTGGTGAACCAGGTAGGATATCTTCTAGTAAATTTGGAAAAGCGCCTTTTTTTAGGAATGCACATATTGAATGACCTATATAATAAATCGTATAGACATTCTACAGCATTGTTTGGGTCAGATTTATTCAAAACATCGCTCCAGTCTATATTATTTACGTACTGAAATAATAAGGGAAAATCTGCCTTACCAAAGTTCCAATCGAAATCTTCGTCGATGTTGCTAGGTTCTAGCTGTGTATGTCTTGAATTGCGCTCAAGAGTTATTGAGATGTCCAAAGGAGGGTGGTATTTGTCTGGATGTTCTACAAGTCCCTCATCTGCCGCACATACGTTCACGTCTTTCACATTCTGACTGACCAGAACTACATCAAGCTTACTACCTAATTCATTGACAATATCATTACGTTCCATTAAATCACAGAAGTTACAAAAATAACAAAAGTAGTTATTAACGTTCACACTGGCACTCTTCAAATTTAAATCTCCTAAAACTATAATTATTGTCTCATTATTTAATACTGAAGACATAATATTTTGTTCTACTTTGCAGAACCATGCCATATAGTCCTCATCTTTAGCGCTTGGTTTAATGTAGACTACACACACATAATATACTCGTCCTTGACATGTAAACGATGCCCACAAATCTTCGCCATGTTCCGTCTCTAGGCCTTGATGGCGTTGCAGCTGCATACTTGATTTTGCAGTAAAAAGTACTCCTCCACCTCTCGAGCAACGGTCGCGGCGCAAAAGGTCCCAGCCAGGAGGTGCTACCTCAGCATCAGTTACTGACTGGTCAAGGTAAGTCTCTGTGGCCGCAATGAAGTCGGTGTTGATTATTGCAGTAGTTTGTCGCCAATATTGAAGTTTAGTTTTAAGGCCTCTAACATTTTGGTAGGTTAAATAGAGTAGAAATGTACTATTGTTGGTTATGGGTCGATTCTGTATTATCGACTTCGTTGCCCCTCTTGAAGATGTTCTGGCCGAGAGTGTGGGGTCTTCTGTGCTGTGGTTCACGCTCGGCGACTCTACGAAACCACTCTCTTATTTCTGTACCGGCTGGCCAGATTTCTGGTGCCATGAAATTAGTGAAGGCACGTTCAGGGACCGTAACTACAAAAGATGCATAGTAGTTGTGTCTTAATTTCATCTTTTCTACGTGAAAATTCACACTTTTGGATACTTTTTCTAAGTGAGTATGAAGCGCATCTGATGAGGTCTCAGGTTTGAAAAAGCAAGCGTGTATTTTTCTTGTCTTTTCTACAGCTTTGAGATCTTCGGGCTGTCCATTACCTTTTACTACCTGACTACGTGGGAACTTAAACTTTCGCCTCTGTACCTTTGTCCATGGTTCATCGGTGCTATCATCTTCCTGATCCTTGCTGTTTGTGGCTATTTGATCGATAGCTCTTTGAGGGATTGTACTTAATAATTTGCTATTTGTAGCAGCACAATGTGTATTTGTACTATTTTTCTCATTTTTTTCCTGTTTTTTCTTTACTTGCGCTTTGTTTGTGCTTTTTGGCAATATGCAACTGTTATTTTTCAGGTCATATTGTACATTAATAGCGCCTGGCAAAGATGTAAGAGATTCAGAGAATGTCGGATTATCCTCTTGTTCTAGACGTATACACGGTACCCCCACTTCAGTTTGGTTTGATGTGTGGTGTTGAACTTGTTGTTCTATAGATATTAATCTTCGATTTGCGGTAAAAAGCTCCTGTTCAATTTTTTCATTTTGCTTTACCATCTCTATGCACAGCTCATAATTTGAATCAACTGTAGTTTTTAATATGTGATGGTCGTCTGTAAAGCTTTCTGAGGATATCGTTATACCATCTACATCATTTCGTAAGATGCTGTAATTATTGCTTAGAGTATTAAAGCTGGACTTTAACTCTTTTATCAATTCACAAGCTGTAACTATTCTTACTTCTTGGTTCTGGAATTCGCTTGAAACAAACTCACGCATTGCTTTAAGTTCGGATAAAATTAATTCATTGGAGACAACATTGCATCCGTTTTCTATTGTTTGTGCGGCATAATGGATTTTGGAAGATCCATGCGTATTTGTACTGGACGTTGGGGGTGGGGGGCTATATTTTGGAGTGGCATATTTCGCACGATTAGCAGGTGGAGTATGCTTTACTAGGGCTATGTTTGCCATGAGACCGTCTTCACCCTCATTGCTCTTACTTCGCTGTTTCATAGGCGAATTACAGGTATTTTTGGTTTTTGTCTCTATGCATGGAACACATCTCCAGCTCACTTTCTTGGTTGGTGACATCAAGTAATATCGCTTAACTCCCACTCTTCCGCAGTCCAGATCGTAGGTTTTCTTGCATTCTGAACAGTTTAAATATTGCCTGGTTTTAATTGGATTAAGGCACAAAGTACATGAAAGCGCCATTTTTACGTATTGTTTTGAAAAGATCAATATTTTTGGGTTTCAGTTCTGCATGCAGTAGGTGGCGCTATATTAAAGTTCCAGTTGACTCTCTTACACGTATGCCAAGTAATGTTGTTTTGTTTATGTTTCTAGAATTCTTTAAATTCATAAGCACACACCAAACTGCTACAACGAGTATTTTACACACTTAATGACGTACTAACTACGCCACTTAGTTGATATAATAAATACCAAAGCACGAATAATTCAAATATTTGAAAAATTTGTAACGGTCACTTTTATAATAACTGGTTTATTTTGATAATACCAGGCAGTCAATCATAGATAACACACATATAGTTCATTTATCACTTATTAACATTGATTATATGCTCATGGTGCAACGAAAAGCACAATAACTATTTATTTTCGAATTTATTCTCGGACCCGATACAAACACATTGTTTACAATACGCGCCCTCTGGCGGAACATAAATGTTTAATAGGAGAAGCCACTGACTTCTGACACAGTGGACAATTGGATACTAGTTCAGGGGTATATGGATTCGCTATATAAACTGTTGTAATAATATTTATGTCAATAAATGATATTTGTAAAAAAGTGCTTAACGTTTGACTTGAGGAGTGAATGCGTGACGATCTTCATTGTCAACATAAAAAAGTTAAAAATTACATAAAATTTGTATTATGTTGGTATGTCCGGCAATATGACAATTTACAATAATTGTCAAGATAGTGACATTAGCATTAAACAAGGTTATACCGGCCGATAGATTTTTTTTTTTTTTTTTTTTTTTTTATTTATTTAGGATCAACAAACAGTACACAACAAACATAATCTTAAAGTAGTTTAAGCCTTAGAATGTAGGTAGTTAGTGTACCAACAACGCTGACCACAAATTAATAAGAAATATAACGAAAACAGAACAGAGAGATGTAACTTAAGATATTTAGTAGGTAACTGATTCCTAACTATCGCCTTAAAGTGAGTATCTAATTATATACTATAAAATAAAAAGTGTTTCTAGCATTCTAAATTACAATCCAAAGGTAAAAAAGAAACCTAAGATAGTTGTCGTAGTCGGCAGGCCAATAGCAGTGATGATGCAAACATATCCACGAAGAAGTAGACAAGGCAGGTACATGTAAGACAAGCAAACTATCAGGTGGAATGCTTGTTACCATCACCACCCAAGACCTCCAACGCAATCCTCCGAAAATCGCCAATACGTGCATGAAATATGTCGATACTATTAAAATGATCGTTATAAGATTTAGTCATGCGGTACAGTGGTGAACGCTGACCCGAGTTGGTACGCCGGGTTGCGGTAAAAAAGGTTTTTTGCTCTGTTCGTGAGTGAATTCTAAGTGGAACTTTGTAAAAAAGCCTATTTACCAGCTCGGGGCAGTCGTAACGATTGTGACAGATGTCATACAACAACGTTGCTCCAAGTAGCAACCTTCTAGAATTTAAGTCCACTAGTTTATATTTTTTAAGCAGATCTTCATATGACATAAAACTATGATTATATTTATAGTTCACACAGCGTAAGAACTTCTTTTGAACTCTTTCAATGTCTTTAATATAACATTTATAATAAGGGTTCCATACGGGAGCCGCATATTCAAGCTGTGATCGAACAAGTGACTTAAACAATAAACTATAAGTGTATTCATTTTTGAAATTATTAGTAGATCTTATGACAAAATTGTACATTTTGAAACCTCGTGCTATAATGTTCTGTATATGTATATCTAAGGTTAATTTACTATCCAAAGTAACACCTAAATCTTTGATTATTTGTACCTTATTTAGATTTGAATTACAAAGGGAATATGTGTGATTACTTGTACTTCTCTTGCGAGTAAAAACTATTGAATTACATTTATTAAGACTAAGCGTCAGTTTATTTTCACTACAATATACTGATAACCGGTCCAGATCCAACTGAAAATTCAGATGATCTTGGTATGTATTAATGGTATGATATATTTTCAAGTCATCAGCGTATAATAAAAATTTGCAGAATTTAAAACATTCACTTATATCATTCACATATAACACATATAGCAATGGTCCCAGTATTGAGCCTTGTGGGACCCCGGAACTAACAGGGACTGTATCGGATTCAAACCCATTAATTACTACTTTTTGGCTCCGATTGGTGATATAAGATTTGAACCAGCGCCATAAGTTTCCACGAATTCCATTAAAAGCTATTTTGTCTAATAGGATTTTATGATCAACTCTGTCGAAGGCTTTACGAAAGTCAGTATACACAGCATCAGTTTGTTTATTATTATCCATATTATCAAAGATATCTGCTGTGTATATAATTAAGTTCGTAACTGTTGAACGCCGTCTGACGAAACCATGTTGGTTGGGTATAATATTAGGATGTAAACTAGGATAAACAACATTATGAATTAACCTCTCAAGCAGCTTCGACAAAGCAGGTAAAATGGAAATGGGACGATAATTCTCTACGTCACTCTTCCTACCACCTTTATGTACTGGTACAATTCGTGCACTTTTCCATATTTGAGGGCAAACACCTTCGCGTAAGCATAAATTAAAAACGTATTGTATAGGCAAATAAATGAAAAGCGCAGTACGCTTTAAAAAGGACGGAGGAATACCATCAGTTCCCGCACCCTTTGTTGGGTCCAGTTTGAGAAGCTCACGCTTAACATTGTCAGACGTAAAACTAACATCATTAATAATCGTACTAGAGTTTAAGTCATCTATGTCATGCATGTTTCCGACATCGTAATTATTTGGAATAGCCGAAGGCTCAAAAATAGATGGAGCTAAAGAAGTTTTACTTCAGTCGTGTGGTCTAAAGCACACTCGTTTTTTTTATTCCAAATAACGCACGTCGGTAAAGCAGGCGTACATTTGATCAGGTAAAATAGGTCGTAATTTTTTTTTCGATTTTGTGGAAAAGATGAAGATCTCTGCAACTTCCTTAGAAAGCTTACCCTATTAGATCCGTAGGGCGGGAGCTTGGCCTTGTACAGATCAAAGATGTCGTCAATGTAAGCGTGCCAGCGGTAGAACACAGGGTCTCGCATGGCGGTAGCAGAGTCACCCATCACGCCGAATTGTTCCTGAGGAGTTTCAAACATTTGTGTGATGAAGATCGATGCTTGTACTGTGTCTGGGTGTTACATATGTGTGTATCTACAAACAAAATGTATCGCAAGTATTGTATCAATTATCTGGTTCCCATAGTACAAGCTTTTACTTGTTTTATTATGGAAACTAACGTGGTTTTCACACATTTTGTATTGATTGTACGGGATTTACAGCAGCAGATTTAGCAGAGTTGGCGTAGTGCAAACGCAACGTCTTATACGCGCATTACATCGGCAGAGAGAGCGGCAGCGTACTTGCCATACATTAAAGGAGTTACGGATAGTATTGGAAACTTGTTACGCCGGAGGTACAGCATCAAGACAATATTCCGTCCTCATGGGCAACTTAGGCAGCTGCTCCGCTCTCCGAAGGATAGAGATCCTTTGGGTGTCCCCGGTGTTTATATGATCCCCTGCGATTGCGGTAAATGTTACGTCGGTGAAACGAAGAGAAACGTCTCCACTAGACTTACGGAGCACGTACGTTCTATGAAGAACATGGATTGTAATGGTTCAGCGGTGGCGAAGCATTCTCTGATCTCTGACGCGCACCACTATATTCGATTCGACAAAGCGAAGGTTTTAGCACGGGAAAAGTTCTTTGTGCCCCGCAAAGTCAGAGAAGCCATCGAAATTAGTCGGCGTCCTAACTTCAATAGAGATGGAGGATGGAGCCTGCCACCGACTTGGCGACCGTGTCTTCGAGGAGTACGTGAGAGTGACCGTGAGAGTGGTGGTGATGTGATTAGTTCTGTGTGCTGGTGTATTCCCGATACACAGGAAGATTCCAGTGAGGATGAACTTCAGTGCACGCTGACGTCGCGGGATCCACCCCCCGCCCCCTCTCCTTTACCTACACAGCAGCCGCTGTCATCACGTGCGCTGCGCGCGGCGGTCCGCAGTGCTAAGCAAGTCGCCGTCGCGCGCGCGCACTCACCTTGAGGAAGGCTGCCAAACGCAGTCGAAACTATAGTCGGTTAGTCCGGCCAATTATAACGTGCTTTTACTTGTTGCTTAGTTTCGGACTAATTGGAGCTGCGTAATATCTCAATAAAAATCGTTAGATTCAGATTAGTGGGAGCCTTTCAAAAATCATAAAACGCGGTAGCTTTAGCGGTACTAGGTGGTAGAGCTTTTCTGCAAAGTTCGTCTAGGTAGGTTTGCCAGTTGTGACGCCAAGCAGTAGTGTGCAAGCACTACTGTGTTCCGGTTTGAAGGGCACTGTAGCTAGTGAAATTACTGGGCAAATGAGACTTTATGACCTGATCTCACAGTCGAGTAATCTTATTACCGGACTGTGCTGATGTCTCAGGATCACTGCAGTGTCAAGTAATTGTTAATTTATAAAGTTAATGATATTTCACGCAAATCTGTATCAAGTCGCAGTCGAAGTCATCATGTCAAGTCAAAGTCATACTCCTAGTAAAGTGGTGGCGACTTTACTTGAAGCTTCTATGGAGTTTTGGAAACAACACGAAAAGAAACGTGTCACCATCATTATACCACTTTCCCACACTCATGGCTGTAATCCAGCACTTAACGAATAAAATGCCACCAATTTTATGTACAACACTGAAAATAACACCAGTTTTGGAAAATAATTCAATTCGATGATGCGATCTATTTCGTTTCCCCGCCAAAAACCTCAACAAAATTCCATCAGCCGCCAAATTCAGAGCGCACACACTACACCGCAGACAATATCTCCCAGACCAAATTGGAAATATGGAGGATACTATAAACACAGCCTACAAACTATAGATCTATATCAGCTTAAATATTACATTGTTAAATCTATATTCGCAACAGCACATACCAAGTGGCGGTGGTCCGGGTCGTGTGCGTAGGAGATGAACACGTGGCCCATGTTGTGGATGTTCCCGTAGTAGTCCGGGTTGCGGCTGATGATGGACGCCTCCATCAGGTTGCCGAGGACGTCGATGCCGGTCTCCTCAGTCAGCGGCATCTCACGGCCGTTAGGCTAAGAACATAATTCCTTTTAAAAAGGGGTTTTAACAGACTTTAATCTCACTGAGAAAGCTCGTGAACGGGTGCTGCTTACGGAAACTGATTTGCTCCTGGTGTTAAGTACTTACATTTAAAAATTTTAAGTCATTTAACTGCATCTTATTAATGATTAGCCAGTAATAATTTTACAGCATTTTATTAATGATTAGCTAGTAATCATTTTACTGCATTTCTTTACTGATTATTAGCTCTAGTGATAATTTTACTGCATTTTGTTAATTGTTTTCTTCGTAATCCTAAATCTACTTACCAACAAGATGGATTGTCTTTCGATGGCAGTCAACAGCCGGTCGCGCCAGACTTCCATTTCAGAGACCTCAATCTTAATCGTGTCGACGGGACGGTCTAGATCACGGATCGTGCTAGATTCGAACCTAGAAAGGAGAAATAAATCAACTATCAGAAGTCACAAGGCATCAATATTAAAACACGAGTGTGCTTTAGACCACACGACTGAAGTGAAACTTCTTTAGTGTAGCTCCATAATTTGGCTGGTAAAACTGTTTTTGCATTTTTAAATATTAACTAGTTCACCCGCCCTGGCGCACGGGTGAATTAGTAAATCGCAATCGAACGACATAAAAAGTCCTATGTCCGTCTCCTGGTTGTAAGCTACCTCTCCACCAATTTTCAGCTAAGTCGGTTCAGTCGTTCTTGAGTTATAAATCGTGTAACTAGCACGACTTTCTTATATATATATATAGATGTCGATATCGTGACAATAATTGTAAATTGTCATTTTACCGGACATACCAACATAATAATACAAATGTTTAACTTATTTATACAATAGAGATTTTTTTTGAGGGGGAAAGTGCGAGGGCACTTCCCTGCCACCATGGGGCACCACTGAAACCCCCCCGTGAGCCCTCGTCCGCCTTACCCGGGGCGAGAAGGGGTCACTACTGCAGTCCAGCCAACTCGCCCCCAAGATCTACGTGAACCAACTTCAACTTCCGTTAGCTTCGCATTCATTAGCTTACTCCCCAAGTCAAGCGTGCGTAAGAAGTTTTATTTCAAAAATTAACATCTCAAAAAGTTGAAACCTAACTTGTGAACTTTAGGTGTGAGTTCGATTCCCACTCTAGACAAACATTTGTGTGATGAACATCGATGTTTGTTCTGTTACAGAGCGTACATAGAGTGTATATATATACATTATCCAATAGGTTATTATTATGAATAATAATAATAATAATAATAACTCCCAACGATTACATACATAGATCCTGGACCCTTACTAGGATTCTCTGTGTCTAGGGAGCCAGGAACTACGAGGGTCATGGTCCCAATGTACGCACTAAATTTTCAGATTTTTGAAGATGTTCAGGTAGCTCACCTGGGCGGCCAGGCGCGGCTCGCAACCTGCGAGTCCATCTTCGGGAAGTAGCCCTCCGCGATCGGCGCTCTGAAGTCGTTGTACGGCTTCACGCGGGACAAACCATTGCACAACCGTTCCGCGTTGTATCTGGAATTTATTTAATTAATTAATTAGTACGGTTACACCAATCACACTAATATTATAAAGGTGAAAGTTTGTATGCGTGCTTGTGTGTGTGTGTGTATGTTTGTTACTCCTTCACGCTCAAACGGCTGAATGGATTTATATGAAATTCGGTACCAAGGTAGCTTATACACTGGATTAACATATAGGCTACATTTTATCCCGGAAAAGTGAAATTTTCCCGTGGGATGAGCAAATAACTAAAATACTTTTTATCCGCGGGTGAAACCGCGGAGCGCAACTAGATATAGATATATATAGAACATAAACACAATTACAATTCGATTAAAATAAATTACAATTGAATGACAACGAAAGAAATAAAACATAGACATAAAATAGTCAACTCAAAACCGTCAGAAATAAAATAGATTTAAAAAAAAATGTCATATTGTTTTTATATTACATCGATATCGGATTACAAATGTCATGTCCGTTCGACTAAGATTTATGCACTATTCTCGTGTGATGTGTGATATTATGATACCATGCCACGTGACAGAGACACTTGGTATTTTACAGTGAGAAAAAATCTAAGGGGTGATGGATATAAAGATATATATGACGATTTACTAGTTGCAAAGGTGGTAAATGAATTACGTAACATAAATAAATGAATAAAATATTTGTTCAAAAATTTACCCAAATGAAATCTAAATATATATATAGCTCAAAGGTGACTCACTGACATAGTGATCTATCAACGCACAGCCCAAACCACTGGATGGATCGGGCTGAAATTTGGCATGCAGGTAGATGTTATGGCGTAGGCATTCGCTAAGAAAGGATTTTTCAAAATTCCATCCTTAAGAGAGTAAAATGGGTGGTTGAATTTTTTTCTCATAGGCCACGCCGCAGGTGAATTTGCGGGCAGAAGCTCGTTACAATATAAATCTTAGGAAACTCATTTAGGTGCCTGCTCTAGGATAAACCCGTCTCAAGCGGCATAAGTGCTAGGTAGTCTACTACGAGTAGGTACATGTGGGCGCAGAATTATTAACAATGCTAAACAAAAACGTATATAGACACTCATTTATTAACTTATAATTGTTTGGGTAAAATGGGAATATCATCAGAAGGGGGTAGGAAATTAGGTAACGTATGCTAGCGAAGGAAGACCATATTACAAGAGTTTTTAATATGAGTGTTGGTGGCAAAAAAGAAAATAATCCTAGAGAATTCATCAATTTAGTTTCAATGTCAGTATCGTTTAAAAAGGCGTTTGTTACCTGGCGATGATCTGATGATGCATGTAGTAGAGGAGCTCGCCTCGCCGGTCCTTGTTGACGATGCTCACGTCGGTAGCCTCGAAGGGGTACACCAGGTGCCAGTGCCAGTGATGCAGGTTGACGCCGATGTCTTCGCGGAAGTAAGCCACGCGCTGCTCCAACTCGGTAGCAGATGCCGTGAAGTTCACAGGAATGGTGATTGGCATCTGAGAACATGAGTTAATAAAGATAAGTGAAAAAAAAAAACGAGTGTGCTTTAAACCACATGACTGAAGTAAAACTTCTTTAGCTCCATCTATAGCGGCCGGTATAACTTTGTTTTTGCTTTGTTTAATGTTAATGTCGCCATCTTGACAATTGTAAATTGCCATTTCACGGGACGTACCAACATAATAATACAAATTTCGTATAATTTTTAATATTGTTATGTTGAAAATGATGATCTACGTGAACCAACTTAAACTTCCGTTTATCATGCATTCATCGGCTTACACCCCAAGTCAAGCGTGGGTAAAGAAGTTTTACTTCAAAAAGATTATAATTTTTGAGGTAGGTAATAAGAAAGCATTTGGAATAGGTACCTACATTAGAAATATATTGAATTTAATTGATTTAATATATAGTAGATCTTCAAAACAAATACAAAATAATAGCATCCATCGCATTTTAGGATGCGTTCTCAATATCGAAAGCAATTTTAGCGAAGTTAAGTTATTGAATCAAAACCCCAATCATCGACACGCCACATCATCGAAATGCCATCTAAAAGCTTTAAAACATCCACTGCCATTTACTAGTTGCATGCATTACGGATTTTGTAAAATCTGAGGTTTCTCTGTAATTTTTTATACATACACAGGTTTGCACACTACCAGCACCGTAGCACGAGCTGTAGGTATCGACACCTTTTATCTCGAGAAAGCGTTTGACAAATGACGCACCAAAAGATTTTTGACGTGATCCGCGCGATCTTTTATTGGACAAACGCTTTTTCGAGATAAGAGATGTAGATTTCTACAGGTCATGTTACCCGTGCTAGGTTTCCTTACCCTGCCACCAGTGGGCGCTACAGTGGTGACCTCTCGGGCTTTCCGGAACACCTTAGGGTCCATGAACTTGTCAGGAAACGACTCCGCGAAGGTCGGGATGTTCAGACCCTTCGTGTCTGGTCTAATGACAATAACCAAATAATAAAATTATATAATGGTGCCGATTCTGTGTCACACACTCTAAAGCTAAACGAAATTAACATATTTCCGTCTTTTTCATGTCCCCTTTATCAGAAGAGTACCGCCATACTTTGAGTTTACTTTAGTTTTAGAGAATGCGACACAGAATCGACACAGAATCGACACCATTGTAGACTCAATTTTGACTAACAAGTGATGTGACAAATTGAAAATTACATTTTTGTGTTGCTGTGATGATCATCACTTTCAAGTTTCGTGATCAGACATCCAATTACTCTTTAATAGGTGCATCCACCATTCTTACGTCATGGTATTGAATATACGGCAATGATCTTGAGTTTTTTGGTGAAGGACAAATTGTGAAGAAACCATAAAATAAAATAACTGATTTTGCATTCCAAGATTGTCTAAGTAAATAACAGCCGTAAGTAGAAAATATATCGCTGATCACAGAGGATGGTGGCAGTCTATAAGAAACATTCCGACATGAGAACACGTAACTTCAGGGGAACCTGCGTTCAGTTGCTGACTATAACACTATAGAAACTGACGTGAGTAGTATTCATAACTACAACTATTACACGGCTAACACACACGAGATACAGTCGAATAACTCGACCGGTGTTCGGGCAATATAGATGCCCAGCCTCATGAAGTACGAGCGGCGGCGGTGGCGGCTCGAGCCGTGTACTAGTTGTAGTTATGAATACTACTCATGTCAGTTTCTATAATGTAGTAGACTAGTTTATAAACGTCAACCTGCCTAATGTGCATAAATAAATCCTCAGTTATTTACTTAAATTTGTCAGGAAACAATGGCGCTGGTAAGATGTCCCATTTCTTTGCTGTCCGAATTTTAAATGAAGAGTCAAACTCGAGGAATTTCACTCTCCGAAGTGCAGGTTGTAAAAGATTGATAGGCTGACTACATGGCCTGCTGAGCCATGATGGTGCAGTCATCCATACATACCTGTGCAGGAGAGCGACCGAGAGGCAGTAGTTGAACATGTACGGGTTGACGTGCAGCTGGCAGTAGGAACACACGGACTGCAGGTCTTCCAAATCACGCATACCTGAATATAGTAAAGGTGTGATCAGGGAAATGACCCAAATATTTGCTGAACGAGATATTTTTGCTACTTTCACTTGAATTTTCTAGTCCAGTCCCCCAGGGGGTCTATGCAGCAGTTTACTACATTCTGATCATAAGGGACATGACTGGGGACTAGAAAGACGACTATAGTACCAACAAAACCTTATATTCATAGACAAAGAGTTTACAGACAATCTGCAGTTACGTTTCTAAGTTTAAACTGGCTAAATTTCCGTTGGTTGTTGTCTTAATACGACTTAGGTAATAATAATGAAAGAAATGGGTTAAATCTTGCACTATACTTATAGGATAGTAGTTGGCAGTGTTTTGTAATAGATAATTCAAAGAGATTACGAAATAAGTCTCCGGTGGAATTATCTGTTATTATTGACAGCTTCTGTGGTGTGGTGATTGAGCAGCCCGGAGACAGCAATTTCGATTCCCGCGGCAGGACAAGTATCTGTACACAGAAAAAAAAACGCAAATACTTGTTCTGAGTCTGGGTGTTGTGGGACCATGGTCCTCGTAGCTCCTGGGTCCTTAGACACAGGGAATCCTGGGACCATTCCCACAACGCCCAAACACTGAACAAGTATTTACACTTCATTTTTCTATGCACAGGTACACTCGTCTTGTCGCGGGAATCGAACCCTGGGTTATGAGCCGGCCCGAACGATCTCACCACAGAGGCTATCACAATAAACTATACAGCACCCCTATCGCGTAACCGTTCTGGGAATCGGCTTCGCCTGCCATCTTGCACGCGCCAATTAACAAGTTCACGAGTGCGAGCAAGAGAGAACACGATTACGATCTCCACCAGACTTACGCGGTAAGGCCCCAGATGTACATACCCATAAAGATATCGATGAGCCGGGCCGCCACCTCCCTGTGCTTGGGAACGAAGACCGAGAAGTTCTCGTTGTAAGCGAGCTGCATGGGCACGGACAGGTTGGGCAGGGAGATGTTGCGGACGGGCACCATGCGGCCCGCGTCGCCGCCGAAGCGGTTGTTCAGGGTGCTTGTCACGGTCTTGTATTTGTCCGGCTGGAGCAAACAATGACATATGTATTATCACACTAATATTATAAATGCGAAAGTTTGTATGTGTTTGTGTCAATATGTGTATGTTTGTTACTCCTTGACGCTTAAACGGCTGAATGGATTTGGATGAAATTCGGTACTGGGATAGCTTATACACTGGATTAACATATAGGCTACATTTTATCCCGGAAAAGTGAAATTTTCCCGTGGGATGAGCAAATAATTAAAATACTTTTTAACCGCGAGTGAAACCGCAGGGCGCAACTAGTTACGTTATATAACTAAATATTGAAGCCGACTTTTTTTTCAACGGGCTAATTCTGTTGGTCTCTACCGACATTTACAGCGTCATGGGTGGGGGGGCAAGCGCTTACAGCGCCCAGATTATAATATTTAAGGAGACCGACATAGCTCTACCTATAGGTAGAGCTAGTCGGTCTAATAGTAGACTATAATATATTATAGGGGTAGGTACCATAGCTTATGTAAATGACAGCTTTCCGCGGGCAGCTGCCATAGATCGCGTCACAAGCCGCGCGGTAGGCCACACTAGTTCGTTATATTATCCAAAATCTAGACCCACCGCATGTTTCTTTCTTCATCTTAATTAGTTAAAATACTGGTACCAATTTATACTACTAGTGACATCTAGCATCAAGTAGCAAGACTAAATCAAAGTTATAGTAACGTTAAAAATGTACAGCAAGCTTATATAAAAGTATCTTATATCTTATTATAGTATGTGCTAGAACAGAAGGGTATTTTCCCATCAGTTCTGCAACTCGAACAAATAGTACAACAAAGGTACATTGACATAACTATGTTTTGCAGGGCTGTGGCGCCACTGGTACATACTTATTGTTAATGTGCGTAGGGTTTAGCTATTATAAATAAATATGTGGGACATTGACTGAAAATGACACAGGTTTTGGAAAATAATACAACACAGTGACGTGACCTTTTTTGTTTTCCCGCCAAAACTCTTGAGATGATCTTTGATCACCCAACCAGCATGATCGAGGTACATGACTGACAAATGCTGTGAAGATAACGCAAACCCAAATCGCAATCGCAATCCCAAACTTACTACTTTAAGTATACTCACGTAGTAGTGTTCAGGGATCTGGAAGACCGCATTGTCTTCGCCCTTCTGCATGAAGCAGGGCTCCCTGGGACGGTCGAAAAATAGCAGGAGGTTCTTCTTAGTTTCGTCGGACATCTTGAACTGCAGGAACCACCAGAATTGACTACTTATTAAAATTTGTAAATCATATTATCTTCTATACATTGGATGGCTGGAGGAGACCGCTCTCAGTGAAATACGACCCGGGCGTGTTCAAGAGAAGAGTGAATAGGTATTTACTTGGCTAGCATGCTACACCTTCGATCGCATCGTCACTTCCCACCAGGTGAGGGCGTGGTCAAATGCTAGACAAGTTTTATGAAGAAAAAAAAAACAGCAAATCACAATAATGAGCACCATGTTTTATAAAATTTAAGTATAATATTTTTAAAATATAATTTAAGTAGAAGATAAATTAAGGCACGAGGCCTATATATTAAGCAGGGTATTAAAAAAGGCTACTTATAACAAAAAAAATTGTACGCCTCCAGGGGATCGTTTCAATTCAGTAGATCAAATTTAAATTTAAATTTAAAATTCAACCTGGAATAGACCAAAAAAACGAGTGTGCTTTAGACCACATGAATGAAGTAAAACTTTATTAGCTAAATCTATCAGCCGGTATAACTCTGTTTTTGCTTTGTTTAATGCTAATGTCGCCATCTTGACAATTGTAAAATGTCATTCCAGACATACCAACATAATAATACAAATTTGTAGCTTTGTTATGTTGACAATGGAGATCTACGTGAACCAACTTCAACTTCCATTCGCCTCGCATTCACCAGCTTACTCCCCAAGTCAAGCGTGCGTAAAGAAGTTATACTTCAAAAATACACAAACTATGCAAACTTACCGCAAGAATTCACACCAAAAATAATCTAAGCAGTAAACTAATTATTAATAACTACACAATAAAAGCTTAACTAATATATTAAGAATGAGTAAGCCGCGAGAGCACGGCTTGACTGTGCCATCCGCGCGGAGCCCCCCGGTTTTATAGTGGAGTACGCACGGCCCGGCTCGGGAACGCCGTGTGCAGCTGGAACTAGCCGTGGTGACTGGGACCGCGGCAGGATACTCTGCGGTCAGATAATATACGCCCGGCTGGTTCCTGAGAATATACTGTATGGACAAGATAAACTATCTTCCTATAAATAAAAGAACTGAAACATAACAATATTTAACTAGTAATAGTTAGTTAGCTTTCTGTACCTATTAGTTTGATATTTACGTGTATGTATGACTAGCTATAAGTTTTCCTTGGAGAATAAAATAAAATAAGCTGTAGGACATTTCTCTAAACTTCGTCTAGGTAGGTACTCAATTTCAATTTCATTAGATATGACTACAATTTATATTTGAAACATTTTTAATTTCACTTATAATATTGACTGGCCCGATAACTTAGTTAGCAGTCAGTGGTAGCCTTCGGAACTGTGGGTTGTGGGTTCGATTCCCACCCAAGACAAACATTTGTGTGATGAAAATTGTGTTTTTTTTTTTTTTTTTTTTTTTTTTTTTACTTCAAACTTGTCTAGCATTTGACCACGCTCTCACCTGATGGGAAGTGACGATGCGATCGAAGGTGTAGCATGCTAGCCAAGTAAATACCTATTCACTCTTCTCTTGAACACGCCCGGGTCATATTTCGCCGGAAACACAGACGCTGGCAGGGCATTCCATTCCTTAGCCGTTCTAATTAAGAACGTTGAGTCAAATCGCTTGGTACGAATGGGTGGTATTTCGACCACAAAAGGATGGCGCTTAGCCGAGCGTCTAGTGGTCCGGTAGTGGAATGGTGATGGGAGAATTAGATCATGCAGTTCTTGAGCGCATTCACCGTGGTGTAATCTGTAAAAAACCGACAGACTTGCCACCTTACGTCGATGTGCAAGGCTCTGGAGCCTTTCACCAACCAAAGTGTCGTCGTCAATGAGCCTTTTGGCACGCCGTTCGATCGAGTCCAGAGCCTCAAGCTGGTACTTGGCAGACCCGTCCCACAGGTGGCAGCAGTACTCCATACACGAACGGACTTGTGCTTGATACAGATTTAGAAGCTGTCCAGGTGTGAAGTACCGCCTTACCTTGGACAATATGCCGAGTTTTTTTGAAGCTACTTTGGCTTTGGACTCGATGTAGGATCCAAAGTTTAGGTTTGACGTAAGATCAACACCCAAAAGCTCAAGATGGTTTCCTAAACTTACAGATACACCACGGAATGAAGGAGCCAGATGGAGTGGGCTCTTTTTAGCAGTGAATAAACACGCCTGTGTTTTTGCAGCATTGAACCTAACCAAGTTAGCATCGCCCCAATCGGACACGGCTTTCAAAGCCAGGTTCATGCGCTCAACCATAGCCTCTCTCTCAATCCGGACGTCGTCACCACTGGCTCGGGCACTGGATGTGTATCTTTCAACAACAGTACTATCATCTGCATACCCAAAGGTACCGGGCTTTAGCAGATCATTGATGTGGAGTAAGAATAGTGTTGCTGAAAGAACTGACCCCTGAGGTACACCAGCATTAATAGCTAATTGATCGGAAGAGCAGCCATCAAGAACTACTCTAAGCGATCGTTCCCTCAAAAAGTCTGATATCCAAGTGCACAAACCAGCAGGTAGTCCGTAAGATGGAAGCTTATTCAGAAGACCGTCGTGCCAGACCCGATCAAATGCCTTAGAGACGTCTAGAGATACAGCAAGTGCCTCTCCATGCATCTCTAAGGCTTCGCTCAATATGTGAGTGGCATACGCGAGAAGATCCCCAGTGGACCGGTTTCGGCGAAATCCGTATTGCCGGTCACTGAGGAGATCATTGTCTTCAAGGTATGCCAAGAGCTTGTTGTTAATTATACGCTCCATACTCTTACAGAGAATGGAGGTAATTGAGATGGGTCGATAGTTGGCAGGATCAGCACGACTGCCCTTCTTAGGTACAGGTTGTACGTTGGCTAGCTTCCAACTCATAGGGACTATTCCGGTGTCTAGAGAGAGGCGAAATAGGCGTGTTAGAATGGGAGACAACTCGGGTGCACAGCTCTTAAGTACAATTGCAGGTATACCATCGGGACCACTGGCTTTGTTCACGTCTAGACTGCGTAATGTTTTTAGTACTTCCTTCTGACGTATGCGTATTTCCGGCATGAAAACACCGCATTGTGGAAGGCAGGGAGGTACCTCATTAGCAGTATCTAAACGCGAAGCTTCTGCAAAGAGAGTGGCAAACAAGTTTGCTTTTTCTTTTGCAGTGTGAGCCAGCGATCCGTCTGGTTTCAATAATGGAGGCAGTGAGGATCGACAGAAGTTCGCTTCAACCGATTTGGCTAGGGACCAAAAAGCCTTACTACCCGCTGGGTAGGAAGCAAGTTTAGTCCCTATTCGACCAATATGATTGAAACGAGCCTTCCTTAATTCCTTCTTACAGGCCTTGGCGGCAACGTTAAAGGCTTTCTTCTTAGCTCGAGTGTCCGAGGCCTTGCGTTTTCGAGCGTCAGCCCATGCCAGATATGCCGCATGCTTCTGCGCTTCAGCACGTGCACATTCGGCTCCAAACCATGGGCTGGCTTTGCTGGTCACGGGCTTATCGGAAAATGGAATAAAATATTCCATAGCCCGACATACTACCTCAGTAACCGCATTCGCGCAGACCGTCGGATCTCCAGAAGAAAAACACGTTTGCCGCCAAGGATATGAAGCGAAGAAATGTCGCATCTCGTCCCAGTCTGCTAAGTTGTATCTCCAGACACGCCGATTGCTCTTAGGGCTTGGGTCAGGGGGGGAGTATACTGAAACGGACTTGACCAGACAGTGATCGGAACTACCAATGGGTGAGGATACCGCCACAGAGTATCGGTCTGGTTCAGTCGTGAGCAGAAGATCGAGGCAGTTAGCAGTGTGGCTATCAATATCAGGCACTCGCGTTGGCTCTTTAACAATCTGCGTTAAATTGAGCGCCAAAGCGAGCTTACGCGTCTCTCTCCCAGCGTGGTCCGTGATCCGGTGTGGGACTAACCACTCCTGGTGGTGAGCATTAAAGTCCCCCAGAACAACAAGCTGAGCCGAAGGATAGCGTTGCTGAGCCACATCTGCCGTTTCACTGAGATACTCCATTAGAAGAGTTGTCTCCCGGTCACCGCTATGTGATCTGTACACACCGGCATAGAGAATTTTCTCAATGCCGGTGTCCACAAGCACCCAAATCACCGAAAAGTGGGGATGTTCAAGGTTTCGGAGACGCAAACAGCAAATGTCATCACGGACGTAAACGCAGATACCAGCGCGTGGAAGGAAGCGGTTTTCCAAGATGAATCCTGGATAGTCCAGATATGCCGTGTCTGATGGACATCCTATTTGCGTCTCAGTCAAGAAGAGCAAGTGCGGTTTGTTCTGTGTCTGGGTGTTATATTGTATTCTATGTATGTATTTACAAACTAAAAAGTATCTAAGTATTGTATCAGTTATCTGGTTCCCATAGTACAAGCTTCGCTTAGTTTGGGGCTAGATGGCGCTGTGTGAGATGTCCACACATATTATTATTATAATAAAAGTCTATCGTCTAGGTAGGTACTACCGCTTTGCCAGTTATTCTGCCACCAAGCAGTAGTGCGCGCTGAGTCGAGACCTATGTCATGATGTCACGCAACACTACATTTTTAGTTTCTCTCATTTTTTCGTGTGATTTTTCTTGTATAAGTACCTATTTGTAAAAATGTAATGTTGTGAGATGTCTTGAATAAATGTATTTTCATTCTTCTTCTTTTTCTAGTGTGCAAGGACTACTGAGTTCCGGTTTGAAGGGCACTGTAACTATTAAATTACTGGGCAAATGAGATTTTATGACCTGATCTCACAGTCTAGTAATAAGATTACTAGACTGTGAGATCAGGTCATAGGTAATAGATATCTCAGGATGACGTGCGCAGTGCAGTGTCATGGGAAACTCTATACTTTACAGTTCCGAGTAACACTGCAACTGATATGGCAGCCGCTTAACATCAGGCGAAAGACTAGCTCATGTAATTCTATAACATAAAAAAATGATGGTACTAATTTACAAATATAATTATATAAAGTTGTGTCTCTAGTACCATCAATGGTACACTCGATATATTACTAAAATGAAAAAGATTTTTTTATTCACCATTAGCTTAATACTCTTACGTACCGTTCCCAATCTATACATATAAAATTAAAAGTCCTGACTGACTGACTTATATAACAACGCACAGCCTAAACCGCTGGTCCTAGAGATTTGAAATTTTGAGGGTGTGTTCTATGTAAAGTGTAGGTATCCACTAAGAAAGGGTATTCCCCTAAAAGAAAAATTTTAAAGGAAATTCCATCCCTAAGAGGGTGAAATGAGCGGTTGAATTACTACTTACTAGGTGGTAGGACTTTGTTGCAAAGTTCGTCTAGGTAGGTACCACCGCTTTGCCAGTTATTCTGCCGCCAAGCAGTGGTGCGCAAGCACTACTGTGTTCCGGTTTGAAGGGCACTGTAGCTAGTGAAATTACTGGGCAATTGAGACTTTATGATCTGATCTCACAGTCGAGTAATCTTATTACCAGACTGTGCTGATGTCTCAGGATGATGTGCGCAGTCGTGTCGTATGTCGTGTCTCAGGATGATGTCGCGCAGAAACTATGTTTTAGAGTTCCGAGTGACACTGTTATATTATGGGCGGCCGTGGCGCTTAACATCAGGTGAACGACACTCGTCACATCATTCATTAACATAAAAAAAAAAATTATCTATGAAAAAAAATCTTCGTTTCCTATAGGTCACGCAGTAGAAGCCGTGGGCAGGCGCCGGCCAAATGCGCGCTTGTGGATGGCACAATAGGCATGACGAAAGATTTTGAAATCCTCTTCCGTAATGTGGGTATACATTTAGTATTTACGAAAAAACCTTTATTTCGGTAATAAACTTAATTTTAACCAAGATTAAAGCCATTTTCATAATATTTTTTAAATGCGGCGCGAAAACAGCTCTAGGTGTCATGGCGTCGGCTCTGACGTCACTCCTAGGTGTTTACCTACACAATGACATGTGTATGTCATTGTGTCTACGCGTAGCGAAGAAAGTAAATAACAAAATCAATTCAAATGCGTATATTCACAACAGCAAAAATCTACGTGTGACGTCATGCGCTGTGATTGGCGTTTCAGTCAAAATGGCCGATCGCAGTATTTTAATGTTTTATTTTATTGAAAATCTAAGTAATCTCAATATTTTTAATAAAACTAAACCAGTGTTTCAACGTTATTTAATATAAATTTTACCCTAAAAACATTAAATCTACCATTTTTTGATACTGTCGTCATGCCTATTCATGCTTTCGAATTTTTGGTTCTTGAACATGCCGGTTTCTTCTCGATTTTCCCTTCACCACTCTAAGGTCCGTATTACAGAACGATGCTCAGTCATCGATCGGTGCTCAAGCAGTGATTTCATTCATAAAGTGATCAATTAGTGAATGAAATCTCTGCTTGAGCACCGATCGATGATTAAGCATCGTTCTGTAATACGGACCTAAGAGCGAGTGCAAATTCCGCGCATAACTTTCAAAAGTCATAGGTGCTGGGCCGAGCGGGAATCGAACCTGTGTACGTCGATTTCGCACTGGCTATCGATGAACAAACTCGCGCCAGTTTCTTTTAAGATTTTTTTATTACGGTTAAGAATGGTGTTATGATAATAATTACGCCCGACGATCACATGCATAGATACCGGACTCTCTAAGATTCCCTGTGTCTAAGGACCCAGGAACTACGAGGACCATGGTCCCACAACACCCAGACAGAACAATTAGTGTTTGCGCTTTTTTTTCTGTGCACAAATACTTGTCCTGCCACGGGAATCGAACCCGCCGTTCGCGTTATGAACCGACCTGCTCTACCACCACAGAGCTATCAAATATTATATAGCTTTATAGGTCCTGTAGTAGTATAACCTAATTACCTATAGGCACTAAGCTATTTTTAAAGCAATATATGATAGATGCTAGCTCATCAGTTACGTCTATCTCTATTGTAATAAGGTCGTCTTGCGATCTGTGGGTTGAGGTTTTGAATTTGAATCCTGCCTACAGGAAATTATGGTGATGAAATCATAGCATGATGGTAGAACAGTTTAATGCTGGTCTGGCTACGTTTAAACCGGTTGACAAGCACTTATCCGTCAGCCTCAGCACTTTGAGAGCCGTACCCAATCGCTAGTAGTGCTACTCGATACAAGATGGCGTTACTAGTATATTTGAACTTTGAATTCTACATTTTCGTTTCGTCATAGCGTTGCCGTTATGTATCTGTAAAAGGCCACGCTTGCGGTGTGATGGCGTTTTGCAGGTTCCAAATAAAACAAAATCTTTTATCTTTATGCAGCTGAAAAAAAAGTTCTCTGGTCTATTTATAGCTATATTATACCTGTGTATAGTATTTTATAATCTGTGACTGGCGCCACACACAAAGTAGAGTCTGGCTAATGAGAGTAGAGACTAAAAATGGCGGCAAATTTAAAAAATATCAGCATGGCAGCCACAAACTAAGAAGAAAACTTGGAACAACTCAAAACATCAACGACGCGCCATCTTGTTGCGTCAGAAACACCATACACTAATCCTGATTCTACCAAATCTTGAGAACCACTAATTTTTTTTAAGTATGGCGCCATTTTTCAGTCTCTACTTTCATTAGCCAGACTACCTACAGTGACTGTGAAGACGGAATTTTACTGGCGTGGGCTATACCTAGTTATTAATGTCACTTATTTAACCAAGTTTGTTCACTGTCACAATTTGATAAAAGTCTCAAGTATTATTGTAGTTGCAATATTTCATACACATCAGTTATTTTCTTATTATTTTTGTCCTAGCTACTCAACGCTAGATGGTGCTACTAGTATAACAAAATAAGATTTTATATATATGGTCTTTACCTATGAAATTGCCGTTTTGTTTGAAAAAAGTTAGTATTTTTTTTTTTCGAACTTATTTATTTCTTTTATTCAAAGTAATCACCCCTGCAATCAATGCATCTTTGCCAACGCTGTGGCAGTTTATGGATGCCCTTCTTGAAAAAATCAGCAGGACTGGAGACAACCAACTCTTCAAAGGCGTTTTGTACTGCCTCTCGGGAATTGAATTTTTTTTCCCGCTAAAAAGTTATCCAAATTTTGGAAAAAGTAATAGTCGGTAGGCGCAAGATCTGGTGAGTATGGCGGATGAGGGAGAGCTTCCAAACCCAACTCATGCAGCTTAGAGACGGTCTGTTGTGCAGTATGGGGTCGCGCGTTGTCGTGAAGTAGCAGTGGAGACGACCGATTGACCAAAGCTGGTTGCAGACGTGCGAGTTTCGCCATCATTGTGGTCAGTTCTTCAATGTACACATCTGCAGTAATGCTCCCGCCGTTTTGTAAAAAGATATGATGAATCACACCAGCACTAGACCACCAAACTGTGACCATCACCTTTCTAGGGGTCATTTTTCGTTTTGCACATTGCTTTGGTACCGAACCAGGATCTAACCAACTTGCTGAGCGCTTTCGATTGTCAAAAAGAATCCATTTTTCGTCGTACGTAACAATTCGGTTCAAAATTCCTTCATTTCTGTGCCTGTTAAGCAGCGCAAGGCAAGTCTCGACGCGTACGTTGCGCTGGCGATCGTTAAGTTCGTGGGGCACCCATCTATCAAGCTTTTTTATCTTGCCAATCTGTCGCAAATGGACCAATATTGTTTTGATGCTAACATCAAAAGCTGCTGTCAGCTCAGCTGTAGATTGAGATTCATCAGCTTCCACAATCGCCTTTAATTCATCATTGTTGACCAAAGTTTCCGGACGACCACGAGGTTCATTTTTCAAGTCAAAATTCCCAGAACAGAACCGAGCAAACCAATAACGGGTTGTACGTTCATTTGTACAGTTCTCTCCGTAAACGTCGTCGTTTGTGCCGCGTTGGTGCCACGACGGAACTCATATTCCATAATTACACGAAATTTCAAAGTATCCATTATGAGGAAAAATGTTGAAATGTAATGAAATTACAACGCTAATTAATAAACAAAAGACTTATATTGTAAATAGAATGTCACATTTTTAAAACAAAATTAATTTGAATTTAGAATTCATAGCCAATCAAAACTTTTTTTTGTTTGAAAAAGTCTGTACTGCAATACGGCAATTTCATAGGTAAAGGTACCTATTATAATTGATGATGAAAAGATTTTATATATATACAATTGTATTTTCATTTCACCTCGTAGAATTTACTGGATAGTGAAAAATTTTTGTATTGGGACCTCCCAGTGCAAGACATAAAGGTAAAAAAAATTGCGTGTTAGCGGTTATAAATATACCTACATGCAACAAAACGATTTTTCTAACACGTTATTATAGAAAGGCCACCATCGCAAAGCGGGCAGCATTTTATTTTTGGGGTGGGCTAATTAATTAGGCTACACTTACTGTTTGTCGCCGGAGACTAGTCTATCACTGTAAGAGATCTAGGCAGTAGGCACTTATAAACCTACTAGGAAGAACATATCGACATTGCTTTTTTAAAGACTACTAGTTGTCCGCCCCGGCTTCACACGGGTGAATTAGTAAAACGCGGTTGAACGGGATGAAAAGTATCCTATGTCCGTCTCCTGGTTGTAAGCATTCCACCAATTTTCAGCCAAATCGGTTCAGCCATTCTTGAGTTATAAATAATAATAATAATAATATGTGTGGACATCTCACACAGCGCCATCTAGCCCCAAACTAAGCAAAGCTTGTACTATGGGAACCAGATAACTGATACAATACTTAGATACTTTTTTGTTTGTAAATATATACATAGAATACAATATGTTATAGAATACAATATGTAATTCCTATTTTCTTAAACAGAATTTCACTCTTTTCAGCTATTTCCTTGATAAAATCACACACGCGCCGCATCCAACCTAGGGTGGTTTTCGCACCCTTACTCACCCTCCTGTTCGGTGTAGCACAACTATGTGAGTCACTTAATTATACCTGTCAGTATTTATATTTTAGTATTCACGTATGCAAATATGGATCTAGATAATGTTTATGTTTTCCACTGCCAAGGACACACTGGCTCTGTTAGGAACATAAATATTATGATAATGGGAGAGTGCCGGAATTTAGCCTTTTTTTTCTAAGGGTGGGTTGGTAAAATTAGGAGCGTGTGTGAAGTTCAAACTTACGCACCCTGGTTTGAATCCCGCTCGGCTCCGCGCGACTGTCTTTTTTTATTTTATATAATTATTTATTTCTTTATCCATAAATAATAATATCACAGAACAGTAGGTATAATGCGTTACATTTCATCACAATTTAATTTAATTATTTTATAAGTTACTTGATGAAACCCCGTGATTTAACAATGTACCTACCCTATATCGATCTTGCTAGTGTTGGCAATAAGTACGAAATTTCAACCAAATCAGCGGTTCTGGCGTAAAAGCCAGACAAAGAAACATACGAAAAAACCGACAATGTAATTTTCTATTATTAATTATTAGAATGGTTATAAAAATACTTATTCTATAGTTAAGTATAGTTTGATGGAAATGTTTATTCTTGCACTGTAATTAACAAATTGTAACTTTAAATTTTTGTCAATAAAAATCATCTTATCTATGTCTGGGTGTTGTGGGACCATGGTCTTCGTAGTTCCTGGGTTCCTATATACAAGGAATCATAGTTAGTGTCCAAGATCTATGTATGTGATCATTGGGCGCTGTTTTATTTAAAATACAGCACGTAACCTACTCTACTTTAACCAATTTAAGATGTGCCACACTCGTCAAAAATGTGTGGAGTGCTAAGAGAAAATCCGTGTAATTAGGTCAAGAGTCAGGTTGGTATACCTCCATACATACATAATTAGTGTTATATATCCTAGAACGTAGGTTAATTATCGCATAATTATGTACGAACTTGAGAAGATTGGCACGTAACCCGCTTGCACGTTTTTCGGCAGGCGTTGTACCGAAGGAATTTGAGATTGTAATACTTTGTTTTAGATTTTGATTTACTCTGCACGTAGACGTAACTTATGGAATGTTTTCTAGATTTTAGCAATTTTAATAAACATTGGTTATGTAGGTACATATGTTATGAAATCTTAGGAACCTCGCCATTTGACAGCCTCTGTTGTGTGGTTTTTAAGCATATCGGCTCTTAACCCGGAAGCGGCGGGTTCGATTCCCGCGGCAGGACAAGTATTTGTGCATAGAAAAAAAAGCGCAAATACTTGTTCCGAATCTGGGTGTTGTGGGACCATGGTCGTCGTAGTTTCTGGGGCCCTAGACATAGGGAATCCTAGTTAGGTTCCAGGATCTATACAACTCAAATCTCAGGGAATAGCCAGCTCCCCAAGGCACTATTTGTCACGCATTTTCAATGCTGTGCTAGCCTACCTAATATACGGTAGCCAAATTCGTCAAATAGTTTTAGAGTTTCTTTACACACGCTCGACTTGTACAGTAAGCTGGTGAATGTGTAACGAAGCGAAGGGAAGTTCAGAGTTGTTGGTTTACGTAGATCTTCATGGTTAACATATAAGTCACTTAAAATTTTATCATGTTGGTATGTCCGGTAAAATGACAATTTACAATTTACAAAACCTTTTTTCGTTTCGTTTTCTTCCAGTCCTCGTTCCGACATTACGCGACACTTATCTGATCGAGCTAGGGTTACCCAATATAAAATGAAACTGATAATGATTTGTAAGAAAGTTTAATAATAGAAGTATTGAAAATATCTCCAGTGAATGTTATAACAAAAAAAACAATAAATTTAGTTAGGTACTAACATATATGACTTTTACGCTATACTAGGTATAAGTCTAGGAATTAACTAAAATTTTAAATATAAATACACTAGAAGTGAACGCCGCCCGAGTCATCGCTGGTGGAGGACAACGACAGTGGAGGGCGAGGCCTGCGCCGCTCGCAGCGAGGAGCTCCACGGCCGATGCAAGCAGCCGGCGGGCCTCGGGCGCCCCCAGTCGTCGGGAATGTACGGGGGCGGCCGGGGCGGCCGGGGCTCCGATAATACTGCCGCTAACCTAAACAACAAGGGGGAACTAGCCGCTCTTAAAGAGCAGGATGGCGACCTGGCCAAGGTAGAAGTAGATGAAGTGGCGCGTCTCGTGCGTCACGTACGACCCGAAGTTGCGGCCCACGATGCAGTGCCACGTCGGGTTGTACTTCTTGTCGAACTCCTTCTTGATGAATGCAGCGATGTCCTGCAAGCGCAACCCTTCTTGAGCACGATGACAACCATGAAACCTCAGCAACCCTCCGACATACGAATATTTAAACCCGGAAAAGTAACGCATATTGTATGTGAGAGGGTCGAGATACTTATAGAAACCACGGACTGCAAAATGTTGAAGTTATTAATCGTGTAGTGCCTCACAAACATGTTGAGCTCTTGCAAAAACATTAATACTTAATTTATATGCATGTTTGTTTTGTAATGTAACAACAATTAATTAATAGTAATTAATCAATTTTAAACAAAGCATAGGTACCTAAAAATGTGTTATAATGTTATCCATCATTATCCTAGAGGAAATGTCAAGAGAATAGTGTGACCACAGAAAAGGAAAACCACCGTGTGAACTTTTGCACACCATTTCAATGTCAGTTGTCCCTAACTTTGTGTTGACATGCACACTGCTTCATTCTATCTGTTTATAAATAAACTCAAGACTCGCAACCAAATGTAAAATCAATATTGAATAGAACCTTGAATTGTAAAACTTGTTACAATCGGCAATAGAAATGAATTGTAATAAAACTTGTAGTGATATGGATAAAGATGGTATGGAAATATACAAGACTTTATAGACTAGGGTCTACAAGCTTCAAAACTAAGACTTGAATTTTGTAAGAAAACTAAATGGTGTTATTTTAGCTATTCGCAAAGATTTCTTTTCACAACAAACTTTTTTCAAACATTTGTTTCAGTTTCACAAAGCCGTTTTAGCATTTTCAGACTGCTTGCAAATCTGTTGTCAGCATATTATCAGTAAAGACTGGGTTATGGTGTCACTGCTAAAGTAGCAGAAATAAATAAACCAATGGACAGGCAAAACCAGCAAGATGATTCTTTGTAAGTTGACTTGGAATATTTGAACAGTTTTAAATTTTGCATACCAAACTGCAGAAAAAGTATTGGTAAAATTGTTGTATAAGTAACCCTGCTTTTCTCATCTACCTAGTTACCTAAACTATATGATTAACCTAGACTATAAATAAAACTTCCTAACATTTCGATGCCAGTTTTTCTAAACCTGGAACCAAAGTATTCATATCAATTGAAACTAAATGCTGTGGGATAAATTAAGTGGTTATTATACCTTTTCAATGTTGAACTTTTCGAGTGCCTGTGTCGCGCAGTCTACTGCATCTTGCTGCATCTCCTCGCTCATGTCAGCATTCTTGATCACAGCCTTGCGGTCACACATTGTGGCGGTTATTGGGCTGCAAAAATACAAACATTTTGATTTAACTGAAGATATGAAAGGATTAGAGATCTAACATATGAATTCATGTGTGGTGTTGTTTTAGAAATCTCTTTGTTCTAAAGGCAGGTCTATGTAAGAGTATGAATAATGTATATGTGTGCATTGTATGGGTCATTGATCTTGCCTCTTAGCCTCGATTTATTTAATTAGTATCTTAACAAAACTATCCAACAAATGAAATATTACTTTTACCATTTGTCAAATAATCAAAATGACAAATGAAAATTTGACAAATTCACAATTTTTAAAAGAAAAAATATTAAAGAAATTGAGGACTTAAATTCGGTTTATGCCATTTTCAAAGGAATATTTATTTATTATTTGAAATCCCGATTTGTCTAACCTTTAGCTACTTCCTAGATCAATGTCAATAACCACGATAAGCGGGCGGGAGAGTTATCAGGGCTGCAGCCGTGCAAATAGTCATCACGGCGATAACTCTCACGAGGATGGTGTGACAGCAGAGCACGCGTGAAACGAGAGCCATCGATTGTTTAGGTCCAATAACGCTATAAATAGCCAGAAAAGGTCAGGCGGGAAATCCGGGGGATGGGTTCCCATCCCGCCCCCATCCGAAGGGGTAGGTTCCAAGCGAAATTATCGCAATGCGAATAAACAAAAAGTAAAATTACCTGCAGTCTCGAGTCGTCTGAATCGGCTTTTTTGTGGTAATCCTAACGGAAGCGCTAGCACTGATACCAGTCATCAAATATTATGGAGACCTAGACGGGAGGCCCGAACATTTCTCAAGTGGAGACCTCGAAAACTTTACCGATTAACCTGCATAGCCCGATTATCGTCATAGAAACATCGTAGTTTAATCAATAAACCATTTAGCTACACGTTTGACCGCATATTTTCACCAAAAAAGTATTGTCTCGAGACTCATGAACACCATTTTGTGGATGAGGAAAAAAATCACGAATCTTCCACATTAGAACTTTAAACAAATATGAAGGCAATGGCATGATTTAAATAAACCAAGAAATACTCACTTTTGCTTCGATAAATTAACAAATTCTCACGTAAAGATTTTGATAACCGGAGATTCAATGCCTACTTTCCAGAGGATTCTTTCACAGGCTTCTTTCAATGAACATTACTTCGCATTCGCAATGCGGCAGAGGGCGTTCTAATTTCAAATAAATTCAAAACATCGATGTTTTTCATTTTGTTTTCGGCCAATATCAAATCGACTAAACTGCTACAGCAACAACTAATTTTATGAATACTTTACTATCATCACAAACCTGAGCAAGAAGGGTAGTTGAACCTACTTCAAAACGAATAATTAATAACTCCTATAATAATAAATAATGTATTTTACTAAAATTTTAATTTATAGTTAATTATTCTCATTTTACACACTCTTACAAGTGTAAAATATTGTAGCTACTCGTTGTAACCTATTATACATGACATACAAACACTACACCAGAGTTATAATACATTAATAATCTTTTCAGCAACAAAATCTTTGCTAGAGAAAAAATTAGAATAATACATAACTGTAGATTTACCATTATACTAGGCCCTGCCCATTAGCCACTACAAAAAATTATTTCATATCCTTCCTCGTGGATCAAACTATCTCCACATCACACCAAATTTCATCAAGATTTAATTATAAGCAGTAAATATTAAACAGACATATGAGATAGAGTTAAATTGGATTTTATAATATTTATACGAGCACAGTAATTTGATACTTATAATATTAAATTATTTAAAATAATACATAATGGGTGGCTGTGGCGTTTATTCTCAAGCAAATGACTAACTCGTCACGTACGTTGAGTATGTGTAAAGGCGCTCGTTCACCGCACCTTGACGTCATCTCAGGGACGTGTCCGCGACGGGCGTGAAGCGGAAAAACAGACATATTAATGAATGTACATATTATATTGTACTATGCTTCAGCATGGCATGGTGATGGTGCAGTGGGTAAGCGCCCATAGATAAATATTGAAACTCATATGATAATAACGGAAGGCGAGGGTATCGAAATATTAACTAATCGACTAAAATAGTGGTTTCACATTATCACATCACTAAAGTAATTCTGTATGTCAAACTGGATTTTCCGTTTCCTAATGTCAACATAATAATCGCTAGTGTTGTCGTATAAAAATATTTCCATATTTATAAGGAAAGAAATTCGTTTTGGGTATACATATATCATACCAACGGGCAAAGTCTTTTTATTCTTTTTATTATCTACTATAATATTATTACAACTATACATGTGACAAGCGAACCAAGATCACGAGATATCCATACTTATATGTTGCTTTCCATACATTGAAAACCGTTTTAGTCGAATAACTCCTAAACTATAACTCCAATCTCAAAATACGTACTGGTCAAATTTGTTGCCTTTTGATATAATATACATTTAATGGCATATTTATTTTTTCGATTTTATAACTATTTTTCAGTACCCTATGTCCAACCACTTATATGGGATCGAACCACTGTGCGTCGTCGGTGCATGTGAGCTGGCAACGACGCGACGCTGACTAGTTCTGAATTTAAATTACTTACTTGCTCGTCTCGTTTTTAACACAGAAATGGCAAATAAAAAAATAATATGTGAATAAATATAGTTCGTACTTACTGATTGATAATGGGTAGGAAAAATCTGACAAACATGAAACTATAAATTCTGGTGCTCCATTGTATGGGAAATTCGATGACGAACACTGCGCGTTTATTAAAGAAAAACATAGTTTTCAACAATTCTTAGCCAATTTTTTTGATTTAAAACGTTTTAAATAAATAAAAAATGTTTTAATTCGACCTTCCGATCCGAAATCAACGGATTTCGTTTTATACCGGCTTTACATCTATAGCCGTGGGACTTTCACCTCTCCTCACATGCGGCGCAAAACTACGTGAATCTTGGATCAAGGGGAATTTTTATTACGCACATGGTAACATTTTAGTTTACCGCCCGCGCTGCTCCTAATTCCAACCCAACCCAGTTCGTTCGCCGCCATATTGGATTTGGGGGAGTTTACGCCGACTACTTTTAACGTTTAAAAATAATTAAAATAATCGTGTTAATTTTATATTATTTAGTTCTATAAAGACACAATAATGTCTGGTGGGAGCAGTAGCAACCGAAATGAGTGCAGAATATACGTTGGGAACTTGCCACCCGACATCAGGACAAAAGATATTCAAGACTTATTTTACAAATTTGGCAAAGTCACATTTGTTGATCTGAAGAACAGGAAAGGTCCGCCTTTCGCTTTCGTTGAATTTGAGGATCCCAGGTAAGTGAGTGAAACTTAAGGCTTAAAAATTATTATTATAGCAGTAGCTATACTAGTGTACCTAGATGTTTGCTAATTATTATTGTACAGTACTACTCGTAACCGGACCGATTTATATGGTACTTTCTGATTACAGCTAGATCTAATTATGCGGGCACGTTGATAACTTGAGTTTAGTATTACGTTTATGATACGTAAATTGAAGACACTGAAATAAAAAAAGGGTAAAAATAAATTTTTGGTATGTTAATAGTAGTATATACCATATATAAATATTGGGGTATTATGTGTCTCATCTTTAGCTCATCTTTTATCATTTTATAATGGGTAAATCTCCCTTATCCTAACCTAATCTAATACTTATTTACAGACAAACGCAATGCTTTTGCTTTTATACAAAACATTTGACTGGCCCGATAGCTCAGTTGGTAGTGACCCTGCCTTCTGAACTGCGGGTTGTGGGTTCGATTCCCACCCAGGACAAACATTTGTGTGATGAACATCGATGTTTGTTCTGTGTCTGGGTGTTATATTGTATTCTATGTATGTATTTACAAACAAAAAGTATCTAAGTATTGTATCAGTTATCTGGTTCCCATAGTACAAGCTTTGCTTAGTTTGGGGCTAGATGGCGTTGTGTGAGATGTCCACACACATTATTATTAAAGTTATATTAGATACTTGAAATTAAGTTATTGTACTAAGCACTAGCTACTTCGCCCGCGAGGCCGATAGGAAAATAATTCAACCTCCCATTTGTATAAATTTAACAAACATTGACAGTCTAAATTTACTGTTCGTAGTTTAGGTATATTATGTCTTACATTTTTAAAAATTAAGCTTGGTTTATTATTTATTTAGTTAACTGGGCTTAAAAATGAATGTGCAAGATGGCCATAAAGTATTAGTGCCACAAATGTTAACATAACATGCTTTATAATAATTATGCCCAATAATCACATACAAGGATCCCGGAGCCTTGCCTGTGACTAGGGACAACCCAGGAACTACTAGGGCCATGCACAAGTATTTGTGCACAGAGCAAAAAAATGCGAAACTTTTTCCGAGTCTGGGTGTTTTGGGACCTGGGTCCTCGTACCCATCTAGACACAGGAAATCCTACCTAGGGTCCAAGATTTATTATTATTATTGGCACATTAACACAGAATATAAAATTTTAAAATTATATTAAATGTCAGTTGTTTTCAATTAAAACACCTCTTAACCAGTAACCCATTATTTGGAGAATACCCAACAGTATTGGGTCCTTAAAATTAAATTGGATTTTGACTAACATTTACAACCCTACTTATAAAGGTCTTTCAAAATTAATTAATTATCTACCAAACAGCCCTTATATTCTTCGTTTTGGTGATGACATTTTGTGGCTTTCTCAAATATTGCTAATAACTAGATATTAACCATATAGTCTAATACCATACAATTAAAAATCAAATGATACCTACTTCATAGTACCACCTATCTACCAAATATAATTAATAAGAATTTTAATGTATTGAATGTGGACATGCCAAATGGTGAATAAATGGTATTAATTAGCTAAATATTTATTTTAAATTTAAAATAAATCTGCCCTTTCTGAAGTAGTTGTTACATTTTGACTTGTTGCTTGCTCTATGCAATGTATTGCAACAGCTTTTCTGTGTAATTCATGCAAATAACCGTAACACTTTATTCACTTTGGGAAAGTTGAATAATGAACACTTTGTTACAGAATTATGTTGATGAGTTGTTGGGTTAATTATAATGTTGTAATTATTGAAAAATCTGTTAAAATTCAAGTTTATTGTCAAGTCCAGTAATAGGATTACTAGACTGAGATTAGGTCATAAAGTCTCATTTCCCCAGTAATTCTGGTAATATGCCTTTTTTATTTTTGAACGGACTAATGCTGTTGGTCTCTACCGTCCTTTACAGCGTCACCGGGCGGTAATATGCCTTTCAAACTGGAACATATTAGTGCTTGCGCATTACTGCATGTAGTATTTTTTTTATGTTAACTAATGACATGACGAGCTAGTCGCTCGCCTGATGCCAAGCGACACGACTGCCCATATCAGTTGCAGTGACACATGAAACTCTAAAGAATAGTTTCGCGTGACACTGTACTGCTTACAACATTCTGAAACATCAGCACAGTCTGACAATAAGATTACTAGACTGTGAGATTAGGTCATAAAGTCTCATTTGCCCAGTAATGAAACTAGCTACAGTGCACTTCAAAATGGAACACAGTAGTTCTCGCACACTACTGCATGGCGGCAGAATAACTGGCAAAGCGGTGGTACCTACCTAGACGAACTTTGCAGAAAAGTCCTACCACCTAATAGTAGTATATTATTGTAGCAGTTAGTTAATAGTATAAAGGCATTTTAAAACAATGCAAACCCGTTTAAAACAATGATCTTGATGTGTAGAGACGCAGATGACGCGGTGCGTGCCCGAGACGGGTACGACTACGACGGGTACCGGCTGCGGGTGGAGTTCCCGCGCGGCGGCGGCGGCGGCGGCGGGCGCGGGCGCGGCGGCGGCGCCGAGCGCTTCGGGGGCCGCGCGCCCGCCCGCGGCCCGCCCGCGCGCCGCTCCGACTACCGCGTGCTGGTCTCCGGCCTGCCGCCCTCGGGCTCCTGGCAGGTGCGCGGCACGGACAGGCTCATATAATAATAATAATAATAACGCCCAACGATCACATAGATCCTGGACCCTAAATAAGATTCCGTGGGTCTAGGGACCCAGGGACTACGAGGACCATGGGCAGAACAAGTATTTACAAGTAGTTTAGTACATACATAGAATACAATATAACACCCAGACAGAACAAACACCTACGTTCAGCACACAAATGTTTGTTCTTGGTGGGAATCGAACCCACAACCCACAGCTCAAAAAATAGGGTTACTACCAACTTATCCGGCCAGTCGAATATAGAAGGAAAAATCTGCTTTAGAATTTTGTAGTTTTAGAAGCACGCGTTTTGAATATTTTGAAAACTACTGAAAACATAATAATTATTGTAGGCTAGGTCCATAATTTAAATGAAGGCCCGAGTAAATACTGGGAATGTAATAAGCTAATAATGAACCGTATTTGTTGCCCCATAGGATCTAAAAGATCACATGCGCGAGGCCGGCGATGTTTGCTTCGCGGACACCTTCAAGGACGGCACGGGGGTTGTGGAATTCCTGAGACACGAGGACATGAAGTATGCTGTCAAGAAGCTGGATGACTCCAGGTTCAGAAGCCATGAGGTAAAATCAAAATTTGACACGAGTGTGTGTTTGAATAATATATCCGAGTGATTTAATCACAACTGAATTGATAAACTTTGATAAAATTATATTACATTATCTTATTTAATACATGTTTTAATCATACTTTATTCAAGGAGACCCACTAAAATATAAACCAAATATGTCAAATAAATAATTTGGCGTCATTCATTCACATTTTTAACCGACTTCAAAAAAGGAGAAGGTTCTCAATTCGACTGTTTTTTGTTGTTTTTTTTTATGTTTGTTATTTCGGAACTTTCGACTGGGTGAACCGATTTTGATGATCCCTTTTTTCATTTGAACGCTGGTGCTTCCCATATGGTCCCATTTCAATTTGGTCCAGTTCTGACAATGGCATATGACTATGATAAAACCATATAAGTCTGAAGTTGGCGTTTTACGCTTTTCCTTTGTTACTTGTATTTGTATAAAAAAAACTAGTGTGCACGACTGAAGTAAAACTTCTTTAGTTTAGCTCCATCTATCGGCCGGTATAACTTTGTTTTTCCTTTGTTTAATCTTGACATTTGTAAATTGTCATTTTACCGGACATACCAACATAATAATACAAATTTTTAACTTTTTATTTTGACAATGGAGATCTACATCAATTTCAACATACAATCAACTTTAACTTCCATTCGCGTCACATTCAATAATGCTGATCATTAACTGCATTGTGTTGCGGCTTCAGGGCGAGGTGTCCTACATCCGCGTGAAGGAGGACTACGGCGGCGGCGGCGACAGGTACGGCGGGGGCGACCGAGATAGGTAATACTGAGGACAACATTACCTAAGTACGGTGTAACTATATACGGTGGAATTTAATTCACTCTTTTCCTTTAATGTATGTACTCAGACCATGCTATAGAATATTCGTACAAGGTCCAATTAAAAAAAAAAGGTTTTGTCTTAGTATTTAGTGCCTGCTAAAATAACTGCATGACAGCCGAAATGTCTATTTAACGGTACACACAGCGCGGGCACCGGATGAGTGCTTTGTAAATGTTTCGTAGGCAATAAAACACCTGCGTTGTTCGATGTCGCAAGGCTTTTCTTTAGAATTTAAATTTGCAGTTATTTGATAATACCTAGATTTCAATTTTATGTCATAAGTACTTTTTTATTTAGTTATATGAGAGCGTTCTATAACATGGACTGAATACATACATTAAAGGAAAAAAACGAATTAAATTCCACCTTATATATTTTTTCCTTTTTTTTTTCATGTTAATGTCATGTGATGAGCTAGTCGTTCGCCTGATGTTAAGCGACATGACCGCTCATAACAGAACAGCGTCACTCGGAACTCCAAAATATAAAATGTCGCGTGATACTGCACTGCGCACATCATCCTGAGACATCAGTACAGTCTGGTAATAACATTACTCGACTGTGAGATGATACAGTCTCAAGTGCCCAGTAATTTCACTAGCTACAATGTCCTTCAAATCGGAACACAGTAGTGTGCAAGCACTGGCGGCAGAATAACTGGCAAAGCGGTGCTACCTACCTAAACGAACTTGGCAGAAAAGTCCCCATACTACCACCTAGTTACAATAATAATAGTAACGCTCAATGATCACATACATAGATCCTGAACTCTAACTAGGATTCCCTGTGTCTAGGGAAACCATGAACTCCGAGTACCATGCTCCCACAACACCTAAACACAGAACAAGTATTAGCGGTTTTTTTCTGTGCACATATACTCGTCCTGTCGCGGAACTCGAACCCGCTACCTCCGAGCTATGCGCCAATCTGCTGCACTGCTGCTGCACACTACAGAAGTTCTCTTAAGAAGTTACAGAAAATAACATTACATCAATAACGTTTGTTACCTTGCGTGCGGTTTATTCATTGGGACTGATTTATGCTCTATGAGTTACAGACAAATAGTTTTTTTTTTTTATGTTATTGAATGATGTGACGAGCTAGTCGTTCACCTGATGTTAAGCGCCACGGCCGCCTATAACAGAACAGTGTCACTCTGAACCCTTAAACATACGACTTACAAGCGACGCTGCACTGCGCACATCATCCTGAGACATCAGCACAGTCTGGTAATAAGATTACTTGACTGTGAGATCAGATCATAAAGTCTCAATTGCCCAGTAATTTCACTAGCTACAGTGCCCTTCAAACCGGAACACAGTAGTGCATGCACACTACTGCTTGGCGGCAGAATAACTGGCAAAGCGGTGGTACCTACCTAGACGAACTTTGCAACAAAGTCCTACCACCTAGTAAAATTGATAATATACTTTATTTAAAACATAAAAGATGTTCATTATTGCTATGGTCACTATAAAATGTTGTTAGGTAAAGCTAATTACGTAATAACTTAAGACAGAAAACCCTTAAGTAGGGACTTAATTAGGTAACCGATTTGGTACATGGATCTCACAACAAATACTCAAATACTCATTTATTAATAAAACTATGTTTACACGTTGTATTTAAAGAAATACAGTCAGTTTGTGTACATATTATAGTAATGGTAGCCGTAGTGTATACATTATATACAGCTACGTAAAAATAAAGATGAACATAAAAAATGAATTATAAGTGCATGTCAATTTAAAAATAATGTTTATTCAACATTTCACGGTTAAATAACTGAGTTGTGAGACTTTTATATTTTGTTTATTATCCTGTGTCTGGATGTTGTGGAACCATAATCTTCGTAGTTCCCGGGTCCCTTAATACAGGGAATCCTACTTAGTGTCCAGAATCGTTATTGCTGTCCTTCACTGGCTATGTTTATCATGCCAGTTGTCCTACACCGGTCATAATTACCATGAAAGATGTCTTACTGATACTTGGTCACGATGAAAATGCTAGTAATGGTACACGGGCGTCCCTCCCCAGGTCCCGGTCGTACTCCCCGCGGCGGCGCGGCTCCCCGACCTACTCCCCGGTGCGGCGCTCCTACTCCCGCGACCGCAGCCGCAGCCGCGACCACGCCTACTGACGGTACGTGCACGCACGCGCACGCTCACACACACATGCACACACACACATACAAACATACACACATACAAACATACACACACACATACAAACATACCCACACACATACACACACACACACACACACACACACGGCGTCATCGAGCCCCAAACTATGGAAAGCAGATAACTAATACAATATTTAGATACTTTTTGTTTGTAAATACATACATAGAATACAGTATACACACCTTCATTTGCCCTAGAAAAGCCTAGGCAAAGCTACTACGATGTTGAAGTGACGATATAGTTACAGGTGCACCGCGCTGCACCTGGATTGGGAATTAGCTAAGTTTGGGGGAATACACTGCTAAACGATTTCAAACATATTATACCTCACGTTTTACTGGGTAGGTAAAAATAATCAAACTTTCCTCCACTACAAGATGCACACTCCATGTTATCTGTTCAAACCTGGTGCGAAATTCTGCAGCGGAAGTACAAAGTTCACTCGGGACTCATGGATGGAAGCGGTTGGTGTCTTATTGTAATTCAACTTAAAACCCGTTGGGTCTCAAAACTCATATCATTTACAAATGCAAGATTTGTGCTTTTTTAATTTACCATTTAAAAAATTGCTTAAAAATATCTTGCGTGTTTGGATTTGGAAATAATTTATATGTACCTATTATAGTTGAATCATTTTTTTTAAACATTTTAGTCATTTGATGGGTTTATACGTGAATTAAAAATAACCTTGTGTAATATTGACTAATACACAATACAGTTAAGTATAAATAACAGCCAAGTTAAGGTACTCTAGTAACTAAGTTAACAAATAAGGCACACATTTTTTTTAAATAAATTGTGTGCCGCTTATGTGAATCATTATCTAACAAAAAAACTATGTGATTGAAATACATTACTATTTAAAACTATTACATATACTGTACATACGACATACCTATAAAATTAAGGTTTAAAACAGCTGATATCCGTTTTCTCGCTCCCACAACAGTGGAGTGGAGACAGCAGGAAAGCTAGTGTTTCAGCTTTATTGTTACATATTTATCTAAAAATCATCCCATCGCTGACGTCACCGACCGCCAGGATTGGACTGGATCAAGGTATTTTGTAGACTAAATGCCGTGACATTAGATTATAATCCAGTAAGATTACGATGTGTCGACAGTTGAATGGGCAATAATAAATCGCCTCCAAGGATATTGTTAACTGATTTAACTTTATACCCAAATTAGAAAGTAATTTTGTTTCTTTCTATTAAATTTGAAACGAGCAAAGTTAAAACAAGATAAAACTTTGAGTACCTATTCCACTGTTTGCAAAAGGGGGTCTGCTTTTCATGGGATAGACTTGTTCTCTGTGGAGTTTCTTTCATTCTCCATGATTGCCCGCCAGCATTTTGATCTCTTGGTATGACGCGATATTACCTTCTACTTTACTTTAGTTACTATTATTTTGTTGGTAACAGTCAATGTGTTTTTGTTTGAGTCATTCGGACCCGCCACCTGATTTGCAGTGAGGCTAAATTACTAACGATTAATGTTTTATCGTTAGCCCAAAAGCCTAACCATCATTTTATGGATGGCAGTGATTAGTCAAAAGTTGTCGACAGATTATAATCTGAAAATGGTGGCATTATATACGTGTTTGACCCATTCTACAAGCAAGTTTCCATTGGACCCCGAGTGACCACCACCACTAGTACTCCTGATGGTGGTATACTGAAGAGGTTGGTTTGCTCACAGCTCGCGGAGAGTCGCCGCCGCCGCCAGCCGCCGCTGCAGCGTTAGATATAAGACCCCACACACTTGTAACCTCTCCGACTTACGCACGGCGTGTGCATGATTAAAAAATGAAGCCTATACCCAATTGGAATTTTCCGTCGACTTTACAGTGTAGCTTTTGATTTCTGGTTGACATACCACACGTATCTGTAGTTTAATTCAATAGTAATTTTTTTAATATTTTTAATTACTAATGTTGTGCTGCCAACCTATATATCTAGTTGAATTTTTACCGTTTCCAATAAATTCCGCAGGATTGGGTTTGCTTATAGTTTCGGAATTTCGTATTATATTGATAGATTATTTTTAAATTTTCCATAATAGCTATGGCCTTAACTTACGTAAACTGTCAACTCAAGTTACGTAATTCTGGGGCCCTTCGGCTGATCGCAACGAACTGCACAGATTCATTGGTGGTCCTGGAAAACTATGACTTAGTGCTGATGTTCGACCAAGTTCATTTCACACTACCATTCTGCCTATATTATTGTACAACACTTTCGCGAGAACTGGCTTCATTTTCTAGTTTTACACGCCGCGCTCATCTTTAGTCTGAGGCTGTAACCATAATCTCGTGAACGGAGCTCCGGGACCACTTCACACACAATCATGTTTGAAATGATGCGACACCGATGGCTTCCGAGGAAACTCGCGTTTGTTTGATATTTTGTGCTTGAAATGAATTGTAATTACTGTATAATAATCTCCCAACGTCACAAATGAAGTGAATCAAGAGTGGTCCCGGCTCGGGTCGCGGCGCAGGGCTCGCCTCCGTCGCCGGCGGAAGCGAGCTCTGCCTACTCTTATATAAATGTAATGTTTGACTTATAATGACGATATAATTAAAAGAGTTTTCTTTTGTTTCATCCACTGTGGATTGGGCTCGTTGGATGTGCTTGGCTGGAGGTGTGAGGTGGCATAGGATGGGATCGGATCGGATCGGATCGGATCGGATAGGACGGCATAGGATCGGAGGCGCGCACTCATCGCATCGCTCGGATTTGGATCGTACACAAGGATCTCGCAAGGATTACCTAACTCACGGATGGATGCGCCTAACGCTAACTTTATAAACTTTCGGATTCATTTCTCGGACCGCATGGATTTTGGATACGATCACGGATCTTTGGGTATGATTTTCAAACTATTGCAAAATAACTTATGTTGAGTGCACGCTCGATGCGACAGTAACGTTTGTTTTACGGCGAATTGATTACTTAACACTCTTGCTTGTCGATGTTTGCCGCCGGGCCGTAGGACGAGGCGCTTGCGCTCTAGTGGAGCCCTAACGGACACTGGCATGCTTGTCGAGCTTAACCCCGCAGACTGTCCGATGCGAAAGGAGACGAATGATTCCCGTTTTATTGTGTAACCCACTGGATGTATCCCCGTATGTTCTATAAATATCACAAATCGATGTTGTTAATGACTGGGCTATTTGTTTGGTCGAATATTTGATATCGTAGTATGTAATTGTGTGAGGAAAATTGTAATTTAGATGGATTTGCATTCCAAAGACCAACGCAGTTTGATGGACTTAATAAATTGTCTATAAAAAGTGGTTTTGTTTTATTTGTCTTCTATAAAGTTGGATTTTTTCTTGAATTCCAGAAAATAATTACTTAATAATAAAAAGAGCATTCTTCTCACTTTCTACACATTTTAAAACTATGTGTGTGAATCCAAGTCCAAACCCAGCTTCGTTTAGAATAGTGTGTAATTAAAATAGTATATATTTTTAAATATTTTATTCTAACCTATCAATAAACAACACTTAGGTAACAGTTAATATTTTGGGCACTATATCTTAAAACCCGAGTGTATGGCACAGGTGCCAAATGTGAGGTTCTCGTAGGTCACTTGTCTGAAGCCGGCCTCTTCTATCATGGTCTTAAACTTCTCCTAAAAATGATAAAAGGAAAAGATTTTTATTATTGTTATTATTTCTAGAACAAAAATCATAACTTAAACAAAATGCTTTTAATACATTTTATTGTTTCAATTAAGTAAAGTACAAGTACCGGGAGTTAATAATGTACATCAAGCTAAAGAGAGATAGTCTGCTTCGGTCGTCTCTGTCACTCACCTTATGCATCGTTATCGCTGTAGTGCTCAGACTAGTTCAAAGTAAATTATTTACAAGTTTCAGGTATAAATTATTTTTTTTGTGAATATAACAGGATACTTTCGCATCGTCCACAAAGGAATTTTTATCAAAATCTGTTCAGTGTCATCCAAGTTGGTTTTCAGTATGAAATGAACCCCTTTTTAAAAGGATATTGTGTAAGTTTACAGCTTATCAAGTGTATAGTGTCACCTGGTTGGGGAACTGGCGGATGCTCTCGACGAGGTACTGGTAGGGGCGCCACTGGCCCGCGAACAGCTGGCCCAGTACCGGGATCACTTGGAACGAGTACTGGTCGTACACCCTGGACACATGGAGACGACTGTTACGTACTCACCGTCTGACAGTTGTATTACTAAGGAAGGCATACATAAATTACATGAACTAATTTCGGTGATTATTTCGACCACCGTCACCTCCTGGCGGTGAGATATCGCGAGATTAGGCTTGAGTTCCCCCCCATCTAATCTCAGGTGAGATTTTTTAGAATAATCCAGTAATCTGAGATTGATTAAACCCTCCTAAACGGCTAACGTTTTTTTTTTTAGGGAGGGGAAATGCCCTCGCACTTCCCTGCCACCACCCCCGTGGTGGGACTATGGATGGGTATGTGGGACTCGAACCCACTAAAAATCCCCCTCATCCGCCGTACCGGGGCGAGAAGGGGTCGCGACTGCAGTCCAGCCAACTCGCCCCGAAACGCCTAACGTGATTTATGGACGTCTAACTGGAGGCACGCCCCAAATGTATCCTATTTCCATCAAGAATTTCATAAATAGTACCCTGAACCTTACCCTGTCTTAATTTTTTTTTACTCACCATTGTAAGGCATCATTGTTCAGGTGACTGAACTCCAGACACAGGAACCGGCCGCCCGGTGACAGAACGCGGTATGCTTCTTCTAAAACCTGCAGGTGGTAGGTAATACCTACTTAGTGCACATGGAAACGTAGGAAAGGAAAGAAAAAGAAAAGAGAAAATATATTGTTATTATATGACTATCATTTTCATACACATGTACATATAAAATTCAAAGTCCTGACTGGCTCATATATCAACACACAGCCTAAACCGCTGGTCCTAGACACTTGAAATTTGGAGGGTGTGTTCTTTGTAAAGTGTATCCACCAAGAGTGGTTTTTCGAAATTCCACCCCTAAGAGGGTGAAATGGGGGGTAGAATTATTTTCCTAAAAATCATGATTAAAATCCGATTTTTAGTAGGTACGTGTCGTTTTTACTTGCAAGTCAGTTATTGTTAAGAAACAAATAATAATACAATTTTGTTTATTTAATTATCACTACATAGTATAAAACAAAGTCGCTTTCTCAGTCCCTATGTATGCTTAAATATTTAAAACTACGCAACGGATTGTGATGCGGTTTTTTTAAATAGATAGAGTGATTAAAAAGGAAGGTTTATATGTATAATATTCCATCCATTAAATGGAGAAATACTGTTATTTTTGAGGTTTCTAATGTGATGTCGTAAATAATTGCATTTTGCCGCTTACATTGCAAACGCAGGCTGAACCCTACACGAGATTTATCAAAATAATGTACTAAGTATTGTACACATTGAAAATGTCTACAGAAAACTCCGCTATGGTATATGTCTATCTCTTATGGATATCCCACAATAACATTTTTAAAAATTGTTTTACTTTAAATTTAACGCGTGCGGGCCACGGGCAGTAATGAATAAAAACTACTGGATCGATTTTAATCATTTTTTCAGTGAATGACATAGGCTATTTATTTTATACCCGTGCGAAGCCGGAGCCGGCCGCTAGTTTATTATATTTTTTTTAACCTTGTGAGGCGGAGTGAAATAGTCCCTTTATAGGTCGCCTTATATATCTGTAGCACGCGAAAATTTCAACTAATCTTATTATCTTCCGTGATCAACCTACAAGATCCAGTTTGACCTCTTAACATGACATTTATATATTTAATTAAGATGCAATGCATTTTACAACCTAAGCCAAAACACTCAACAGAACATGTTACAAGACATGTCCAAAAATACAGGGATTTTAACGAAACTTAGCCGCTCGTGAAGGTAAGCGCACCAACTAACGCATTGCGCTACTGTGCGACTAGTCTCACCAAACTTCAAAACGAAATTTTAGTTATCTTCACTACACAGTCCATTTGTAGTTTTATTGTAATTATTATTTACCTTATCCACATGCGTGCAGTTTCTTATCCCAAATGCGATGGTGTATGCCGTGTAACTGTCATCGGGAATGGTGTCGAGGTGCTCCGCGTTACCGCACAACCATTTTATGTCCACGCCGCAGGACTCCGCTGTGTACCCTAGTCTGGAAATTATTTTAATTTTCATAGCACCAATTTGAAATCTATTTTCTAAAATAGTCTTATTGAGCCGCATGCGGTCTATATCCGTCGTACGAATTCTTGAAAATTGGATCTCTTACACTAAGCTATTGTGCGAGTTGCTGATGTTGCACTCCTTCGAGAAGCAAACCATTAAATAGCGCCATCTATTGTCACTTTACATCACTTGAAATATATGAACATTACAAGTGAATACAATACTGTAGATTGGTATGATGAAAAAAAAAGAAATCTTGAAACCTTAACCAGAGTGGAGCAGTGATAAAAATATTTTTTTCATCATCAGAAATACTCCCATTATGGCCCAACTTAACTACTACACAATGAAGTAAAAATGAGTGATTGAGTCAGTCATTAGTCAGTCTATTCTATTTTTTTTACTTTTTGATGCTTACCGTTGAGCCCTGACCTTGCCAACATCCAACATTGCCTGGTTGATGTCACAAACGGTCACCGATGAGGACTCGCTGTCTGCAAACCTCTGATTCTGTAGGTACTTTATGTATCTGAATGTTATGTCACCTGTGGGAAAAATTATGATAAACTATTTTCCCATGGGAACTACAAATTTTGCATACAAGTCATATGCTCTAATGGCATCACTTTTACACATACTGGGTATCTTAGACAAATTTTATAATTATGACCAAAGATTAATAAAATTTTACAAGTGGATAATTTTCACTAACATTTGATATTATATAGTGAAAGAGTGCAAGACTGACTGTGATAAGTAAATTGTTTGCTAAATGCCAGTTCATGGACATTAACCATTAATTACGAGCCAGACTTGTTTTGGATGTGCATGATGAAAGTTTACAGCGAGAGTTGTTATAAGCTAAAGGTCTCACATATAAGGCGGCTTTGCGAATGTGTCTTAACTATCAAGTATCTAGCCAAGATAATATGTACCTACTGTGCGAAAAAGAGGCTCAATGTTAAGAAATCCAAGACCCATCAGCAATAAGGAAATGTAGCATGTTTTTGGTTTTTGCTGGATATAGCTACCATGGTTGCACTTGTATCAATTGCTCGAGCCAAAAACACCATGGAAGCAAATGCAAGCAAACAGTGATAAAAAAATCAAAAATCTTGTTGTCAGATCTCATATTGATGGGTTACAGTATTTTATTTTTATAAAACAGTATGAGGAGGTTTACTTAATGTTTCTCTAAAAGTCTTATAATATTATTGGCTCATGCATATGTCCATACTAGATACTAGAATGTCAACTTGCCGCAGAGTAAACTAGAGCAACATAATAACACTCACCAGTGCCACCAGCCATGTCCAGAAGCTTAGTGCCTGGAGTAGGTCCTAACCGATGCATGAATATATCTTTCCACAACCGGTGCACTCCTGCTGACATCACATCGTTCATTAGGTCATACTTGTCTGCTACCGTTTCAAACACTTCATGAACTGAAAACCAGATATTAGTGATAACTTTGTTATTCTAGTAGTTGGAGGAGACACTTTTAAGTGACCAAGTTTGGTAAAATCGATTCAACGCAGAATGGTAAACACAGAAATAAACTGTCGGATTTTTATTATAAGTAGGATAAGCGGTTGAAGTAAACATAAGATGGACGAGGGAGAAAGTATACCTTTCTTCCATTTTTCCTCTTCATCGACAGTTTGAAAACCGAAGTGTGTTTGCCCTGGCTTTTCGGTATTAATCTCTTTATCTTTAGTAGCTGTGTCTGTGCTCAAAAGTCGCCTGCAGAGTCGTTGTATCGGCCTTCTAGGGTATATCAATTTGTATGCCGCGTTTCGGAGCGCCATTACGAAAGTTCACAACACCCAATACGTAGAGAATTTTTATTAACCTCTCCACTTTTCTATACTGTTTTTGAACACTATAAAATATTGGAAATCTTAACTTTTTATTTTTCCAAGCACTAAATGGTATTATTACATACAAACCGTAACCCTGGCTCCATATTAGGTACTTGCCTACCTACACTACAGTACTACCACAGATTAGGTAGAGATACTTCGTATAGTACTACTAAAGTACTAATGTACACAGACCAAGTAAATGTATATACTTATACATTATACTAAATCTCGGGAGAAGTACTTTTTTTTTAATGTTTGGCTCCACACTTTTGTGTATTTAGCCAGTGTCAAGTAATTGATAATTCATCAAGTTATAATAATTATATAATAAAAGTTATAATAATATTTCACGCAAATATGTGTCAAGTCACAGTCGAAGTCATCAAGTCAAGTCATAGTCTAGTCAAAGTCATACTCCTAGTAAAGTGGTGGCAACTTTACTTGAAGCTTCTATTGAGTTTTGGAAACAACACGAAAAGAAACGTTTCACCATCATTATACCATTTTCCCACACTCACGCCTGTAATCCAGCACTTAACGAATAGAATGCCACCAATTTTATGCACTAACACTGAAAATAACACAAGTTTTGGAAAATAATACAATGCGGTGACGCAATCTTTTTCGCTTTCCTGCCAAAACTCAGAAGTAGACTTGACTTCTTGGTTTTGGCCTCTGCGACAACAGACGGGAGAAGTAATAGTATTCTGTAAGAAGCAACCATGGTCGTAGGATCATAATGGACGGTGCCATGCGGCGTTGCCGCTCCGCATCCGTCGTGTATACATATTGTCTCGTATCTCTGTCTAATACACGAATAGTCGTATAGAGTATGCGAGAGAGCGATAGTATGAACGGCAACCTCGCACCACGTGTAATTTTGTGACAGAATAGCAGGTGAGACATTGAATCGCGAGAGCAAATATAAGTGAAAATATAGTGATATATTGTTATAAGGACTAAATATTGTGTCCTATAGTGAAAATATATCGTGTTGCGCTGTTTTGTTCATCAAAAACAACAAAAGGAGAAATAAGGATTTCAGAATCATAATTTCACACATAAGTGTTTACTGGCTATTATTATGTTAAATATCGAAGTTTCAAAGTAAATATGCATTTCACATTAAGGATATACATTTTTGAAATTATATAATTACCATGTTGTGATAATTACTTGAAGATTTAAAGCTTTAATTGATATTATTGGGATGGGCTATTTTACGCCTCTCGATTAGTGATGTACCCACACTGCCCATTAAACTTTGCCGATATTCGTAAATCTTATGCAATTGCATGAAATTAATTTGATTTTAGTGAGAGTAACAGTAACATATCTCTTTCACTAAAAGTGGCTGAATGGATTTAGATCAAAGTGCAACCTTAACCTTACCCTACCCTATGCCTATTTTCTAAAATTTCTGACATAATTATGGTTGTTGCGTTCACTGTTGAAGCTTATAACATTGGTTATCATAGAACAATCTAAAAAATAAAATTATAAAGGTTGATAAATAAAAATTCATAATAATTGCTCGTAAAGTGGCTCTTATTACACCGCTTTTAGGGTCATAACCTAAGATTTTGAGCTGATCTGATTATGGAGTTGTAAATACTTACTAGCTTCAAACTAAGAATTCATTATTATTATAATAAAGAGCGCTGTTGTAGGAAACTGTCATTTTTTTTAATAACAAATGAATACTAATTCAAGGTCATAAGTGCAATATAGCAATTTTAAAATATATGTATATATTTGTAGATTTAGGTTTTGTATCATATACAAATCATAAACACTTATCAGTTTCAAACTAAGAATTTATTACATAATAAAGAACGCAGTTGTAAAAAATAGTGCCAATTTTTTTTTAATAACAAATGAATACTAAATGTCTTTTGTGCAATAATACAATTTTAAAATATTCGTATATATTTGTAAATTTAGGTTTTGTATCGCATACAAATTGTAAATACTAACTAGTTCCACACTAATTATTCATTATACAATGAATTATGCGTTAGCATTTGTAGAAACAGTGTTAGGATTTTATCATTTTCTGCAGCGCTGCATTTGGTTAGGTTTAGTATATATCGATACATTCTTAACAGTGGTCACTTCCCTACTCACGCACACTAATGCAGATCTAGATACTCACACCAACAGAAAAAGGACACGCATTTTTCGAATACGATCCGTCCATATAATACTACTACCATGGTCGTACTAACTTCAACTTCTTTTATTGTGGCTTCTGCGGGTTTACTACAATTTCGACAATGTCGCAATAGGCATAAATGAACAAGCGATATTTTTGCTGTGTTATAATAATAGGTCTTTACCTATGAAATTGCCGTTTTGTTTGAAAAAAGTTAAAGTATTTTTTTTTCGAACTTATTTATTTCTTTTATTCAAAGTAATCACCAATGCAATCAATGCATCTTTGCCAACGCTGTGGCAGTTTATGGATGCCCTTCTTGAAAAAATCAGCAGGACGGTAGACAACAAACTCTTCAAAGACGTTTTGTACTGCCTCTCGGGAATTGAATTTTTTTCCCGCTAAAAGTTGTCCAAATTTTGGAAAAAGTAATAGTCGGTAGGCGCAATATCTGGTGAGTATGGCGGATGAGGGAGAGCTTCCAAACCCAACTCATGCAGCTTAGAGACGGTCTGTTGTGCAGTATGGGGTCGCGCGTTGTCGTGAAGTAGCAGTGGAGACGACCGATTGAACAAGGCTGGTTGCAGACGTGCGAGTTTCGCCATCATTGTGGTCAGTTCTTCAATGTACACATCTGCAGTAATGCTCTCGCCGTTTTGTAAAAAGCTATGATGAATCACACCAGCACTAGACCACCAAACTGTGACCATCACCTTTCTAGGGGTCATTTTTCGTTTTGCACATTGCTTTGGTACCGAACCAGGATCTAACCAACTTGCTGAGCGCTTTCGATTGTCAAAAAGAATCCATTTTTCGTCGCACGTAACAATTCGGTTCAAAATTCCTTCATTTCTGTGCCTGTTAAGCAGCGCAAGGCAAGTCTCGACGCGTACGTTGCGCTGGCGATCGTTAAGTTCGTGGGGCACCCATCTATCAAGCTTTTTTATCTTGCCAATCTGTCGCAAATGGAACAATATTGTTTTGATGCTAACATCAAAAGCTGCTGCCAGCTCAGCTGTAGATTGAGATTCATCAGCTTCCACAATCGCCTTTAATTCATCATTGTTGACCAAAGTTTCCGGACGACCACGAGGTTCATTTTTCAAGTCAAAATTCCCAGAACGGAACCGAGCAAACCAATAACGGGTTGTACGTTCGTTTGTACAGTTCTCTCCGTAAACGTCGTTGATGTTACGTGTCGTTTGTGCCGCGTTGGTGCCACGACGGAACTCATATTCCATGATTACACGAAATTTCAAAGTATCCATTATGAGGAAAAATGTTGAAATGTAATAAAAATACAACGCTAATCAATAAACAAAAGACTTATATTGTAAATAGAATGTCATATTTTTAAAACAAAATTAATTTGAATTTAGAATTCATAGCCAATCAAAACTTTTTTTTTGTTTGAAAAAGTCTGTACTGCAATACGGCAATTTCATAGGTAAAGACCTAATATTATGTTGCATGGTCTGCAATCTGCATTATTCAATCAATCAAACAAAACTTAACATCTGACACTGGCAAAAATGTGATAACTAATGCCATTAAAAAAACTCAAATCAAAACAAAAAATTTAAACTATTTTAAGGCTATACATATGTACATAATTCATTACATATTAGAATATTCAATATTTATTATTTAGTGTATATATATTTGATTGCTAATGTCTCTAAAGTTTAGTAATCCGAAAACTTAATATCACTGCGTAAACAAGCCATCCATGGATCCTTCAAAGGAAGGTAAGAAACTCAAAAGCCCGATCTGAGGTAAGATGGGGAGAATTCAGTGAGATAACTATTCTACCTACTTGCATTGGTGTTTTGAGCCACCTGAGTTTTCAAAACGTTTAATAATATTTCTTGGTTTTAGTAAAAGTTTAAGTACCCCCTTTATATTCTTGTCCACATTTAAAAAAAAAAAATATATTTGAAAGAATGGTATAAAAACTTGATTAAGAATAGGTAACTGTAACCATTTTAGAAACGGATAGGTGTCTGGTGCACCAAGTAGAGCATTTTAGGCAGCGTTATAACTGGGACTGCGGAGTGTCATGCGTTCTAATGCTGCTGTCAGAGAAGCAGCGGGTGTCGTTCCTTGAAAACTTCAATCAGATATGCACAGAGGAAGGTTTCGGGCAGTCCACTTGGACCATTGACTTGTGTTATTTGATGAAAAGGTAATTACTGGGTAATATGTCCAGATATTGACAAAAACACATTTTAATTAGGAATCATGTTAGGTAGCCAGTACAAGGAGTTTACATGTACAAGTACCCACTTAATCCACATTATTATAAAAACAAAGTATATAAATACCCCCTAGGTTGTTATGTTGTATTCTATGTATGTATTTACAAACAAAAAGTATATAAAGTATCCTATTAGTTATTTGCTTCCCATAACTTGGGGCTAGATGATGATGTGTGGATTTTCCACATATTATTTATTTTTTACTCAGTTTCACTTAGCATCTTTCCAATCCCCTAGCCCTGCACCAATGACTTCTAATAGTGTGCAGAATTTCTACTCACTCCCAGAGCAGTGAAGGGAAACATGTAATAATCGTAGATTTCGTTTAGTCTAGTCATAGTTTTCATCTAAGGGCTAAAACTACATTTTCAAAAGACAGTATACCCATGCGTATTAATCAATTCATGGTGATTGGTGGTTACCTGCAGTGAGTGTAAATTAGCCTTATCTAGCACATAAGCCTAAAGGAGATTCATACAAAAACTATTTTAATAATGCTTTTTTATTTAGCTCTCATATAGCCTTAAATTATATGCAACTTCTAGTCTCCTTTCTTTCTAACACATGTCTTCCATCTCTATCCAGCCCTGCTTGGATACTAGTAGTATGGTACCTAAAGTGTGGAGTGCGCCAGGTGAGGCCTGCCTTAGCCAGTGTGTTCTGTAACTTGCAGGTTTAGCATCAAGCACCACATGTACACCACCATGCTGGGAGTGAATGAGGACTACAGGAAGCAGGGGTATTACAACAAGATTATAGACATGGTAAATGCAACAAAAACACTATTTATTTATTTGTTTACATAGGAATTAATCGCGCTGAAACTTGTATTTAACCCCCAACGTGAAAACGATGGGGTGTTATAAGTTTGATGTATCTGTCTATGGCATCGTAACTCCCGAACGGATGAACTGGTTTAGTATTGTATTTTTTTGTATGAAAGGTGAATTGGTCGGAAGTGTTCTTAGCTATATTTTATGAAAATTGGTCCAAGATTTAATTTTTTTTACAACTCCCTCAACGTGGGTATCAAATGAAAGGGCTTGACTAGTAGAATACTATAAACTGTGATAAATTTCAAATCCAAGATGGCCGCCACCAATAAAGTACAAATTACATAATTTTATGATTTGTTCTGGCGTTATTTTAACTTTAAATTTAATGATAAGTTGTTATTAGCCTCGACGTTTCGACCCAATTGCATTGGCCGTGGTCACGAGTAGAATAGAGATGCGGGTAACTATGCCAGAAAGAACGATTTGTTTTTCCAATAAAAATGTGAATAGAAAGCGAGTGTGGCTCGGGTAGTCCGCGCGACTTTTAAATGCTTCAATGACTTTTCAACTTATGAGCAAAAAAAATCCTGAGGTAATCGGCATTTTTGAGAATCAAAACATTTGATAACATGTGTCCTCCATCGACCCAAGGCATTCAGTAGAGTTGAGTGGGATTTGAACCTGCCGGGTGCGGCTTGTTTGTATTAGTGTCAGCTATCGATTCATATAGGTTATATAAATGGGCGCTATTTTGAAGAAAAAACAAGATGGCGGAAATTAGATATACCAGTCTTCATAGTAAAATATTCAAGGCCCCTTGGACTTGAGATCACTCGTCACGGTGGCTATGTAAGGAATATCTCGGCTTTAGGGATGATGGATTCAGGTTTTCAAACACATGATATTTCCTTGTTCATTTTTAATAGTAGGCAAATAGCCTATTACATATCTCTTTTCTCGAGAGCGCGTTTGACCGTGGTGTGGCCAAACAATCGCGCGGACCACACACAATATTTTTCGCGCGGTCACAAAATATTTTTTCGTTTACATTGGTCGTAGGGTCAAACGCTTTCACAATAGAATAGATTGTACGTCGATTGTTTGTATAGCTCATGTTAGCCTTGCTGTGATAAAACAATTTGTAACCAAGGATCGAGAGCGCGTACAGCAGCGGTTCCAGCAAGCTGCCTCTCGGGGGATCTCCGTGAGCGAGGGCTCGGTGTCCACGGAGCGGCTGGCGGCGCACCTGGCGCGCGGGCCCGCGCTCGTGCTGCTGGACGGCGGCCTGCTGGCCTGCGACCTCTGCAAGCACAACAAGTTGAAGGCCGACTTCAGGTCGCTGCACAACACGACGGTTCTATGAATAGTCCTCCCCCTTGGAGCAGCTGCTTGCCTCCTGCATCCGTTGGCTCCCCACGGCTTTGACCAGCTAGTCGCCTAGCCGTAACTTGATTGCAACCGAAAAAAACAGAAATTGGTATCGATTTGACAGTTTCATTTCAATACGCAGCTTATATCCATAGTTACTAAGAAAGTTGTCGAATTAGGAATAAAATTTTTCTTGTTGCATTGCATCAATGTTCTTTGATCACCTCCCAGGGGTTCGGTCCACCTGGTGGGGCCTACACCGCGTCACGAACCGGAAGACGCGGCGACGACGCAGCGTTATGAATAATTTTATATATATATAAAAGAAAGTTGTGTTAGTTACACTATTTATAACTCAAGAACGGCTGAACCGATTTGACTGAAAATTGGTGGGGAGGTACCTTAGAACCAGGAAACGGACATAGAATACTTTTTATCCCGTTCGACTGCGTTTTACTAATTCATCCGTGCGGAGCCGGGGCGGGTCAACTAGTATCCCTATAAAAAGAGTTAAACCGACTTCAATCGCCTTCATTTCAAGCTGAGAAATACTTGAATCATATTATCGTCTATAGGTATTATTTTTCCAGTTATTTTGATTTGAAACTAAACTACGGAACTGATTTGATGAAACCTACCGGACCGACCTGAAAGTATAACATTCAAATAAAAGAAGATGCGGCTGGCATGCCATGTGGGAGGAGCCTCTATATAAGACGGTTTCTTTCAAATTGTAGACCTCATTTTTTTTAAGACGTTCGAAAAAAAAAATTTAAAATTTGAATTAAACTACACAAAGAAAAAATAAGATCGCACCAGTGCGAGTCTCTCGTTTTATAAAAAAAAACGCTCCATCTCTCTTGCGCCTTCAGTAATAAACGAAACGTAAATCTTTCAACGTTCACGTGTATCCCTTTCAGCTTCCGTTCATCTCACCTTATTCCGAAGTCAAGCGTGCGTCATTCGTCGTGCAACATGTTTTAATGAAAGATTGTTGAACGTCCCCTTATCGTCCGCAGGCGATGTTTCGGCGGCGGGTACAAGGGGCACTACGTCCTGCTGGTGGGGTACAGCGGCCGCAGCTGCAGGTTCCTGTACCGCGACCCGGCGCTCGGCCCGCGCCTGTGCGCGCTGGGCGCCGCGCGCCTGCGCCGCGCGCGGGCCGCGGTCGGCACCGACGGCGACTGCATACTCGTCCACGCAGCGGGAGGCGCCTCGTGACATACGTGAACTTGACATACTTCAGGACTAGTACACTATTATATCATCTGTGACTTTAGTAACCTATTTGTAAACGCTTCTTTTATTTTCTTAATTGTTTTTTTTTTTTTTTGCAATAATGAGCGGTTTTCCAAATGAAAGAAATAAACTGAAAATGCCTAACGGAAAACTGCTCATTCTGCCAATGTCAAGTGAGAAAAAAATTGATAGTATACAATTTGCTATTTGTCCATTTTTTGATGTTTAGAAGTGTCAGGCGTGCAAGTTAGATGATACGAGAGGCAAGCTAGATAATACATTTTTAATATATGACTAACGGACACCAACTAGAAGTTTTTCTATCATCTAAGTTGAGGTAACAGATTCGGTGACTTATGTATTTTTTATGGAAAAATGATAATTTTTTGCCCATCTGTGCTAAAGTTGGACAGCTCTAAGTCACACTTATTACCTCTATGATTTATATACTGCATCGCTTTTAGGTATGTCCTAGAGATTAAGAGCTTTCAAACTTTGGTGCATACGGGCATAAGTCTTTATGATTAATGACTAAATATGGTGCTGCCATACAGACTGCAACGTGGAATGTCCCCTAGCATAGTGTGATATCCCCTAGAGTTTGCATTATTACAAACTACAATATCCTTTGATTTCACATTATTTCCTCGGAGGAGATGGTATTTGTTTAAACTAAAATATTTGTTCTACTTATAGAAAATATATTAAGTAAACTGTCGTATTATTATTAATATATTTCTATTGAAATTGACTTTTATTGAACTATTTTTTATAAGTAGGCATACCTAGCCAATATCTTAGATAATTGTTATTATATTTAAGTAGTGCATTACCTATTTCTCTACATGAATATAGCAACATTGTTTTCAAAATGACTATCTGTTTACTTATATCATCATCTCGCGAAAACAAGCCTTGTTTTCGCCTGTTGTCAGTTGACAACAGGCTGTAAAACTTTGAGGTTCTACTATGTCTGTGAGATAAACAGTAGGTAGTTTGTACTTCTAGTTAAGTATTTCGGCAGGCAGTTCCGGGTAAGCCGCTGTACGCAGCAGTCGTGTTGTTTTGATCGGGGTGCGTCCTTATCTCCGAACAGCATTCCAGCTGTTATTGTGTACCTACGGGCACGTTATGTGCCATGTTGTAGTATAGGTGCACACGATAGTGCACCTTATTAAGTATGGAACCAGAACCTATTCACGAGGAAGATGTGTTGAATAATACTATATCGAAGCGACGGAGTCTTGTTTACTTGATTATGTGAGCACCCCACAACCGGAGGAGATGCATATCGAAACAAGTACTACGCCTATTATACGCAACAAGAGACCGCGCGAGATGGATGAAGAAGAAAGCTGGATAATGGTTGGAAGAAATGGAAAGAGAACGGCACAGAAAATAGATATTTACATAAATAGTGCTGAACAGTTACCTAAACAATTTGCCTTTGCAAAGATATTGAAAACCAATAAAATTGAAAATGTTAGTCGCGTGAAGTACATAAATCCATATAAAATTTTTCTACAGTTTGATAATCAAGATAGTGCAGAAGAATTGATTAATTGTAAACCTTTGCAAGACATGGGGTGGAGGTGTCAAAAACCGATGGAAGTTATTATATCATACGGTGTGATTAAAAACGTGGAATTGGGATTGAGCGAAAATGACATTATAAAAGTTATTTCAAGTGATCGCGAGCTAATAGCGGTAAAACGTTTAAAACGCAAAAATAAAGACGGCACTGGATGGGAAGAGAGCGAATCAGTACGTCTGGCTTTTAAAGGGTCCTCTCTGCCTGCGTACGTATACATATATGAGATGAAGATTAACGTTGACTCTTACGTGTTTCCAGTTACGCAGTGTTCACGGTGTTGGAGATTTGGTCACTCCCTGCGTCTTTGCCCCTCAAAAAAGGTCGTATGTCCTAAGTGTGGGAAGGGTCACGCTAATTGTGAGACCACAGTGTTTAAGTGTGTTAACTGCACCGGGAGTCACATATCACTTGATAAGTCTTGTCCAGCATTTATAAAAGAAAAACGACTTCGTGATTTGATGGCAGAGTTTAACTGCTCTTATAGAAAGGCCTTACTAATGTATGTCCCCCCAGAACCCCCCACGTGGATGGAAGAGCCATCTCACTCTAACGTACCGATACCCCCGCATGACTTACCTCAATCTGCATCTGCGCCTGTACGCTCTGAAGACGTGAACTCGAATACCTACGCAAGCATAACGAGGACGGCGCGCGTGCCACGTCATTATAGCACTGATAATATTAGTACTATAATGGCAACACCTACTCAACCATGCTCAATGGATACCTCCCAACCTGTACAAGAACAATCTAAGAAGAAGAAAAATAAGAAAAAAAGGCAAAATAACAGTGAAGTGTTTAACTGGGATATACTATCAGAATCAGAGGCGGTTATGAATGATACTGTTGATGAATCGGAAAATGAGATGCAAATGCGAAAAGAGAGAAGAGAGAAGAATAGATCTACTTTGAGTTTTAGGAAGCTACTTTCTAAGTTGTATGCGCTAGTTTATAGTTCACAGGATGACATAAAGAGCAAAATTATCCAAGGAGTGTCATTATCTATTGAATGGCTGGTATCTGTTGTGGGGCAGTATCTCTGGGATCTGCCTTTCAAAAGTATGTTCGGACCATAATGGGTTTTAATTGCAAAATAAACATTTTCCAGTGGAACTCACAAAGCATAAGACCCAAAAGTATAGAATTTGAGCAGTTGTTATCTAGTGAAAAAATCCATATAGCAGCCATCTGTGAGACGTGGCTTAGCAAAGAAGATAGGTTTAAAATTAGTGGTTATAATATTTATCGTCATGATCGAGAAGATTCGTATGGTGGAGTTGCTATAGTCACACACAGCTCTGTAAAGACCCAATTAGTTCCGGTTGAACTTTCTAACCCTGGAATCGAAGTTATATGTGTAAAGGTTTTCAACTGTCGTTATATTGATTACGTAATTTCTGTATACTGTCCTCCATCCATTCGAACTTCATTGAGTGATTGGAATGAATTATTTTCTTTTAAAACTATAAAAACTCTAGTCCTCGGTGATTTTAACGGGCATCATCCGAGCTGGTCCTGTAAGACTGATCTGAGAGGTAACAACATTTTTGATTCTTTAATAGATAACAATTTTATTTCGTTAAATGATGGTCGAGCTACACGCGTGAAATATGTTAATAGAGTTTTACAAGAGTCATCCCCTGATATATCGATAGCATCATCTGATTTAGCGGTACACTTAGATTGGAAGGTTACTAATGAGACTCTAGGCAGTGATCACTTAATAATTAAGATAAACATTTCGTATTGTAATAATAACCCACCGTTTATCAAAAAACGGAATTACAAAAAAGCTGACTGGGAAGGATACAGTAAATACATAGAAAGTAAACTCAGTAATTATAATTTAATTGATGTTGACCCCCAAATTAGTTATGATTTGTTTCTTAGTACGATCAATGAAGCGGCTGACGTTCATATCCCTTTTTATAAAATTCATCGAGATCCAATTCAAAATTTTAACCCAAAGCCTTACTGGAATACCGAACTGTCTAAAGTAGTTGCAGAAAGACGTCTAGCTCTAGCTTTGTTTCGTAAAAACCCAACTCCTAATAATTTAGATAAGTTAAAAAATAAAATGAATAGCTCTCAATCGTTAATTAGAAAGGCCAGATTCAAATCATTTTGTAATCTATGCTCCTCAATCGACGAAACAACTTCCGTATCAGAAATGTGGAGAAAGATGAAATGGCTAAAAGGTTATAAGCCAACAGGCAGCTATGTTGATGAATCTATGGCCAGTAAGCTTTTACACAGTATAAGTCCTGACTTTGTTTGCCCGAAATATCCTATATTTTCATCTCACAACACTAATATTGAATCTCCTTTTTCATTGTGTGAATTGAAAAGGTGCGTTAAAACGAAACATACGGCCCCTGGTATTGACGATGTGTCCTATTCAATGATTAAATACTTGCCAAATAATGCATTTACCATTTTGCTCAATATGTTTAATTTATTTTACACCCTAAGCTTTGTGCCCACTCAATGGCGTGAAATTCGTATCATACCAATCCCAAAACCAGGACGCGACCACTCATCCGTATCAGCTTTACGTCCTATTTCTCTCATGCCCTGCCTGTGTAAAATATTCCATGCTATGTTGACAAACAGATTAGAGTGGTTTGTTGAAAAGGGTAATTACTTCTATGAAGAGACCACTGGGTTCAGGAAGACTAAATCTTGCCTGGATAACCTTAGTAACCTAGTCACTAGAATACAATTGGGTTTTTCAAAGGATCAATTTACACTTGCGTGTTTTGTTGACATAGAAAACGCTTATAATAATATAGATATTAAAACCTTGCTTGTAAATTTAGACCACTTGGGTGTTGGTGCAAAGATATGTAAGTATTTATGGACATTTTTAAAAGAACGAAATTTAAGCGTACAGGTCGATAATGTAATTTTGACTAGATCCACCGGTCAAGGAATAGCTCAAGGGGATCCAATATCTCCATTATTATTTAATATTGCAACCCTTCATATATGCAAAGAAATGCCTAATGTAAGAATGTCTCAATACGCAGATGACTTTGCTTTATACGTAACAAGTAATAACATCTGTGATGCCTCAAATATATTGCAATCAGCGATAAATAAAATGTATAAAATGCTTATTGATTTAGGTTTAGAAATTTCTGCACCTAAAACTAAGATTTGTATGTTTAAAAAAGGTATTAATAGACAACCCATATTAATTAATATTAATGATAATATAGTAGAAGTAGTTAGAGTTGTGAAGTATTTGGGGATGTGGCTGGACGGTTCTTTAAAGTGGAATAAACATATTGCAGAGTTAGTGAATAAGACATCCAGATATTTAAATATTTTTAAAGTTTTAGCGGGATCAGGCTGGGGTGTGCACCCAAAACATCTAAGAAAATTATATATAGCAATTATTAGGAGTAGACTTGACTATGGAAGCTTTTTATATAACAACAGTTGTAAAAAATATTTATATAAATTAGATAAGATACAAAATCAGGCGTTGAGGGTGATTGGAGGATTTATTAAAACAACGCCCATTCATGCAATGGAAAGTGAGCTTTGTCTCCCTCCTTTGCATGTAAGAAGAAATTATTTAGGAGGTAAATATATACTTAAAGCTAGGTCACAGGAGAATAATGTTACAATTACTTTAATACAAGAGTTATTACAATTTAAAGATAATAGGTACTGGCGAAATAAAATGAAGCCTCTATTATTAACTATGTATGAAGTCTTAGTGGATGTCTGCGTTCATTCTAGCCGACAACTGGAAATGTACTCAATGAATACTTGGATTAGTAACATAGATTTAAGTGAGATAGTCAACATAAATATCCCAAGTATTTCAAAAGCAAAAAGACAATACAAAAATTTTAGTTTAAAGTTAATATGTTTAGATTTCATTAATCAGCGATACAGAAATTACTATAAATTGTTTACTGACGGATCCAAGGATAGAGATGGAATTGGTGCAGCAATTTTTGATCCACAATGTACCTTCAATATGAAATTTAAAATTGATACTGACATATGTATAATGGAAGCGGAGCTTATCGCTATTTCTGAGGCTCTTTCTTACGCCGCATCTATACAAGAAGACAGAATAGTTGTATTTACAGATTCAAAAAGCGCGCTCCAGCATTTGGCTCGATGTACCTCGGGTATCCGAGGCACCCCGACACAGAAATACAGTTCTGGACAGTATTTCTGTGTTGACATCTCATTCCAAATGTATTAAGTTGCAGTGGATCCCGTCACACTGTGGTGTTGACTGTAATGAACAAGTTGATTTATTAGCTAGACAAGCAAGTACTGATGGTGTTGAATATAGTATACGTCCATATTACACAGATTGTATTTGTTTGATTAAAAAACAATGCTACAAATTATGGAATGAATATTTCGATTTGCGTTCTAGAGACAAGGGCATTTGGTATAAAACCGTACAGCCACAACCACTTGATACTCCGTGGATAGATACTAACAAAATGTCTAGAAAAGATATAGTAGTAATGATGAGGCTCCGCTGTGGACACATCCCATCTAAGAAGTTTGCGTTTCTCATGAGAAAGGTCCCGTCACCGAACTGCGACCATTGTGGTGTACCTGAGGACCTGGTGCATGTCTTGATGGAATGTGTCCATAACGCGGCCTACCGAATTGCTAAGTGCAATCACATTTTAAAAAGCTCCGCTGACTGCAATATTATTTTATCAGACCCTAATTCAAATGATGTGAAATTATTAATTAAATTGTACAAACTAAAGTTATCCTCCGATCAGTCCACATAGTTATCTATATATACAATATAAGCATATAAGTACTTAAATATTAATATTACTATGTTTGATTAGTTGTAAATTTTCATGTACCAGGGCGACATAGTCATGGTTGATTAAAGCCCTTAAAAAAAAAAAAAAAAAAAAAAAAAAAAAAAAAAAAAAAAAAAAAAAAAAGTATTTCGGCAGGCAAGTCCTGCCATCCTAAATACCTTTACCTTTTATTATATTTGGGGGCTTACAGCTATCATAAATAAACGAAATAATGATATATATATAACATAAACTTGAAGAGCCAACTAAAAGCCTCCACAACTAGGTATTAGGTAAAAACGCTGATTGTTCCCGAAAGCTGGATTTCATGGCTACCTTTTTTTTTGAGGGGGGGCCCTGCCCTCTCACTTCCCTGCCACCACGGGGGTGGTGGCAGGGGGTATGTGGGACTCGAACCCACTAAAACCCCCCCGTGATCCGACCGCCGCCGGGATGGGGCGAGATGGAGACGCACTGCATTAACCATCTCGCCCCGGCGGCTACCTAACCTAACCTATTATTTAATGTACCGATGTACCCTACATTTAACGACAAAATTATGAATACTGCCTAGATAGGTACCTCCATTATTAGTTAATAATAATTATGATGCCGTCTACAATAGAATAAATTTTGGGGCAAGCCAATTCCCCCGCTAAGTCAGGCAAAAAAGCGTAGCCCGTGCCATCCGAATCTCGAAACAATTCCGGCCATTTTGGATAATAATAGCAGGTACCTATAAGACCGCCGAAAGAATCCACGATGAACTGTTATTTAAAAAATATGCAAATGTAAACAACATTGTGGAATACAAATAAATATTAATGTTGAAAATTGAGACTATGTATTAGGTGCTTAGTTGTTGAGAGATTTACGTCAATGTCTTTTTCAGTTATTTGGTTGTTCTTGTTAGCACATAGGTAAATTGGATGAATCGTACTTCGCTTCTGTAAAAAAAAAGTTTGTTTACCATTTACAGGTAAATAATTTTTTTTTTTTTCTCTTTCTCCTCACTTATGGGACAATCATAGGCTCGTATTACAGAACTATGGCCAGTCGTCGATTAATGCTGAAGTCGAGATTTCATTTAATATTTGATCATTTGGTGAATGAAATCTCGTCTAGAGATTCATGGCTGAGCGTAGTTACAGGCCATAAATATGGAACAAAATTATCACATGGAGTTAACTTTCAATACAACTTACATTTTTCTGTGTCGCTCACATATAGAATATATTATTAAATATCACTAGTTCACGTAGACACACTGTCACATAATTTTAAGAATAAATAATTTTTATAGACAAACAAATGTTAACAAGGTAAATTAACCGAAGATATTCTATCGCGATATTTGAACGTGATCTTTTATCCACTATGTTAGACCATAGATATTATAGAGACCTTTTGACTCAGATAACAACAAGATTGTACATTGATTAAAAAAACATTGATCTTTGATAGGGAATCCCCTTAAAAATAAACATTTGAAACATGTAATTTCCCTTTTTATCAATAAACTAATCTTAAAATAGTTACACCGTAAGCAATAAAGATAAGAATATTATTAAATACAGAAAATTATTTCCGTAGTGTTGCCATGAATCTTATCTATGGTCGGGAAGTCCCCCCAGGCACCAAAATCTAGTTTACAAGTTATTTAAATTATACTTTAGTGTAATGGTTTTAAGGTTGAATATTGTATATGTGATTTCGAAATTGATTCAATAGTTAGATTTCGTCATAGATGGGGACAGCTAGTGATACAATAGGCCCCTCCCCATCGTAAGTAGGTACATTTTCGATAATAATAAAATCAGAGCCTAATATTGAAAAACTATAGTTTGTACGGTTTAAAAGCGCTTTTAGAAAGAAAATAGCAATAACGTAGGTTACCATTTATTTTCAACAATACCGTTAAAGGTGCTGGCGATTCTCTATTTAGAATGATTTTTCGTAGCATTTATGTAATATTTGTGTCCCTTAAGGTATAGGCGAGTACAAAATCCTTTGTTGTTTTTAGATGCGTGTTCATTGTAACGTGAGACGTGAGTAAGTAGGTTACTTGAGTACAGCAATCTTGGATCTTTGTATTGTATAGGCACCTACGTAACTACGTTAGATTAGGCTATGTAACCCAGACCTCAGAACAGATGTAACCCAGGACACCTAGTTACTGGACCAATATCATTTTGCTTAGATTTCTAAAGTACTCTATAGTACCCAGTATCTCGGTACCTACTATATTCGCTGCTGTCCGCGGCTTCGTAAGTATGGCCACGATAAAAGCTATTGTACATCTGCAAACCTTTCTATAAAATAGGTTAAGAATTAACATACAGGCAGATTTCCTTTATAAATGTTACCTGTGGATTGCGTCGGATATACTGAAGTATTTTGATGAATTATGTAAATGCTTGTGTATAAAAGCGCACGGGCAATGCAAAACCTAATTATTTAACCACAGGCTAAATTCTCCAAGCGTAAAACAAATGTAGAATAACTTTTTATTTGCATAATGATTTTTTTATGCCTTTATTCAGTTTTTTATAAATAAAAGTAATTCTTCATGCGTTTACATCACTAAACTCTTAAACTGCTGGGTCAATTTTAATGGAACCCTAGATTTAGATAACCCGTGCGAAGCCTAGACGCGTCAGCAAGCAGGTACAACATTCCTGGTTCCTTTACTTATATAAAAGTTAATTGATAATTACTTATTTAGAATTAGGTATAGATAAGTTTAGGCACATACAAGTTACTTTAAAAATTTGACTGGTTATTTCGTAACTAATACAGTAGACCGCAACGGCCCTTTTCTCGGATTACTAGGTGGTAAGACTTACCTGCAAAGTTCGTCTAGGTAGGTACCACCGCTTTGCCAGCTATTCTGCCGCCAAGCAGTAGTGTGTAAGCACTACTGTGTTCCGGTTTGAAGGGCATTGTAGCTAGTGAAATTACTGGGCAATTGAGACTTTATGATCTGATCTCACAGTCAAGTAATCTTATTACCAGACTGTGCTGATGTCTCAGGATGATGTGCGCAGTGCAGTATCACGCGAAACTTGATATTTTGGAGTTCCGAGTGACGCTGTTCTGTTATGGGCGGCCGTGTCGCTTAACATCAGGTGAACGACTAGCTCGTCACACCATTCACTAACATAAAAAAGGTAGCCATCATACCATCCTAGACTTCGGTATAAGAAAAAAAAAAAATTTGGAACATAATAGAAAGCTATAGAGGCATATTTTGCCGCCGCCCTGGAGTATAGACACGTCTTTGGCGATCCTGATGAACCTATTCCAGTCAATAAAATTTGACAGCGTCCGTGGTGTGGTGGTTGAGCAGGTCGGCCCATAACCGGAGGTAGCGGGTTCGATTCCCGTGGTTGGAAGTATTTGTGCATAGAAAAAAGAGCTCTAATACTTGTTTTGAGTCTGGGTATTATGGGACCATGGTCCTCGTAGCTCCTGGGTTCCTAGACACGGATTCCTATTAGTTAGGGTCCAGGATCTATGTATGTGATCGTTGGGTGTTTTTTGGTTAAATAAAAGGCTGCGTTGAGGGTTGAAAACGTAATTTTTCAGTTTTGAGCTATAGACAGACTTAAAGCCGTCTAGTATTAGAAATTAGAAACACTCGTAACTACGAGTAGGTGCCGCCCATGCGCCGCCCACCGGTATACCTAAGTAGACATAGCCTATACCTACTAGTCTATACCTAGGTAGGTACCTACGTATAATACGTGCACTTCAAAGAAATCAGATCGGATAATAAATACTCAGTAGGGACATATTTATGTAGTTATATAAACCTACTCCAAATAAATTGTATTATTTGAAGAATGCAATTTATTTTGAGTTATACCTGCTGTGCTGTTTATGCATTTCACAGACACCGTTTTCCGGGATCAAAAGTATCCTATGTTCATCCCGGGAATATAAGCTATCCATCTGCAAAATATCCAAATCTGTGTAGCCATTTATTTTTTCAGAAATGTGTGACGTGTTTGTTTCCTATACTGGGAGATGGGCTTCCTCTCACAGGGAGAGAGAGTGCCATAGCCCCGCACGCTGGTCAAGTTCTGGTTGGTGGATGACGAAAATAGATGTCCTGAATAGACGAATGTCTTCAAATTTTGTGATTCCATATAATGGCGGTTTCCTCACGGTGTGTATTATTTATTAGTAAAGATAGAAAGGGACGCACCGTGGTTGCACCGTTCGTGGTCGTAGTTTTTTTAGGGAACTTCATTTTTGAAGTAAAACTTCTTTATGCACGCTTGACTTGGGGAGTAAGCTGGTGAATACGAGGCGAGAAGTTGAAGTTGGTTCTTATTGTCAACATAACAAAGTCTAAAAATTGTATTTTACTTCAGACGTTTTACGTTGCCTTATGGTCTAAAGTACACTCGTTTTTTTTTGGTAATTATAACTTAATACAAAGTTCTGTCTAATTCCTTCCAGCTCTTTTTTTCTAATAATCTAGCATTTGTTTTCCTCACGGGATGAGAGTACGACCACGATACATCATGAGGATATGGCTGGTATCGGGTCGGTGTAACGAACTAGTGTGACCACGAGGAAACAGTGGTTTTTAACCATGAGTATAGAAAAAAAAGAAATAAATAGTACTTGATTCATGATCGCTACCAATAAACATTGTCGTCATTAGTGACGTTCGCGTAAAATGTTCTTCCATCTTTTGGGATATAAGCATAAGATAAGCAATTGGTTTCTTAAAGATTAAATAACAGTCCTGTAGTAATTGATACCTACTAAAAAATAGCCCACAGATAACCCGAGGCACCCCACCAGGGCACTCCTTGAGTTAGTTGCCACAAAAAATTAAGGGACGTTTTAAGCTCGGCAGAGACCACTAAAAATCAGTTCAGAACAAAGGGCTTCAAAGTTCAAAATATACTAGGTAAGTGCTTACAGTATAACTGAATCCGTGAGCTTAGTGGGATCATCAATCCATTGGTGTCATACACAGGGACAACAGTTGCAGTGTCACTCGGAACTCTACTCTAATGTAAAGTTTCGCGTGACACGTCATCCTGAGACAGCAGTCTAGTAATAAGATTGAGATCATAAAGCCTCATTGCTCAGTAATTTTAGTGATTGCACATTACTGGCAAAGCGGTGGTACCTACTCGTACCTAGACGGACTTTGCAGAAAAGTACTACTGTTACTTACGTATTTTGCGACATTTTAGTTCCATATGAGTAGTATAGTTACTTGGTTGACTGGTAGAAAATGCTGTTAGCATTAAGTCCTCCTTTTTACTTTTTATGTGCATAAAGTATTAAATAAATAAATAAATAGTTTATTGTAAATAATGTTTACTAAGCGCGTATTCATTCGTGTAATCCGATTTATTACTTACGATAACACCAAATTGTTATATAAACTGAATGAGTAAATTTGATTGAGTACTATTACTATTGTGATCTCTGAGATGAACGCGGTTTAGTTTTTTCAAGTTGATTAAATCCACCGACAGTAGGCACTTTATTTGTATTTAATTGCAAAATAATGATAACGACCTAGTTATAGAATAGAATAGTTCGAAGTGTTCAGTAGTTTTGACGGACATGTGTACATTTATTGTTTTTAGTTTGTGTTTATATGCCGCGGTTTTGACACACGTAAGTTTAAATTTTCTCATTATTTTTAATGAGCTAATAGCACCTACATATATTTCGAAACTTTATACTTTATTTTACTGTTCATTCCCACTTAATTTTATAAAAAACGATTTCTGTTTTTTGTCCTTAACTATATTTGTTTTGACGTTAGAACCGCAGTACCGATTTGGATGACATTCTGCCCACAAATTGTTCAAACTATTGAGATTGTCAATGAATATTTTCTAGAGGTTGCAGGGGAAAAGGATATAAAGCGGGTGGGAAAAGATTGACATTTTACTACTAGGGTAATAACTAGTGTCGACAATGAGATCCAAATTCTGGGTTTTTCACATTATAGACATCGTCGTCCGGCATTCAATGCCATGAATAATAATAAATAAATAAATATTTGTGGACATTTCACACAGCGCCATCTATCCCCAAACTAAGCCGAGCTTGTACTATAGCAACCAGATACTGATACAATAACTTATATACTTTTTGTTTGTAAATATATACATAGAATACAATATAACAACCAGACACAGAACAAACATCGATGCTCATCACACAAATGTTTGTCCTGGGTGGGAATCGAACCCACAACCTGCAGTTCAGAAGGCAGGGATACTACCAACTGAGCTATCGGGCCAATCAACACAGTCAATGCGACATTCATAAAATTTTGTCTTATTTTTCAAGACAGAAAAAACGATGTAAATGGTACTGTAAACTCTGCGGATTTAAAGGACACGAAAAACAACAGGTTCGGGTAATTTATGGACAAACCTTATAATTATGTAGGATAGAGTAATTGAACGTTTAGAATCGAATAAAAATTTGAATTTCATAAATAAAATCACCACCTTGACTGGACGGTATTGGACGCAAACGACGATATCATAGAAATTCTTTATAAAATTATTAATATTACAATTTCTTGATATCTCTAATTATTAATCGTACAATCCTTAATTTTCCAAACAAGTAGGTACCTACAGTTTGATATAATTCATTCATCTATTTCTCTGATTTAATTTGTTTATCTACTTTTGTGTTTAGCACATCTGCTATTGATTGTACCTAGACGATATGTACCAGTAACCGAATGTAACCTTGCTTGCCTATCTACTTCAATTAGAACTGTACCGCAATAAAGTATTTTGTCTTTCGACGAAGGGAATCAGAAGGGCTTCCAGTTGGAAAAAAATTATAGGCGAAAATGAATTTCATAGACTATTATTTCCTTTTTGTAAATTTATTCTTGAAATATTTTGGATTTCTATGTTGCTGTAATGTTGCCAAGCCTCAACAAGGAAATTTTCATTCTGTGCGAGAGATCGTTGGGCGGGACCGTCTCGGGCCACATTTTATTTTATAATTCGGTTCGGGATGGGGATTCATTTTCATTTCGATTTTTAACGAGAGCAGTTTACTTCGATACTGTTGTAAAGTTTTAAATATAATTAGTTCGGTAGTATTTTTTTTTGTGATTTTAGTGAAGTGAAATACTAAGTGTTAAAGGTATATAACGTTTTCAAACAATTGTGCACAATCGCATTACAGGAATGTTCATTACTGCTAACTGAACATTACAGGAATGTTCATTACTGCTAACTGAACATTACAGGAATGTTCATTACTGCTAACTGAACAATTTTAATTGTTAAAGGTATATAACGTTTTCAAACAATTGTGCACAATCGCATTACAGGAATGTTCATTACTGCTAACTGAACATTACAGGAATGTTCATTACTGCTAACTGAACAATTTTAATTGTTAAAGGTATATAACGTTTTCAAACAATTGTGCACAATCGCATTACAGGAATGTTCATTACTGCTAACTGAACATTACAGGAATGTTCATTACTGCTAACTGAACAATTTTAATTGTTAAAGGTATATAACGTTTTCAAACAATTGTGCACAATCGCATTACAGGAATGTTCATTACTGCTAACTGAACAATTTTAATTGTTAAAGGTATATAACGTTTTCAAACAATTGTTCACAATCGCATTACAGGAATGTTCATTACTGCTAACTGAACAATTTTAATTGTTAAAGGTATATAACGTTTTCAAACAATTGTGCACAATCGCATTACAGGAATGTTCATTACTGCTAACTGAACAATTTTAATTGTTAAAGGTATATAACGTTTTCAAACAATTGTGCACAATCGCATTACAGGAATGTTCATTACTGCTAACTGAACAATTTTAATTGTTAAAGGTATATAACGTTTTCAAACAATTGTGCACAATCGCATTACAGGAATGTTCATTACTGCTAACTGAACAATTTTAATTGTTAAAGGTATATAACGTTTTCAAACAATTGTGCACAATCGCATTACAGGAATGTTCATTACTGCTAACTGAACAATTTTAATTGTTAAAGGTATATAACGTTTTCAAACAATTGTGCACAATCGCATTACAGGAATGTTCATTACTGCTAACTGAACAATTTTAATTGTTAAAGGTATATAACGTTTTCAAACAATTGAGCACAATCGCATTACAGGAATGTTCATTACTGCTAACTGAACAATTTTTGCTTGACAACAACAGCTGTACCTATAGATCTACAAAAATTCCTATAATATCTTGATTGGTTTCTTTCAATTTATAGAGTTTATCCATTTGAAGTTGTAGAACAAAAGTTGTTCAGCTAGCGATCCTGAACACTCCTGTAATATATTGTGCTTGATTGTTTGACCACGTTATATAAGCGAGAAGTTTATCATCCTGCCGAAAAATTCAATCAAAATAATATTTTATTGAATATTGAGAATTAAAAGGTAAGTCATCGTCGCAACGTAGGTGCTCATATAGACATATTTATCACAAGGTTTCAGAGCGCGTGTAGTCTTCGATTTGATTCACGGGTTATTTCGGATAGTTTTCGTAGTTTCCTACATTACCCAGGGTTATTTACCCAGGGTTGGATTTAATAAACAAAAAAAAACATGAATTAACCGTAAAATTCGATATAAAATAATTACGTAGTAGCCTCTTCGTTTTTTGGTTTCTCTATAGATGTGCTGACTTTTAGGACAATTTGATGATAACTAATTAAGTAGGTACAACTTATCCATAATAGGTACAAACAAAGGCCATCATTAGGGATTTTAAGTAAATATTGTTATCATTCCTTTACCTGTATAATGCAAATAGCTGAACCGGCGAACTTCGTTCCTCCTGACAGTCAAATGTGCATGTTTGGGGTTTTTTTATTGGTTGACATCAATTTGAGTCCTATTCCGGACGAAAATAAATCCAAAAACACAAAAATCATAAAAATTGGTTCAGCGGTTCTTGAGGTATAAGTGGTGTAACTAACACGACTTTGTTTTATCTACCTAAAAGTGTATAACCTCTTTAGGCTTAGAAACCTTCACATGAGGAACTAATATAGTATGGTGACTCGATACATTCCAATTTTAAAGAGTATTAAGCACTAAGGAGCTTTATATCAAATTCTAAGCAAATCACCGCCAAAATAAGTTTCTACGTCTTTTTAACCCCGTTAGCGGATAAATTTCAGTTAATTACTAAACATCTATTCCATCAATTCTGTTAAAAAGGTTTATGCACAATTTCAAGTTGAGTGGACCAAGGAGTTACCGACGTTGTCCCATACAAACTTGGTCCCCGTTTTGCACCCCCTTAGGGGTAGAATTTCGGAAAATCCTTTCTTATCTGGTGCCTATGACATACAAAGAACACACCCTCCAAATTTCAGGTCTCTACGATCAGCGGTATAGGCTGTGTGTTGATCCGTCAGTCAGTCATTCAGGACAAATCTATACATATAAGTATAGATTCATTCATACGTGGCAATGCTGCCAGCATAATGGGCACGTTGCCTAGTGCCTAGTGGTTTGTTTGATTAAGTTCCCTTTTTATTGTTTTATGTTTATTAAATAATATTATGTTGTATGTTTCGAAATAAAATAAAATTTAACCTGTAGCATGATATCAGTATAGATTCTAGAAAAATTGTCGATATTGCTAATTGTATCCGAACCTAGGTATAAGGTACTCCGAAATGCAAATGCATTGAAATATGCTATCTTTGCCTATTTCGTTAATAATATTGTGAGATTTGGGAGGCACTATCTATTGACGCATAGTTTTTATGAAATCAAAGATTATTAACCTTGAATGAATATAATACTGCGTAGGTAAAGTTCCACGAAGGTGTATGTTCTATCGGTCAAACAAAGGACTGGAACCGATGTAGCAGTGTTTGATACACTATAAATATAAATACTATGGGATATTGTGCTGTACTGTACCATTTACTTGCATGGTCCTGCGTTTACGGTAATTACCCATATTGTCTATCTATCTATATTACATCATTGTGCCTACTTGCTATCGAGAGAAGGTACTTGGGTAAAGTAAAATATTTATAATTATAAACAGCGCCCGCAGCGGTAACTAATTAATTGATTTCGAAGATTTCGTACAATTTATGATACTACTAGCGTCTCGCCCCGGCTTCGCACGGGTATTTTATATATAGATATTATATCGCATATGTTCATCAGGGATAATGTAGGATTCTAATGGTCAAATAATTTTTCAAACCGGTCCAGTAGTTTCAAAGCCTATTCAATATACAAATAAACAATCAAATATTTTCATTATTAATATTAGTTTAGATACGCAATGTACATTCGATCACAGATAATATAATGCTAGATTTGAATAAACCTATATAGGGATGATAAGTACCACTTGCTACTGCTACCATTCGGTACGCGGCACCGCGGGTCGGTTATCTTCATCAAATTATAATATTATCTACCTACCCACTTACCTAGGATTTATCTATGCCTGTATAAACATACCAAAGGCGTCTTATCGGTTGCATTGCATCTGATAGCGCGTTGTTTATCATTCGTGACCCGTGAGGAGAGGAAAACAGTTTTCTTTAGACCTAATTTTTTAATTCAAAGCTTGTTTTGTTCGTGTAATTGGTAAGTTCTAATTATTTTCTGTTGTCGTGTAATCGTAACTGAAAGAAAGTATTATATGATTATAATATTATTATTATATTATATTATGCTCAAGTATTAGTAATCCCATTGCTTTTAAACTTTGAACAGGTAAATTTGTATCTACACATATTGGATTTTCATTACGGCTCCTCTCCTCGTAGAAATATGTTAATAGTTCAAAAGTACGCAGTACCTAAGTACTATTATTTATTGTGTCAGAAGCGCCCCGCTGCTGATGTCGGTATCCAGTAGATATTGTAAGCATACCTGCGTGTGCAAATGTCATCTAAATTGTTTCGCTCGTTTTAGTGTGAAAGTAAACAAACACAAAAGGCAAAATATCCCTTTTATGTATCTTTTTTAAAAAGGAACAAGATCCTGTCGTAAGACACTCGCACAGCCAAAACAGCTGTAGGTAAAATCTTGAAATTACGAAGATACATTCATTAAGGGTAGTGCACTAACGAGGGTTTTATAGGAAAGTGGGATTAGGACGCGTCTTATCCTTCTATACTCGCCCTGCAGTCTCGACCTACAAGTACTTAGGTTATAATATTTACATAATTCATACATAATAGTTTTCTCTAACAAATAGACACACTAATAACAATAAAATAGCGACTGCCCAATGTTAGATACATTCTGTACCTGTCCGTCGGTAAGTGGCTGCTCGGTTAAGATGTTTTCCACTTTTTACAGTAACGCTGTGGCGTGCTGGCCCACGAAAAAGTTTCTATACCAATCTCATAGATAAACTTTCCAGCTAGTTGCTAGGGGCAACGAATGTTGTTGATAGAGACTACATATTAGAGAAAATTTTATTTTCCGTATTTTGGTTTTTGTAAATATCTTTTTAATTAATATATCTTATACAAAGTCAATCGGCATATCATTAATTCAGCAAACCTATGGACCTCCTTCTATTACAACAAAAGTGTATCGAACTTCGCTTTACTGGTGACCCCGACGTGATTAACTAGGCTTTACTGGTGACCTGTTTTGAACCGAAAGTCCACGTTTGCAGTAAATGTGTGTGATTTTGATTTTGTTGCTGATTGCGATAATTCTGATACTGATTCACATAAAGATGTCGCTCTCAACCGATAAGAACGAAGATATTTGTCGTGTGGGCGTGCGCATTCCGCCGTTTTGGCCTGAAAAGCCGGCCATTTAGTTCGCGCAGATTGAGGGCCAATTCGCGATATCGAACATTACTACGGACAATACGAAGTTTTTCTACGTTATCGGCCAACTAGACCCGCAGTATGCTTCTGAGGTGGAAGATATAATCATCAACCCGCCCGACACCAACAGGTATGAAAAATTGAAGTCGGAACTTATCAAACGACTGTCCGCGTCACGAGAAAAGAAGGTCAAGCAATTACTTATGCACGCAGAACTTGGAGACCGTAAGCCATCTCAGTTTCTAAGACATTTGCAACATTTGGCTGGACCTGGAGTTCCCGAAGATTTTCTACGTACTATCTGGACCAGTCGCTTACCAAGTAGCACGCAAACGATAATCGCTTCGCAGATGACGTCTTCGCTGGAAGCGCTCGCAGATCTCGCTGACCGCATCCATGACGTTGTTTCGCCTACAGCGCACGTAGCATCAACATCAAGTGCCATACCAGGAAGCTCCTTAGAAGCCATGAACCAACAGATTGCTGAACTTACCAAACAAGTGCAAGCTCTAACTGCGCAGGTGAACCGGCATTCACGTGCACCGAATCGTTCAGACAAGAAAACGCGCGGTCGTTCTAGCTCCACACGATCACAGTCGAACTATAGAAAATTTCCTGTGTGCTGGTATCATAGTAAGTTTAGCAATGAAGCAAGTAAATGCGTAAAACCATGCGAATACCATGCGGGAAACGCGAACAGCAGTCGGTAATGGCGACGACCGATTGCCAAACTTCCGGTCGCCTATTTGTCACGGACGGCGCTACGAAGATGCAGTTTCTCATCGATACTGGCAGTGACGTATGTGTCTTCCCCCGATCGGCACTCAAGGAACGTCGTGAGAAAACAAATTATGAGCTGTGTGCGGCAAACGGTACACCCATTTCTACTTACGGCTACGCTCATTTAGTGCTGAACCTAGGCTTGCGCCGTGACTTCACTTGGCGATTCATCGTAGCGGACGTTACAAAGGCCATAATAGGTGTAGATTTTTTATCATTTTACAACCTCATCGTGGATTGTCGAAATCAACGTTTAATCGACAACACTACAAGCCTTACGTCCCCAGCTTCACCTGCACAGTCAACTGGGAACATTTCATCGGTAAAAGTTATTTCTGGAAATTCCGTATATCATAACATACTAAGCGAATACCCTGAGATTACTAGACCTTCCGGTGTCCACCGTGTTCCGAAGCATAATACCATGCATCATATACAAACTACTGCAGGGCCGCCAATAAGCAGCACACCACGAAGACTAGCACCGGATAAATTAAAAATCGCAAAAGACGAATTTGCAGATATGTTGAGGAACGGAACAGCCAGACCTTCAAAGTCACCATGGTCATCACCACTTCATCTTGCGCCTAAAAAAGATAACGGCTGGCGTCCATGCGGTGACTACAGAATGCTCAACGCTAGAACCGTACCAGACAGCTATCCCATTCGGCACATACATGACTTTGCACATTGTCTCTCCGGCTGTCAAGTATACTCGGTTATCGATCTCGTAAAAGCTTATAATCAAATTCCTGTCTGCCCTGAGGATATTCCGAAGACCGCAATCACGACGCCGTTTGGTTTATACGAATTTCCGTTCATGACGTTCGGACTACGTAATGCCAGTCAAACGTTTCAACGATTTGTGGACGAGATGCTTAGGGGCCTTGAGGAGTTCTGCTTCCCGTTTCTGGACGATTTTTTGATCTTCTCACCTGATCAGGAATCACACAAGAAGCACCTTCATCTGCTCTTCAACAGACTCAAGGAATACGGCATGGTAATCAACACGAACAAGTGCATATTCGGTGTATCAGAGGTAACGTTTTTAGGACACAGCATCTCAGCAGCTGGCACTAAGCCGTTACCATCAAAGGTAGAAGCGGTTGCGAATTACCCACCACCAAAAACCGTCAGAGAACTGCGAAGATTCCTAGGAATGGTGAACTTTTACAGAAGGTTTATTCCTGACGCAGCGCGGCATCAAGCGCCTCTGAATGCACTGCTCACAGGATCAGTTAAAGGTTCACATCCCGTGCATTTATCAGAAGAAGCTACTAAAGCATTCATCGCCTGCAAGGAAAGTCTCTGCCAAGCAGCACTACTTGCTCATCCAGACTGCCAAGCGAAGCTCGCTATAGTCACTGATGCTTCAGACACAGCAATGGGCGCAGCTTTACAACAGCATAAAGACGGCCTGTGGGAACCTTTAGCATTTTTCTCTCGAAAACTTTCGCCATGTCAACAGAAATACTCGCCTTATGACAGGGAACTTCTCGCCATCTACGAAGCAATAAAATACTTTCGTCACATGGTGGAGGCGAGAGCCTTTATTATTTACACTGACCATAAGCCCATAACTTTCGCATTTCATTCACGAAAAGAAAAGTGCTCACCAAGACAGTTCAGACATCTGGATTTTATTTCACAGTTTTCTACAGATATCAGGCATATTTCAGGAAAGGATAACGTTGTGGCTGACAGTTTATCACGCATCGAAGAGATTACTCAGCCCATCGATCTATCCAAGCTTGCTCAAGCACAAAGCACAGATCCTGAACTAGAACAACTTTTGGATAGCGATACTTCTCTACGCTTGACAAAAATCAAACTGCCTGGATCTCACACAGAAATCTATTGTGACAAGAGCAGCAATGTGGCCAGACCTTATGTGACCAAAGACATGCGACGGCAAGTGTTCGAAAACTTGCATTCTTTTAGCCACCCTGGCATAAATGCGACGACGAAACTGATATCGGAACGCTATGTATGGCCTAGTATGCGAAAAGATTGTAGAGAGTGGACTCGTTCCTGCCTAGCATGCCAACGATCAAAAATAACACGTCATGTCTCATCTCCATTAGCATCATTCAACTTACCTCGAGCCAGATTCATGAAAATCCACATAGATTTGATCGGACCTTTACCTCTTTCACAGGGGTATCGTTACTGTCTCACATGTGTAGATCGCTTCACACGATGGCCCGAGGCTATACCATTACAGGAGATAACAGCTGAAACAGTGGCAAAAGCTTTAGTTCACGGATGGATATCCAGATTCGGCTGCCCTGAAGATATCGTCACTGATCGTGGTCGACAGTTTGAATCAGAACTTTTTAAGCATCTGTCCCACATCATCGGATTTCAACGCAGACGAACTACAGCCTACCATCCAGCATGCAATGGACTTGTCGAAAGATTCCACAGACAGCTTAAAGCCGCTATTACATGTCATGCGACCAGCAGCTGGCTTGAAACACTTCCACTTGTACTACTGGGAATCCGGGCGGCATTTAAGGAAGACTTACAAGCGACTCCAGCTGAACTCGTATATGGAGAGACACTACGACTCCCAGGTGACATTTTTTGTCAATCGGCTGATGGTACAGAGGACTTGACAGTATACACTGAAAGACTGCGCACATTCGCCAAAAATTTGTTGCCATTACCAACTTCTCACCATGGGAATAACCGCTCCATATTCATTTTCAAAGATTTAGCAACAGCATCCCACGTCTTTCTAAGAGATGACACCTCGCATCCATCTTTTCAAGCAGCTTACACAGGCCCGCATGAGGTGATAGAACGAGGGGATAAAGTTTTCAAGCTCCGCATAAAAGGCAAAGAAGTCACGGTATCAGTCGACCGCATTAAACCTGCCTACATACTTCGTGAGTTGGACCATTCTCCCGCCGTGGCAGCACCTGAGACCCGAGACGCTCCAGTGACCACCACTCGATCAGGCCGAACAGTGCGTTTTCCAGAATATTATCGCCCGTAGGACGGTCTCTGGAGGGGGGTGATGTGGCGTGCTGGCCCACGAAAAAGTTTCTATACCAATCTCATAGATAAACTTTCCAGCTAGTTGCTAGGGGCAACGAATGTTGTTGATAGAGACTACATATTAGAGAAAATTTTATTTTCCGTATTTTGGTTTTTGTAAATATCTTTTTAATTAATATATCTTATACAAAGTCAATCGGCATATCATTAATTCAGCAAACCTATGGACCTCCTTCTATTACAACAAAAGTGTATCGAACTTCGCTTTAACGCCGTGGTGGGCAATTATAGACATAGGGACATACATATAGGGACACATAAAAAGTATTCCGATTTTTCCCTTTGCGTGTAAAAGCCGCCTGCCGATATTCTCACTGATTACCAGTCGTACTATCACTACTTAGATTTGATCGATTCATTATAATTTATCATTCTTACTAAATACTTACCAGATAGGTAAGTACCTAACCTATGTCGTAAGGGAGCGGCAGACCAAATCAATTGTTAAGATTACAGACAAACCAAAATTATAATAATTAGTACTTATAAATAAACTTCGTATTTATAATTAGTACTTAAATATGTACTCAGAATGTATATTAAATGAACTTGGAAAATATGATATTGGTTGTGATCAATCCAACAAAAACTTGGTAGGTCATTATGTGAGACTAGCGGCTCGCCCCGGCTTCGTACAGATATTATTTATATGTATTCTATCGCTTATGTTTATTAGGGATAATGTAGGATTATGATGGTGCACTACTTGCACAAGGTGTCGCTGTGTCGACTTGTTCTTTTCATCAGCAGAGGACTTCAATGTCACGTGCAACTTTAAAATTCATAGAGGTATATAGTTGAGCGTGTCCCTGCAACGGTGCGGGCGGGCGTGACGTCGGGCCACCGTTTAACTCGTCAGGTCATTTGTATACATTAAAAAAGTGGTAGAAAAAGTCTAAAACCGCTCGGATGTACGTTTTTGTCCCGAGAGCAACCAAACATTCGCGAGTGTCCTATAAATAATTATTTTAATAGATAAATAAAACAGAAAACAATAAAATGAAAACTCAATCTAACAAACCACTTAGGCAACGTGCCCAGTATGCTGGCAGCATTAACACGTTGAATGGCAATGCTCAATAAAAAGTAAAAAAAACTCCTCTAAACAAGTCTTAATTGTGTCCGCAGCCATCGAAAATGTCGAAGAAGTCGGTCCTGAACGAGCACTACAAGGGTCTGGTGGAGTCGTTCTCCATTCCGGCGGAGATCCACGAGGTGGACGGGAAGAAGTACGCCAGCTTCGGGGGCACCGTGCCCATACACTCGTGCTCGCCTGAACAGGTACCTGCAGTCCTACATAGTCGCACCAACTTGGAACTAGCACACGGTTTAATTATTGAATATGTACAGAAAGTAAAGTTGGTACATCAAAGGTTGTTACAGTATGAGAGGGTATGATAAATAATGAAACTCTGAATCCCACACTAGGGCAACCTGTATCGTGGGATGTAGAGTTTTCCACTGTCAAAGGTTTTATAATAAAGAATAAACAAGTAAACGTTAATAAATTCTCGCTAAGTGAGTGCCTAGTTAAATATGTGGGCAGAACGGTTTGTGGGTAGGTTGCAACCTATATAACTATAGGCCTTCAGCATGTCCACACCGCGCCGTGTCTGAAACAAGAATGATCCGTAGCACATCAATCGACCCCTTTATATAGCCAGACAGGTAGGGGCGCCATGACAGTTGCCGGTGCTGCCACTGTAATACATTTAATGCCACCACAGGGTAAATTACGGTGCTCGATCGCTGTGCATAGAGTTTATAACTGGACGTAGCCGCCGTCACGGCCATACTGACGTGCGTACGTCCTCGTACGCTTAGCTTCACTTTGTACCTGGTGAGGGACATCAGTGTCAGTGTTATTGCTCGTTCATCCTGACAATTAAATTGAGTTAAACTTGGAGTCAAAGTCAAAAGATCAGGTTTCAATTTCATTAGGCAAAAGTATTTTAACCTTCCAGTCATCGTCAGGGTTAACCCTTCAGGACCATTAGTATACCTTCATTTATAAAAAATGGACCGAATAATGCTAACCGGATAGATATCCCTATAGCAACCAAAAATCATCATTCCTACATTTTTTTAATGGACCAATTAGTGCTAGACCGGATAGATATCCCTTTAGCAACCAACATTTTTTTTTATGGACCATTAGTGCTAGTCCGGATAGATTATCCCTTTAGCATTCAGACACATTTTTCTTGTCATCATTTTTACATTCTCTTTTTTTCTCGATAAAAACGAATCGTTACTTTTTTTCCATTTTTCTTTTTCACTGGTTTTGGTTAACCCTGCAACTAAATTTGATATTAGTGTCACCCGACGTCACGTCATCATTCACATCACGTCTCGTCACGTTTCGCGTTGCTTGAAGAGTGATGTAGAAATGGGCAATCCCACTTCTGATGTGGGCAGAACGGTTTGTGGGTAGGTTGCAACCTATATAACTATAGGCCTTCAGCATGTCCACACCGCGCCGTGTCTGAAACAAGAATGATCCGTAGCACACCAATCGACCCCTTTATATAGCCAGACAGGTAGGGGCGCCATGACAGTTGCCGGTGCTGCCACTGTAATACATTTAATGCCACCACAGGGTAAATTACGGTGCTCGATCGCTGTGCATAGAGTTTATAACTGGACGTAGCCGCCGTCAAATACATTTTGTGAAAAAACAGTAACAGAAGACCTAAAAAACAAACAAACAAAGGAAGGTCTCAGTTTTAACGTGTGCTTTGTGTGTTGGGTGTCTGCGAAATGAGAGGTAGGTACCTATATGCAGTTATGGAAGATAATGAATATTATTGAGTAAAGTTAAATTAATATATTTATTTAATTATTAAAATATTCAGTTTGAAAACTATCGTGAGTATGATACATTTTAAAGTAACGTGCTGACACTCGTGAGTCGCGAGTCCCGCTGCGGCTTGCGTAAGTATCTGGCTCCAGAAGAAGGACATCGAATATGTCCGAAACCTGGTCGAAATAATTTCTACTTTTCATTGACGGGAGTTTAACCGTTACTAATTTTACAAAATGTAAAATATTTGCATGTAATCCAGCACAGCGCCCCCTAGCGGCCACTTTACGTAATTAAAGATATCAATGAAGTATTGTACGATACGCTACAATCAGGTATAGTAATGTTAAATTACAATAAACTAAGGTTTTCTAAGTATAGTGAGGCCAATGCCCTACTTTAGAAACACGTGATTCGAGGGCAGACCAATCATGATACATTTTTTTTATTTCCGCCCTACCTGTAACCAATGCTGCTCTATCTCAAATACGACTCTAGCTACAGCCCTGTATCGTCTCGTGTCGCCAAGTGCAGCTGTTGTCTGCAGGTTGTGGAGTACTCCAACCGCACGCACCACTACTGCGACATCTTCTCGGAGCAGCTGCTGGCGCCGCTGGCCGAGCTGGCCTACGTCCGGTTAGACGAGAATACCGCTGAGAAGGTACGCAGCTTGACACATTTTATTTTTTATTGAAACACCACATAGTGTCATAATGTGGTCCACATGACACTATTTTTTTTAGAAAAATAAAACTAATACCTACTGCTTTAGTCATTTTCAACACGGAAATAATAGGAAGTAATTTATTTGTATAAGTATGTAATGTATTGCTTTAAATTGCCTTTTGGTGATATTCAAAATCTAAACCAGTCAAACAAACAATATTGCCTACAACCAAAGAAATTCAAATTCATACTTACATACTTACAGTACAAAATACGAAAAGACCTTTCCCCGATACTAACTCTCTGATTTAGGTAACTTTAATATCAAACTTTTGGCTTCGCACCTAGCCCGTTAAAAAATAATCCAGGCGTGATGGAACCACAAGCGACGTCCCACGCTGGGGTTCAACCGCATCTGTCAGCTCGGCATCGTATTTTTTCACGCTCTATCCTTTTCTATCACTCAGGCTCGTCATTTACTAAAGCGAGAGATATAGCGCGAGCGCTACGCGTCGAAGGAAAACGTTTCCTTGCTGACCGATGCGGGCCCCGTTGAGCGCCAGCGCGTGGGGCGCGAAGGGCCAGGTAAGAGCGGGGCGCCGCGGGCGCAGGTGTTCATCAACCGCAGCAAGCGGCTGCTGCTGACGTCGAGCGACGGGCGCCTGGCGCAGTGGCGCAGCGCGCCCACCTTCGAGTCCGCCAACCGCTTCCTGCCGGGCGCGCCGCTCGTCTCCGCGCGCGGGGAGCTGCTGTCCGTGGTCACGGCCCGCTGCGGGAACCACTACGCCGTATCGCACTTCGAGGTCAGCTCACCTTCCGTTGCTACTTTACTTGTTCCTGGGCGGGGATGATGGTGCTCATCTATCCGTTGATTTTGCGCGTTTCTGTCCTTCACTCATTCATCACTGTATTCATCCCTGTAAAGTTTCTTGTAGCTTCTTCTTTACAGTTGTAATCGAAGCTTCGGATCAAAGTTTTCAATTCTGCATTGTGCCGGATTGCTTGCACCAGTAGTGAGAAAGAGAACTGCTTTTTTTTTTAACTCATATATTGTAATGGGCTTGCTATATTATTTGACAATAAGCACTTTGTAATTTTATATGCTTAGTGAAATAACTTAATTTTAAGTACCTAATATAATTGTGGCGTGCTAGCCCACGAAAAAGTTTCAATACCAGTCTAATAGAGAACTTTTCCAGCTAGTTGCTAGGGGCAACGAATGTTGTTGATATAGACTTCACATGAGAGAAAATTTTATTTTCCGCATTTTGGTTTTTGTAAATATCTTTTTAATTAATATATCTTATACAAAGTCAATCGGCATATCATTAATTCAGCAAACCTATGGACCTCCTTCTATTACAACAAAAGTGTATCTAATTTCGCTTAACTGGTGACCCCGACGTGATGACGTCTGTCGGCGATCGCAGCATCGGGTTTCTGGGGTTTTACCGATTGCTCGTCGCATCTCGGCCCGTGTGCCAGTTCAGACGCCTTACGGCTCGTGTCGGCCGCACGTTGTGGGCGTGCGCATTCCGCCGTTTTGGCCTGAAAAGCCGGCCATTTGGTTCGCGCAGATCGAGGGCCAATTCGCGATATCGAACATTACTACGGACAATACGAAGTTTTTCTACGTTATCGGCCAACTAGACCCGCAGTATGCTTCTGAGGTGGAAGATATAATCATCAACCCGCCCGACACCAACAGGTATGAAAAATTGAAGTCGGAACTTATCAAACGACTGTCCGCGTCACGAGAAAAGAAGGTCAAGCAATTACTTATGCACGCAGAACTTGGAGACCGTAAGCCATCTCAGTTTCTAAGACATTTGCAACATTTGGCTGGACCTGGAGTTCCCGAAGATTTTCTACGTACTATCTGGACCAGTCGCCTACCAAGTAGCACGCAAACGATAATCGCTTCGCAGATGACGTCTTCGCTGGAAGCGCTCGCAGATCTCGCTGACCGCATCCATGACGTTGTTTCGCCTACAGCGCACGTAGCATCAACATCAAGTGCCATACCAGGAAGCTCCTTAGAAGCCATGAACCAACAGATTGCTGAACTTACCAAACAAGTGCAAGCTCTAACTGCGCAGGTGAACCGGCATTCACGTGCACCGAATCGTTCAAACAAGAAAACGCGCGGTCGTTCTAGCTCCACACGATCACAGTCGAACTATAGAAAATTTCCTGTGTGCTGGTATCATAGTAAGTTCGGCAATGAAGCAAGTAAGTGCGTAAAACCATGCGACTACCATGCGGGAAACGCGAACAGCAGTCGGTAATGGCGACGACCGATTGCCAAACTTCCGGTCGCCTATTTGTCACGGACGGCGCTACGAAGATGCAGTTTCTCATCGATACTGGCAGTGACGTATGTGTCTTCCCCCGATCGGCACTCAAGGAACGTCGTGAGAAAACAAATTATGAGCTGTGTGCGGCAAACGGTACACCCATTTCTACTTACGGCTACGCTCATTTAGTGCTGAACCTAGGCTTGCGCCGCGACTTTACTTGGCGATTCATCGTAGCGGACGTTACAAAGGCCATAATAGGTGTAGATTTTTTATCATTTTACAACCTCATCGTGGATTGTCGAAATCAACGTTTAATCGACAACACCACAAGCCTTACGTCCCCAGCTTCACCTGCACAGTCAACTGGGAACATTTCATCGGTAAAAGTTATTTCTGGAAATTCCGTATATCATAACATACTAAGCGAATACCCTGAGATTACTCGACCTTCCGGTGTCCACCGTGTTCCGAAGCATAATACCATGCATCATATACAGACTACTGCAGGACCGCCAATAAGCAGCACACCACGAAGACTAGCACCGGATAAATTAAAAATTGCAAAAGACGAGTTTGCAGATATGTTGAGGAACGGAACAGCCAGACCTTCAAAGTCACCATGGTCATCACCACTTCATCTTGCGCCTAAAAAAGATAACGGCTGGCGTCCATGCGGTGACTACAGAATGCTCAACGCTAGAACCGTACCAGACAGCTATCCCATTCGGCACATACATGACTTTGCACATTGTCTCTCCGGCTGTCAAGTATACTCGGTTATCGATCTCGTAAAAGCTTATAATCAAATTCCTGTCTGCCCTGAGGATATTCCGAAGACCGCAATCACGACGCCGTTTGGTTTATACGAATTTCCGTTCATGACGTTCGGACTACGTAATGCCAGCCAAACGTTTCAACGATTTGTGGACGAGATGCTTAGGGGCCTTGAAGAGTTCTGCTTCCCGTTTCTGGACGATTTTTTGATCTTCTCACCTGATCAGGAATCACACAAGAAGCACCTTCATCTGCTCTTCAACAGACTCAAGGAATACGGCATGGTAATCAACACGAACAAGTGCATATTCGGTGTATCAGAGGTAACGTTTTTAGGACACAGCATCTCAGCAGCTGGGACTAAACCATTACCATCGAAGGTAGAAGCGGTTGCGAATTACCCACCACCGAAAACCGTCAGAGAACTGCGAAGATTCCTAGGAATGGTGAACTTTTACAGAAGGTTTATTCCTGATGCAGCGCGGCATCAAGCGCCTCTGAATGCACTGCTCACAGGATCAGTTAAAGGTTCACATCCCGTGCATTTATCAGAAGAAGCTACTAAAGCATTCATCACCTGCAAGGAAAGTCTCTGCCAAGCAGCACTACTCGCTCATCCAGACTGCCAAGCGAAGCTCGCTATAGTCACCGATGCTTCAGACACAGCAATGGGCGCAGCTTTACAACAGCATAAAGACGGCATGTGGGAACCTTTAGCATTTTTCTCTCGAAAGTTTTCACCATGTCAACAGAAATACTCGCCTTACGATAGGGAACTTCTCGCCATCTACGAAGCAATAAAATACTTTCGTCACATGGTGGAGGCGAGAGACTTTATTATTTACACTGACCATAAGCCCATAACTTTCGCATTTCATTCACGAAAAGAAAAGTGCTCACCAAGACAGTTCAGACATCTGGATTTTATTTCACAGTTTTCTACAGATATCAGGCATATTTCAGGAAAGGATAACGTTGTGGCTGACAGTTTATCACGCATCGAAGAGATTACTCAGCCCATCGATCTATCCAAGCTTGCTCAAGCACAAAGCACAGATCCTGAACTAGAACAACTTTTGGATAGCGATACTTCTCTGCGCTTGACAAAAATCAAACTGCCTGGATCTCACACAGAAATCTATTGTGACAAGAGCAGCAATGTGGCCAGACCTTATGTGACCAAAGACATGCGACGGCAAGTGTTCGAAAACTTGCATTCTTTTAGCCACCCTGGCATAAATGCGACGACGAAACTGATATCGGAACGCTATGTATGGCCTAGTATGCGAAAAGATTGTAGAGAGTGGACTCGTTCCTGCCTAGCATGCCAACGATCAAAAATAACACGTCATGTCTCATCTCCATTAGCATCATTCAGCTTACCTCGAGCCAGATTCATGAAAATCCACATAGATTTGATCGGACCTTTACCTCTTTCACAAGGGTATCGTTACTGTCTCACATGTGTAGATCGCTTCACACGATGGCCCGAAGCTATACCATTACAGGAGATAACAGCTGAAACAGTGACAAAAGCTTTAGTTCACGGATGGATATCCAGATTCGGCTGCCCTGAAGATATCGTCACTGATCGTGGTCGACAGTTTGAATCAGAACTTTTTAAGCATTTGTCCCACATCATCGGATTTCAACGCAGACGAACTACAGCCTACCATCCAGCATGCAATGGACTCGTCGAAAGATTCCACAGACAGCTTAAAGCCGCCATTACATGTCATGCGACCAGCAGCTGGCTTGAAACACTTCCACTTGTACTACTGGGAATCCGGGCGGCATTTAAGGAAGACTTACAAGCGACTCCAGCTGAACTCGTATATGGAGAGACACTACGACTCCCAGGTGACATTTTTTGTCAATCGGCTGATGGCACAGAGGACTTGACAGTATACACTGAAAGACTGCGCACATTCGCCAAAAATTTGTTGCCATTACCAACTTCTCACCATGGGAATAACCGCTCCATATTCATTTTCAAAGATTTAGCAACAGCATCCCACGTCTTTCTAAGAGATGACACCTCGCACCCATCTTTTCAAGCAGCTTACACAGGCCCGCATGAGGTGATAGAACGAGGGGATAAAGTTTTCAAGCTCCGCATAAAAGGCAAAGAAGTCACTGTATCAGTCGACCGCATTAAACCTGCCTACATACTTCGTGAGTTGGACCATTCTCCCGCCGTGGCAGCACCCGAGACCCGAGACGCTCCAGTGACCACCACTCGATCAGGACGAACAGTGCGTTTTCCAGAATATTATCGCCCGTAGGACGGTCTCTGGAGGGGAGTGATGTGGCGTGCTAGCCCACGAAAAAGTTTCAATACCAGTCTAATAGAGAACTTTTCCAGCTAGTTGCTAGGGGCAACGAATGTTGTTGATATAGACTTCACATGAGAGAAAATTTTATTTTCCGCATTTTGGTTTTTGTAAATATCTTTTTAATTAATATATCTTATACAAAGTCAATCGGCATATCATTAATTCAGCAAACCTATGGACCTCCTTCTATTACAACAAAAGTGTATCTAATTTCGCTTAATAATTTTGACTTGTAAAAGTGCTAAACTTAGCCTATTTGCAATAAATCTTTTGACTTAGATGCTCTAAAGCAACTACGATTCTAAATGTATATCTAATCAAAACAATTTAATGTTGATACAACTAAAAAACTATTTTTTCCTTTTCTTAGAGTACCTTTAGGATAGGCACTCTGAATTACAATCTAGCCACAGATTGAAGGATACGATTTTTAATGTAACTTAAATTTCTAAAAACCTAATTCTAAGATTGTGTCCATTAACACTAATCTTATTGTCTCTATTAAGGCGAAGATACTTTGTTCAGGTGTTCTTTCTATGTAGCACAATTTTCACTAATATCTATCTAGTTCGTTGACAAAGTTGTTCAAAAGTAAGCCAACATAAGACCAACAGTCACCAACATAGACTTCATCACCACGTGAACGTCGAGGCAATCCAGCTCCTCGACCACACCAATATAGAAGACTTTAAAGGACAAAACCATTTGAGTTAGTGTAGTGTTATAATGGTGTAGATTCTGTGTCGAATTCTCTAAAACTAAAGTTAACTCAAAGTATGGCGGTACTCTTCTGATAAAGGGGAAATGAAAAGACGGAAATATGTAAATTTCGTTTAGCTTTAGAGTATGCGACACAGAATCGACACCAGTGTAACTATAACATGGTGCGGTGGGGAGAGACGCAGACAAATGTCTGCCTCGTCAGCGATGTGGTTGTTTTATTAAAATTTGTATAACGTGTTTTCATTTCACAGACACAGACACTTGTTTACACAAAAATTGTTTATTTCTAGGGTGACGGCGGTTACTTCGACACTCCCCTTCCGTGGAGCACGTTCTCCCCCCCTCCCGGCACGTTACTGTACGGCGACCGCTTCTTCGACTCACGTGACGCAGCTCGTGCCTACATCTCGTCTCTCCCTCCCGCGGAGGTGTCCTCCTCGCTCCCCCCCTCGCCTGTGCTGTTCGTGGGGGGCTCGACGCGAGTGGCGCTGGTCGCACACAACGGCCGGCAGATGTCGCACACGTATATTCACGGGGTTATTAGTACCGACATAGAGTATTTGTAGGAGTTTATTATTACGCCAGGTCTTTTAGAAACAATATACAAAAACGTAAAAAAGAGGCGTGGCCATATCGCACCTTTAATAATAAAGTGAATCAAGTCAAAAAATTGGGATTCGCCGATTTTGTAGTAAAACGATTTCTATGCTCCTAAAGAATAGGTACAGTTTAACAGCCGCTGCATTCACGGCTATACGAGCGAAATAAAGGAACGTTCGTCTCTTTTTGATTGACTCGTCGATCCCTTCCGAAATCACAAAACGAACCAATTAGAAATGCTCCAGCAGTGATCAAACTGAGACGTGTGCTTGAGTGGAATAATTCAAAATAAATCATTTTATCAATTTTTCTTTTTTTTTCTAAAATTTTAATTTAATGGTAAACAGCATTATATATTAAAACACCTTGTTTCATACTATATTTTTACTAACAAAATGCATTAAATACTAGTGATGCATTTGTTGCAATATTTTTTTACATAAAGACTGTACTAATAAGTATTGTGTCATGAAGTATGATTAAAACTTGACGAAATTTTTAATCAAAAAAAGATCTGCATCACAAAAAATGTTTAATTTTTATTTCAAACCTCAATATTTTAGTAAATATTAATAATTCTAATTATTTTGAAGTCCATTTATGTCCCACCATCGTTTTGACAAAACTTTAAAGACATTTTACTTTTTAAAGTGCTCCAAAAATCGAAATATTCGCTGAAACAGTCAGCGGTAGACTAGTGAAACTTTAAACGTGATTTCCCAACAATCATGAATTTTGAGTTGATTCACTTTATTTTTAAAGGTGCGATATATGTCTTTAGATGGAAAACGCTCCCTGCGTTGGTGGAGGGCAGGGGTTGTTTCATTTCAACCCCAGTGCGCATTTATTCATATTTAGGTATAATATTGTCTTATGAAAAAGTTATGTGTGATAAATTGAATGCGCAGGAGACAGCTAGTAAACGAAAGAAAATGATTTTGTGTAGTGTATCTAAAAAACAAGCAGAAAACCAAGGCTTTAGATCCTGTAGTCTATCCCGCGCTCGTATAGATATGTTACTTGCGCATGATTCATTAAAGCGTTTAAAATGTATAGAAAATATTAGTGTAGTACAATAACAAATTCTACTTACGAACCACTAATATCAAAAGACACTATCATATCAATATATCACTAATAGAATGTTTGAAATGAAAACTTCTTTAGGCGCGTTGAGCTTTTTTTTTTTCAAATCTGTACTAGATACAATTTATATTTAATAGTTTTATATGGATGCAATTATTTTTATATTTATAGGAATAGAAAATAAACTGATTTGTATTAAAATCAACATGCGTTTTATTTTTTCAACAATAACAATAAATATATTAATCAACATTTTCATTTTATAACATGATTTGATTTAGTCCAATTAGTTCTCATGTCAAAATGATTAATTTTATCATAGTCGAAAGTATATAATAATAATAATATGTGTGGACATCTCACACAACGCCATCTGGCCCCAAACTAAGCAAAGCTTGTACTATGGGAACCAGATAACTGATACAATACTTAGATACTTTTTGTTCGTAAATACATACATAGAATACAAACTGTGTGTGACTATCACGGATATTTATTTTATTCTGTAGTCCCACGTAAATAACTTGTATTTTTTTTACATTTACACAATTTGTCATTCAAACACTGCTACCATGATGTTTTGGACGTTTTAACACTTACATATTTTGTCCATGATACAATAATTTGGACATTTTGAGATGTGAACCAATTGGACCAAATGCAAGATTTACTTATAATTAAGTAATGTTTAACAATTATCTATCTTTTTAAATAGTAATTGTGACTTATCCACGGAATGGTAGATCACCCAACGATCCCATAAAAGTATTAAGTTTATCTTTGATAAACCTATAATAACCCAAAACCTTATATCCAATCCAGTCTTATATTGCGACCAAAGAACCCTTTGGTTGCTATTAATATTACAATTTTCATTTTATTTACGTAATAAGCCGTTACTGACAATTTATCTATTAAATTTGTCATTAGACCATGACTAAAATCACAACCGAGCACAGACCTACAATACTTTCGCTGCGATATATTGTATATGGCGTACATGGTAACGCCATCTAGTTGTTACTAGTGTAAACTGAATACTTCAACCTAAGCATGTCGTGCTTACCACCTTCACAGATATGAAATGTTTTTACGGCCAATATTCATTTTTAATAATAATAATAATAATAATAACACTTAGCAATCACATACATAGGTCCTGGACCCTAACTAGGATCCCCTACATCTAGGGACAAGGAACTACGAGGACTGTGGTCTGACAACACCCAGACTCAGAACAACTATTTGAGCTTATTTTTCTGTGCACAAATACTTGCCCTTGCGTGACTAGAGAGAGCGGTTTGATAGGCACTAACCAATTTAATATTTTTTTAAATTCAAATAGATATAGATAATAATGTATGAATTCAAAAAGTGGCAATTTATTTCTATATTATTACTGAATTTGTTTCATGTAAGTATTGGCATTTTTCCGTTCTCGAAATCTAAGATACTTGCGTTTTAGCCAACCGCCTGATCAGCCGGAGAGCTTTGACAAATCATAAAGAAGTTGACGTTCGTTATAAGGCCAACGTCTGACGACTCAAAAAATAAAAAAAAACCAACCGTCCATACATTGACTCCCACCATCGCAACCAACCAATCTGATACAAGTTGGCGATGGCCGTCGTTGGTGTCATCAGCCAACTAATTCCAAGCATAGAGGTAACTAGAAAACAGTGCTGAAGTTACCCCCCTGTCTTATGACATGAATATTGTGTAGTACTATTTTTTTTGGTTTTTGTATTTGTTACCTCGGTGTCAATAAAGAGTTTATCTATCTATCAGGCGCGCCGCGGGGCAGGCGCGCGCGCCGCCCGTCAGCCGACGTAGAGGCGCAGCAGGTCGCGCTCGGCGGCCGGCAGGCGCGACACAGGGCAGGCGCGCGCGCCGCCCGTCAGCCGACGTAGAGGCGCAGCAGGTCGCGCTCGGCGGCCGGCAGGCGCGACACAGGGCAGGCGCGCGCGCCGCCCGTCAGCCGACGTAGAGGCGCAGCAGGTCGCGCTCGGCGGCCGGCAGGCGCGACACAGGGCAGGCGCGCGCGCCGCCCGTCAGCCGACGTAGAGGCGCAGCAGGTCGCGCTCGGCGGCCGGCAGGCGCGACACAGGGCAGGCGCGCGCGCCGCCCGTCAGCCGACGTAGAGGCGCAGCAGGTCGCGCTCGGCGGCCGGCAGGCGCGACACAGGGCAGGCGCGCGCGCCGCCCGTCAGCCGACGTAGAGGCGCAGCAGGTCGCGCTCGGCGGCCGGCAGGCGCGACACAGGGCAGGCGCGCGCGCCGCCCGTCAGCCGACGTAGAGGCGCAGCAGGTCGCGCTCGGCGGCCGGCAGGCGCGACACAGGGCAGGCGCGCGCGCCGCCCGTCAGCCGACGTAGAGGCGCAGCAGGTCGCGCTCGGCGGCCGGCAGGCGCGACACAGGGCAGGCGCGCGCGCCGCCCGTCAGCCGACGTAGAGGCGCAGCAGGTCGCGCTCGGCGGCCGGCAGGCGCGACACAGGGCAGGCGCGCGCGCCGCCCGTCAGCCGACGTAGAGGCGCAGCAGGTCGCGCTCGGCGGCCGGCAGGCGCGACACAGGGCAGGCGCGCGCGCCGCCCGTCAGCCGACGTAGAGGCGCAGCAGGTCGCGCTCGGCGGCCGGCAGGCGCGACACAGAGCAGGCGCGCGCGCCGCCCGTCAGCCGACGTAGAGGCGCAGCAGGTCGCGCTCGGCGGCCGGCAGGCGCGACACAGGGCAGGCGCGCGCGCCGCCCGTCAGCCGACGTAGAGGCGCAGCAGGTCGCGCTCGGCGGCCGGCAGGCGCGACACAGGGCAGGCGCGCGCGCCGCCCGTCAGCCGACGTAGAGGCGCAGCAGGTCGCGCTCGGCGGCCGGCAGGCGCGACACAGGGCAGGCGCGCGCGCCGCCCGTCAGCCGACGTAGAGGCGCAGCAGGTCGCGCTCGGCGGCCGGCAGGCGCGACACGGGGCAGGCGCGCGCGCCGCCCGTCAGCCGACGTAGAGGCGCAGCAGGTCGCGCTCGGCGGCCGGCAGGCGCGACACAGGGCAGGCGCGCGCGCCGCCCGTCAGCCGACGTAGAGGCGCAGCAGGTCGCGCTCGGCGGCCGGCAGGCGCGACACAGGGCAGGCGCGCGCGCCGCCCGTCAGCCGACGTAGAGGCGCAGCAGGTCGCGCTCGGCGGCCGGCAGGCGCGACACGGGGCAGGCGCGCGCGCCGCCCGTCAGCCGACGTAGAGGCGCAGCAGGTCGCGCTCGGCGGCCGGCAGGCGCGACACGGGGCAGGCGCCCGAACGCCGCACGTGCCGCGAGATACACGCGTAGCAGAATATGTAGCTGGAACATATACAAGGTGGAATTTAATTCGATCTTTTCCTTTAATGTATGTATACAGTCCATGCTATAGAACGCTCCCATATAACTAAATCAAAAAAGTACTTATTAAATAAAACTTAAATCTAGGTATTACCAAATTACTGCAAATTTAAATTCTAAAGAAAAGCCATGCGACATTGAACAAAGCAAGTGTTTTATTGCCTACGAAACATTTACAAAGCACTCAGCTGGTGCCCGCGCTGTGTGTAGCGTTAAATAGATATTTCGGCTGTCATGCAGTTATTTTAAGAGGCACTAAATATTAAAACCATTTCTGTTTTAAATTGGACCTTGTACGAATATTCTACAGCATGGTCTGAGTACATTTAAGGAAAAGAGTGAATTAAATTCCACCGCGTATATTGGGGCATCATTATAGCTCATACAAAAGCTAGGACACCATTAAAGGTGGAAAATATTAGTCAGGACATTGTGCCTACAAATTCCATTTCCATATTTGTAATTGTAATAATATTACGACGACTCGTCAGTCGTCAGGTTGCATTCGATATACTAACTTGTAAATACCTACTCTAAATAAATTAAGTTACGATGTGCTAAAAACATTTAATATTTTTTATGGTCATCGCTTGCCTCTCATCACCTATAGGAACACGTAGGCACATTAGGAAAAATATCATTAAAAGTGAAATATATTATTTGGAACATCTTTGAAGATGGAATTTATTATTCGGGACTTTATTAAAGCTGAAGAGTATTAACATGGTGTTACATGCACGTTACTGGAGAAAGAAAGAGCGAAAACTTACCTATTTTTATTATTAAACCATCTAAAAAAAGAAAAAAATAAACAAGAATATTATATATGTAATATAAATCTTACCCAGAGACCGGTAGCACCGTAGGTATCTTCCAAACTTGCAGACAGATGGGGCATCTGTTCTTATAGCGGACAGCTTTCTCATCCCTCTGGAACCGGGGAATATCGTGTTTACTTATTTTAACGTGAGAAATTATTATTATTATTATAATTTTTTATTTGATGTGAACAATAAAGAATTTATCAGTCTCCGAACTGTCGTAGTACATTACCTGCGGCGGCGGTGGCGCGGGTAGCGTAGCGGCGGTGGATGCGGCTCGCGACTCCCACCAGCGCAGGAACTGGACCCCGAAGGCTCCGTACTCCGCCGCCCGCAGCGCCGCGCGGCCCAGCATCGGGAACGTCACTACTGCGCTTCTGCGGACCGACAACATTAAATAAATAAATATTTGTTGACATTTCACAGAGCGCCATCTAGCCCCAAACTAAGCAAAGCTTGTACTATGGGAACCAGAATACATATACACATAGAATACAATATAACACCCAGACACAGAACAAACATCCATGTTCATCACACAAATGTTTGTCCTGGGTCGGAATCGAACCCACAACCTACAGTTCAGAAGGCAGGGTTACAACTAACTGAGCTATCGAGTCAGTCCATTCACATATTGTAAAATTATCTGCTAACATATATCACAATGTTTAATCAAAAACCTGCAGTGTGTACTCACTCCAACGCTGTATTATTGACGACATTTCATTTTTCGGAAAGTACCAATATTCGATAACCATTTCGGGATAATCCTCTAAAAAGCTCATATAAAAATAGTATTTCTCAAGTTGTTGTTCAAAAACAAAATGAGGCTAAATGATAATCGACGAGGAAAAAAAGCGCAATTACTTATTCTGTGTCTGGGTGTCGTGGGACTATGGTCCTCGTAGTTTCTGGGTATGTAATCGTTGGGCGTTATTTATTTACATAATATGCATCTAATTCAATTTGACATAGAATTGAATTTGAAATAGTGATCTCTGTTATCTCACTGAACACATCGCTTTACTACACTCACCCAAACTGTCCGCTCTGTAGACTTCCCATGATCCCCCCATGAGTGATCCCATCATCATACTATACACATAGCTATACCACACTCACCCAAAGTGTCCAGTAGAGAGAGCCCTCCCGAGGTCTCCCCAGGAATGATCCCCGTCGTCCCGGGGCGGCGCGTCCCGCAGCGCGAGGCCGAGCGCGGCCAGGCCGGGGGCGTGGCTGGCGGCGCGGCCGGCCACGTACCGCGCCAGCTGCACCACCCGGGCCGTCCATGTCGCCAGGTGCACGGCCGAGTGCACGCGGATGGCCGCGTGACGTAACCGGCCTTGGGTGCCCTGGGAACGGTTTGTTATACACTGTGAATTTTTTGACGTGGAAGGTCACATCCAAAAATATGGGAATAACAAAAAAAGGCCTAACACCGGTCGAGTTATTCGACTGTATCTCGTGAGTGTTAGCCGTGTAATAGTTGTAGTTAACAAAAAAGGTTTGGAGTTTAGGAGCCGACTTTGAATAAAAGCTAAACTTAAATTTTAATTATTGTTTTTAGATGCAAATTATACATGTTTGTTTGTGAAAAAACACACCTTGTATATATTATTGCGCCATCTCATAGTGACACTTACGAGAAGGATAGCATTTTGGGAAGTTATGTTAACCCATCTAATGCTTTAAAAAAGACCATTAAATGAGTATAAATTGCATGAAAAGAAATGGATAATTAAAATGCTTACAAATGTGTAGGTGAGTATGTGTAATATTCCTTGAGTTAAATGGCACAATAAAGGAATGGCCTAATTTAAAAAAGACCCTTCCTTCTTCTTATGTATTATCTATTAAGTACTTCAATCAATGAATTATTCCAAACATTATCCTATTCCCCATGCTTTCAGATTTTGCCATCTATGCCCAGTTGAAAGATTCAATCTGTATACAACTCCCTGTGAGAGGAGGCCCATTCCTACCAGTGAGTGTATGGGATGATAATATTTAAGACTAGCAAAAAAATTAAAGTACCTTTCATTTATCATCAACGTACAGGTTTACAGGTGGTTGCAAAATATCATTTTTAAATTTTAAAACACTGTACTAAAATAGTAATAAATACCTTTCCAAGTCTCCCTTCCTCATCATCTTCCCTCCAACATTCCACAATCTTCTCAAATTTGTCTCTTAGGTATGGCACCAGAACTAGTAACAACAAAGAACCTCGCTCCAGGATATCTGGCAGCCTCTGGCCGGAGGAAAACTCACTGGAATATGATATGGGTACTCTGAGCAACCCGTAGAAACTTTCCGAGAAGGATGCCGCTGGAATTAAATATGCATTTTTGTTGTAGTAACCTATTCATAAGCATTAAATGAATAGTACTTATAGTAAAGCCCAATTAACCTTTATAATAGGTAAATATTATATTCTAAACAAATATTTCAAACCATGAATATACAATATTATAAATTATATTATACATATAGTATATGTATAGTAATTCTATAGTTTTCATTTCAATTTCTTTGACAGAAATGCAGCCAGCACTTTTGTCATTATGTACTTGGACACCTTATATATTTATATGACAGTATTTATGGTTTCTTTTTATTTAACTAACTTGACCTAATAATACATAATCAGTACATTAATATTATGATCAAAAAGTTATAAAAATTGTCAATAAATATTAAATATGAATTGTTTGGTTACTGATAGTAAAGTTAATTACCATAGTGCTTCAGATAATGGTACTGCAAACAGCAATCAAAAAGTAGATACAGCTCATCAAACCAGCTCACACACCAACCACACTTGTTTGGGTATACCACCGCCAAGTACTGCAGACCAAAGTACTAATTATAATGGAGTTTATGTTGAACATGAGGCGACAATAATAATAGCTAAACTTATTTAACATGTGAATAATAATTATTAATATGTTCCTTGTACACAACTGTCACTATGGTGGATTGAAAGACTACATACTTAACTCTTAATATTTTGTTATTTCACCATGTATGGATTGATACTCTACACCCTACAATAATGTTTATTATTAGGTTTGCAACGACAGGCAACATACAGAATGTAACAACTGGAACACATAGAAGATAGGCACTTGGCTTGAAAAACATCATTGGGAGTCCCTGTTATCCTCTTTCTTAAATTATATGAGAATAATCTTCAAGATTTCATACCTACAAATAAAATCATCTTTCATTGTATGAAGACGTTTGATGCCTATTATATCCTAACCCTCCTGAGCTTCACATCATCACACCAGCCACTATATCATCACATTATTTTCTTACCTAACATCAGCAACTACCTAACCACTTTCTGAATATGCACGTCGAAATGGAAGTGCCACTTTACCTCAATAACTTTTCTGAGCGCAGGCTTCGCAGTAGCGCCCAGAGCCTCCTGTGCGGTCACTTGGAACACCGACGGGGTTCCTTGAAGAGTCCGGGTAAGATGAGCTGCGTAAACTGCCATTTTACACAACACTTACGGTTTATAAGTTTTACATTTTACACACAAACTAGATAGAGATGTTTTTTGATTTTACAATTATGTAGTTTTTTTTTGTTTTGGTTTTGGCTCCACACTTTTGTGTATTTAGCCAGTGTCAAGTAATTAATTTTTCAAGTTAATTTATATTATACATTTATGTATGTTGTATGTCAGGTGAAGTCACGGTCCAAGTGATCAAGTCAAGTCATAGTCTAGTCAAAGTCATACTCCTAGTAAAGTGGTGGCAACTTTACTTGAAGCTTCTATGGAGTTTTGGAAACAACACGAAAAGGAACGTTTCACCATCATTATACCATTTTCCCACACTCACGCTCGTAATCCAGCACTGAACGAATAGAATGCCACCAATTTTATGCACTAACACTGAAAATAACACAAGTTTTGGAAAATAATACAATGCGGTGACGCAATCTTTTTCGCGTTCCCGCCAAAAGTCGTGTTTATTTTATTATACAAAAATACCAAAAGAGAGAGGCTGATAGAGAGAGGCAGGAAGCAAAGAGTATAACAACTGTCTTAACAGAACAGGAAGTACCACAGATTAAAGAAAATACTCTTCTTCTCTCCGTTTAATGGCTTGCTATCGCTTTTTAGGAAAAATTCTGCCAATGTCAAGTGAGGAATTATATATTGTACGGTAATGTCATGTCAAAGTCTTATTTTTGTCAGTCACATGTTGAGACAGATTTTGTTTTGCGATCAATACTATTATGTCTACCTAGTCTTCAGTTTGCGATTGTTTTTTTTTTTTGTCAGTGAGTATTGATAGATAGTGAAGGAAGACCGCAGATGTGGAAAAACCAATTTCTCCACTAGCACTGGCAGAAGTGACCGTAAGAGAGAAGGATAAGTAATGCCCATCACTGTCACTGTCAGTGTCAGAAAAAATGTGGAAATGCATTCGAAAAACAATAGAACTCTTCTGTAAAAAAGTACAAATTTTTCTGTTGAATTGAATTCAAATTGCAATGATTGAGCAACAAGCAAAAATTATTGATTTTTATTTTACTACCCGTTTACTACACATAATTATGTAGGTATAATATATATATACAGGGTGTAACAAAAACCCTGTTATATCCGCGAGCTGCGTATCCAGTGTCAACTCAAGGTTGTAGTAATACTAGTTCTATTTAAATACGAGACATACAAAACTTACGTGTGCTTTTTATTAATACCTTTTATGCCGTTACTAAAAATGTTTACGACCTCAGATATTGACAACATAGGTACTTGCACCACCGACGCAGCCTGCTGCCTGTTGCCCGCACCCCGCACCACCCGCCATGCTACGCTAAGTCACCGCGCATACCTACTGCGACGGAACTAGAGGCCATTCCACAGATTACTTCTTATGCGTTTTCCATACGTTTATGTGCCCTATACCACATACCACAACGTTGTAGGATTGCGAGACCGTAACTTAATGACGTAAAAGGTCTCTTTGACCAATAGTGGTAAGCACACGAGTGCTGCGTGCCGTTCTGCCGCACTGACATATTCTAATCATTTTACGTCAAGCAAAGGCTAAACAATCGAATTCACGTGTGATTTTGTATTGTTAAGAAACAAGATAGGTACATCATTTTTAGCTCTTAAAAGAGCTTTCAAAAACACATCACACAAATGCTTCTACCAAGGCACATTAACATATTGTAGTATTCGTCGTTAGAATACGACATCACACTCGACACTAAATTCGCGACGATCAAACTGGAAACGACTAAATAGCATGAGAGAGCACGTGCGACTGAGTGTAAGCCGCGGGCCGCGCCGCACCTATGCCGAGTGATGCCGCGCCGCCCGCGCACCCCATTTCCCCGTAGGCACACAGGTGCAGGAGCGGCATCCTACAAAAGAGCCGACAAAGGCGGCCCCCGTTTGTCGGTTCCGCGTTTGCTCAAACTCAAATTAAAAATAGGCACGGCTTGTGTCATAAACATTTTTGGGAAATGGTATTATTTTTTTGTGTTTAGATACTGCGTGTAACTTCAGATACGTATAACTTAGGTATTGTTAGACATTTTTATATGACTACTTGTAATGATCTGTACACATACTTCATTTATTTAACAGGGTTTTTGTTACTCCCTGTATATATATATATTATACGTTGTAAGAATGCGGCAGATATCCAACGCGGCTGACATAAAACAACAATTTAAAATATATGATTATTTTTTAGTTTCAGTCTCAAAATTTTACTCAATGTAATTTGTCGAGCATTTACGAAATTGAGTTTATTGAAGTAAAACTTCTTTACGCACGCTTGACTTGGGGAGTAAGCTGGCGAGGCGAAGGGAAGTTGAAAATTGTTGGTCAACGTAGATCTCCATTGTCAACAACAAAGTTAAAATTTGTATTATTATGTAAGATTATGTAGGTAGGTATGTCCGGTAAAATGACAATTTACAATTATTGTCAAAATGGCGTACGCACGCTTTATTTAATGTTAATGTCATTCGACATTAACATTAAACAAAGCAAAAACAAAGATAGATGGAGCTAATGTCTACTTCAGTCGTATGGTCTAAAGCACACTCGTTTTTTTAAAGATAGCAATGCTTTACCTAAATACTTATACACACCTTTCATGTTTTTACATTTTTACTAAATATGATAAAATCTATTGTAACCCTTTTTCTATCCATTGTCTATAAAAATACGTTTTATTAATAGTACAATATAAAAGAATTACAATTAAATTGTTTATGCTCACAGTCACAATAATGACCACGCCCAACCCGGCTGATCACGTTATTTTGGGAAAAATTATCTACCCCTAGATAAGTGTGGTTTCTGTACCAATGTGTACTGTTGGGTGTTGTGGTATATTTTATGGGTGCCTAGATACAGATAATTCTGACAGCCTCTGTGGTGTGGTGGTTGAGCAGGTTGGCTCATAACCCGGAGGTGCCACGTCGAGTTCGCTTCCCCTGACAGGACAAGGATTTGTGTACAGGAAAAAAAGTGCAAGCACTCGTTGTGAGTCTGGGTGTTGTGGGACCAGACACAGGTAATCCTGGTAAGGGTCCAAGATGTATGTGATGGTTGAGCGTACTTATTATGGTCCATGTTTGATGGATTCATTGTATCCTGTTTCCTGTTACCTCAATGATTTTGCAAGAACAGGGCTAACTTGACGCAGTACCTGGAATCTGCAGGATACCCAACTTCTCTTTAACTTACAGCAATCGTAATAAAAATAATAGTAGGGGTTTTTAATTTAATCTATATTAAAAAACCAGCGATCGTTAAAATATAACTAAACTATAAATAATAGTGAGTTTAAAATACTAGATAGGTGCTTATGACTTGAAGATTCATGTGGAATATTTTATTTCAACATCCGCATTGAGGTACCGACGTTGTCAATAGGTACATAATTAGGCAGTTGCTGACACTCACGGAATATGTTTTGGGAGATAAATCACAGTACAAATGACTATCGTTTATGGCGCATATTATAAAACAAGGACTTTAGTTGTTTTTGAAGTGCAAAACTACGCCTTAACGGTGTGAACGAGTTATGCGTCAGACACGCAGACGAAGAATATTTTTACTACTTATGTCAGACAGAATAAAATCATTTTTTTTTAATTAGCAACGCATTTGTTTTAAAAAAATCGAATTTATGAAGTTGATGACTTCTTTACACACCCTTGACTTGGGGGTAACTCAGTAAGTAAGCCTCACCAGGCGAACGGAAATTGATAGGGAGATATACTAATATCTTTCTCTCTACGCGAAGATAGAAAGAAATAGTGAAGTTTCGTATATTAACTTTTGTGTGTATATTACCGGGGCAAGAGAGATGGAGCTAAAGAAGTTTTACTTAAGTCGTGTGGTCAAAATCTTACTAAGTGGTAGGACTTTTCTGCAAAGTTCGTCTAGGTTGGTACCACCGCTTTGCCAGTTATTCTGTCGCCAAGCAGTAGTGGACAAGCACTGCTCACTCTATGCTTTAGAATTCTGAGTGACACTGCAACTGATATGGGCAGCCGTGTCGCTTAACATCAGGCGAACCGTTAGCTCATCACGTCATTCCTTAACATAAAAACAAACTCCTTTTTTTCTTATAAAGAAATGTGTGGGTATCTCAATATTTACATCAAAGTTATTATTCTGCAAGAGACTCAGACCTCTGTCAAGAGTTTGACCTGTGACAAAATCAAATTGTAATCATTATCTTGGCCTGCAGGTAGTACGGTAGAAAGTACGACTGTAGTACCACAGGGATTAAGTTAATAAAGTAATAATTGCCCGTATTATAACTGGTAGTACCATGGGTAAAAAACTTTCCGTGTTACTACTGAGCTAGTTGGCAGTATATAACCACGTTTATAATAGGTACCATGGGCTAGAGTTATTGCCCGTCTCACTACTGCTAGGAATAACCGGTAGTACCGCGGGCAATAAACGGTCGGTTTGTTTATACAGTATGATTTTATTAATACATGACAGTACGGGCATATCTGAATCCGGAGGCTATGATTACCTACATGTCATGTCATGTCATGACATGTAGGTAATCATAGTCCAGAGATACGGAAAAACTGCTTAAGCATTTACTCATTTTGTATGACAACGATATTTGCGTAGTTAATATTTTGATCAAGCATGAGTTCTCCATATAAATTAGTTGTTTTTATCAATTTGGGCGTTACATTGTATTACAAATATAAAGTATACTATCAGTTATTTGGTTTCCATGGTAAAAGCTTTGCTTAGTTTGGTGCTAGATGGCGCTGTGTCAAATACCACACATTTTTTTTAAATGCTGCTAATCGACTCTAAAGAGTAAATATAAAGCTAATCGACTCAGTTTCATGTAAAGTTCGTTTCATTGTATTGGAAGATAAACATCGGATCTGTAGAAGTCTAATTTGATTAAAAAGTTTTCTCATTTAATTTGTAGGTGATCTGGTATTTACGTTAATAAACCATAACCATAAAATGTTTACAAAAAAATCATACTGTTGTATGATTACGACAAATTTATTTGTTTGATCTGAATAACTTGATTTTTAATTATTCATAACTCAAGAAATTTAAGCTCTTGACACGGTAGGGACCATGAAAATAACTTGAATTTCTTGTATTAATTAATTTTTTTATTATGCCCTAAACGGGTTCCTTTATACAGGTTTATCTAAACATCACACCACAGGTGCACAGAATAAATAATAGTACAAACCAGACGCCTAATCTATATTATAAGTACATCTGCTTACCTTAATATTATGAGAGGAGATTGAATCTTCTATCTATACATATAAAATTCAAAGTCAAAAGTTCAAAGTGACTGAATGATAGACTTATATATCAACGCACAGCCTGAACCGCTGGTCGTAGAGACTTGAATTTTGGAGGATGTGTTCTTTGTAAAGTGTAGGTATCCACTAAGAAAAGGTTTTTCAAAATCCTTCCCCTAAGAGGGTGAAATGTTTAATTATTTGTATTAGTTGAATTATTTTCCTATAGGCCACGCGGGCGAAGAAGCTTGTATAACATATGTGGTTTTAAACAGGTTACATATTTATAGACGTCGATTCTCAATCAACAAACATACCATAACCGAAAAATTTCTCAGAATAACTGATATGGGCAGCCGTGTCGCTTACCATCAGGCGAACGACTTGCTCATCACGCTATTTCTTAACATAAAAAAAGATATAGGTAACGATCTAGGATATATTAGGTCTTTACCTATGAAATTGCCGTTTTGTTTGAAAAAAGTTAAAGTATTTTTTTTTCGAACTTATTTATTTCTTTTATTCAAAGTAATCACCCCTGCAATCAATGCATCTTTGCCAACGCTGTGGCAGTTTATGGATGCCCTTCTTGAAAAAATCAGCAGGACGGGAGACAACAAACTCTTCAAAGGCGTTTTGTACTGCCTCTCGGGAATTGAATTTTTTTCCCGCTAAAAAGTTGTCCAAATTTTGGAAAAAGTAATAGTCGGTAGGCGCAAGTCTGGTGAGTATGGCGCATGAGGGAGAGCTTCCAAACCCAACTCATGCAGCTTAGAGACGGTCTGTTGTGCAGTATGGGGTCGCGCGTTGTCGTGAAGTAGCAGTGGAGACGACCGATTGACCAAAGCTGGTTGCAGACGTGCGAGTTTCGCCATCATTGTGGTCAGTTCTTCAATGTACACATCTGCAGTAATGCTCTCGCCGTTTTGTAAAAAACTATGATGAATCACACCAGCACTAGACCACCAAACTGTGACCATCACCTTTCTAGGGGTCATTTTTCGTTTTGCACATTGCTTTGGTACCGAACCAGGATCTAACCAACTTGCTGAGCGCTTTCGATTGTCAAAAAGAATCCATTTTTCGTCGCACGTATCAATTCGGTTCAATATTCCTTCATTTCTGTGCCTGTTAAGCAGCGCAAGGCAAGTCTCGACGCGTACGTTGCGCTGGCGATCGTTAAGTTCGTGGGGCACCCATCTATCAAGCTTTTTTATCTTGCCAATCTGTCGCAAATCGACCAATATTGTTTTGATGCTAACATCAAAAGCTGCTGCCAGCTCAGCTGTAGATTGAGATTCATCAGCTTCCACAATCGCCTTTAATTCATCATTGTTGACCAAAGTTTCCGGACGACCACGAGGTTCATTTTACAAGTCAAAATTCCCAGAACGGAACCGAGCAAACCAATAACGGGTTGTACGTTCGTTTGTACAGTTCTCTCCGTAAACGTCGTTGATGTTACGTGTCGTTTGTGCCGCGTTGGTGCCACGACGGAACTCATATTCCATAATTACACGAAATTTCAAAGTATCCATTATGAGGAAAAATGTTGAAATGTAATGAAAATACAACGCTAATCAATAAACAAAAGACTTATATTGTAAATAGAATGTCATATTTTTAAAACAAAATTAATTTGAATTTAGAATTCATAGCCAATCAAAACTTTTTTTTGTTTGAAAAAGTCTGTACTGCAATACGGCAATTTCATAGGTAAAGACCTATTATTTATTGTTGATTTTCTTACGATAGAACTAAAAGTAAGAGACTAAGCAAATGTTTGATATATTGCTCTGTAGAAATAATATCAGTTGATATTGTTTACTAATATATATGAATATTGTGATATTGTGATTTGATTACTATATGTATGGTCAGAATACATAATTATATTTAAATATGGTTTTGGTATAAATTCATTAATGTATTCAATTAAATTCATCCAAATACGGCAGTAGTGTGCCACGCACGACACTGACCCGCGCAGAATACCTACTAGGTTAGGTTATGCATGTTTGAACAACACAACGCCCTCCCGCCCGGTGACACTGTAAAGGTTTGTAGAGACCAACTGCATAAGCCCGTTCAAAAAAAAGTGGTTAAGTTAATTAGTTCTATATTATTTATGGCTCTTCTCTTTCTCGTTTTTCTTACATTTGACTACTGCATGCACCGCTCGGACAACAAACCAAGACAGTTCGCTCTAGTTACATTGTTTTTAATATTCCGATGTATTGCACAATTATTAAGCTGCGAGTGCCAATGTCTGGCGACTGACCGCGGTCCGAGGTTCTCTCCATTTTAGACGAATGTTTATGACTCCAGTAACCAGTTAGAATAGACCTTAATTTCTTTGTATGACTCATAAAAGTAGAAGCCTTGACAGACGCAAATGATGGATAAATTGATAGACGCAATGTTATCAGGTCAGTGGCCTTCCATCGAGTGCAATTTGGAATCAATGCACACTCGTGCATTGCAGTTGCATAACCTGATTCCGCCATCATCGTTCCACCATCGGACAACCAGATGTACGAAAGAACACCATCGATACATGTTTGATATCTAAATAAATAATAACTAAAACTATAGCCTTCGTCTTCAAATCGAGAGCGATCAGGTTTCTTCTAGGCAAGCATGTTACATCCTAGACCGCAACGTCATTTACCATCAGGTGAGATAGTGGTGGCTTTTTTTATTGTTTGATAGATTTGCGATCTATCAAACAATAAAAAAAGCCTCATCAGTTTTATTTATTTATTAGTAAAATTGGTGGTGGTCATCGTAATTGAAATAAATTTTCAAGGTTATATGTAACTGTTATAACTTTTACGATATTAATATGGTATAACATAAAAAATAAAGTATTAAAAGTGTTTAATGTCTAAATATTGAAAGCTTATGAATAAACTAGCGGCCCGTCCCGGCTTCGCACGGGTGGACATTCATTTTTTAAACATTTTGGCACAACATTGTTTTCCTGCAATTGAAATAGCCTATATTAATCAGGGATAATGTAGCATTCAAATGGTGAAAGAATTTTTAAAATCGGTCCATTACTTTTTGAGCCAATTCGTTACAAACATACTTTTTTATGTTAAGGAATGACGTGACGAGCTAGCCGTTCGCCTGGTGTTAAACGACACGGCTGCCCATATCAGCTGCAGTGTCACTCGGAACTCTAAAGTATAGAGGTTCGCGTGACACTGCACTGCGCACGTCATCCAGAGACATCAGCACAATCCAGTAATAAGATTACTAAACTGTGAGATCAGATCATAAAGTCTCATTTGCCCAGTAATTTCACTAGCTACAGTGCCCTTCAAACCAGTACACAGCAGTGCTTGCACACTACTGCTTGGCGGCAGAATAACTGGCAAAGCGGTGGTACTTACCTAGACGAACTTTGCAGTAAAGTCCTACCACCTAGTAAACTTACATACAAATCTTTCCTCTTTATAATATTAGTATAGATATAGATAACGCCCGGCGATCCCACACATAGATCCTGGACCCTATCTTGGAGTCCCTGTGTCTAGGGACCCAGGAACTACGAGGACCGTGCTCCCACAACACACAGACTCAGAACAAGTATTTGCTTTAGCTTTTCTTCAGTACACAAAACTTACTAATTAATAGACACTTGTCCTGTCAACATTATAAACCTTTGAATTATTATTTATAAATAACAGAAAAATGAAGAGTCTTGCGTTTGAGCACATTATTTTTGATGTTATAATAATTATCAAGTTATATTACAAGTGGCAATGAATGCATATGGGGAACTTGTTCATTCTCCTCTTGAAATATTCAGGAGATGTAAACAGTTGTAATCACGTGGTTTGTGACGCTACCAGTTACGCTACGAAGGTCACGGGAGCCCTAGAGTGCTATGTATTTCATATTTATTTATTTACATTCATGTACAATTTAAATATTATGTCAGGTTTTAACAACTAGTTTAGTAGGTACATGAACCCTGTAAGGGCGCTTGCAGCTGAATGCGATTAAAAAATAAATTTATTGATTTCAATTACAAATAGATATATCGTCAAAATTTAATAATATAATATAATATTTTCAATAATATAATAATTTAATATATTTATAATAATATTTCATCAGACACAGAGCTAAAATGTTTCTGACAGTAGAGTTTAGAGTTAGTCACAACTGTCCTACGGAGGTTGCCGCAATGAATAACAAGGTGGGTGAAGCCGCAGCATTGAATCCGATTGGATAATATATTGACGCCCATATTAAGTACTATGCCTGTGGGTTACAAACTAAAGGTTAAAAGGACGGCCAAACAAAATGGTTAAAGTAAAGCTAATCTTAAACTTAAGGTCACAAAAGTATAAATTTAGTTATAAGTAAACATATATTTCACTAGTTGCGCCCCGCGGTTGCACCCGCGGATAAAATGTACTTTAATTATTTACTCATCCCACGGGAAAATTTCACTTTTCCGGGATAAAATGTAGCCTATATATTAATCTAGTGTATAAGCTATCTTGGTACTGAATTTCATCTAAATCCGTTCAGCCGATTGATCGTAAAGGAGTAACAAACTTTCGCCTTTGTAATATTAGTGTGATGATGTGATATAATATTAGTGTGGCAGTGTGATAGTGTGATTATCTCAATTGTGATAAATTATAAATATTTATAAAACACAGTAGAAAAAAAATACGGCACTGTAAAGTTTCTTGCAGCTTCTTCTTTACAGGAGTAGGTAATCGAAGCTTCGGATCGGAGTTTTCTGTTCTGCATTGTGCCGGATTGCTTGCACCAGTAGTGAGAACGAGAACTACTTTTTTTTCAAACTCACATATTATAATGGGCTTGTTGTATATTATTTGACCATGAGCACTTTGAGCATTTAATATGCTTAGTGCACATTGCAATAAATTAATTTAAAGTACCCACCTAACATAATTTTGACTTATAAAAGTGCTAAAAATAGCCTATTTGCAATAAATCTTTTGACTTTGACTTTGTATCGCCTGGTGTTAACGGCCATTTTTAACAGTTGCCGTGTGCGGTACTCTAAAAACTGGCCAAGTGCGAGTCGCACTCGCGTACTAAGGGTTCCATACAACTTTAACATTTTTTTTTTATGTTATTGAATGATGTGACGAGCTAGTCGTTCACCTGATGTTAAGCACCACGGCCGCTCATAACAGAACAGTGTCACTCGGAACCCTAAAACATAGAGTTTCAAGCGACACTGCACTGCGCACATCATCCTGAGACATCAGCACAGTCTGGTAATAAGATTACTCCACTGTGAGATCAGATCATAAAGTCTCAATTGCCCAGTAATTTCACTAGCTACAGTGCCCTTCAAACCGGAACACAGTAGTGCTTGCACACTACTGCTTGGCGGCATTTGTGACAAGACCAAAATAAAACAGCCTCTACATTGAATAGTGGTTGGAAAACCTTTACTGCAAGTCCAACTCACACTCAAACCATAGAACCATGGACGTGTTGGTGCGGCCATCGAATAAATAATATTGGTCTTTACCTATGAAATTGCCGTTTTGTTTGAAAAAAGTTAAAGTATTTTTTTTTCTAACTTATTTATTTCTTTTATTCAAAGTAATCACCCCTGAAATCAATGCATCTTTGCCAACGCTGTGGTAGTTTATGGATGCCCTTCTTGAAAAAATCAGCAAGACGGGAGACAACAAACTCTTCAAAGGCGTTTTGTACTGCCTCTCGGGAATTGAATTTTTTTCCCGCTAAAAAGTTGTCCAAATTTTGGAAAAAGTAATAGTCGGTAGGCGCAAGATCTGGTGAGTATGGCGGATGAGGGAGAGCTTCCAAACGCAACTCATGCAGCTTAGAGACGGTCTGTTATGCAGTATGGGGTCGCGCGTTGTCGTGAAGTAGCAGTGGAGACGACCGATTGACCAAAGCTGGTTGCAGACTTGCGAGTTTCGCCATCATTGTGGTCAGTTCTTCAATGTACACATCTGCAGTAATGCTCTCGCCGTTTTGTAAAAAGCTATGATGAATCACACCAGCACTAGACCACCAAACTGTGACCATCACCTTTCTAGGGGTCATTTTTCGTTTTGCACATTGCTTTGGTACCGAACCAGGATCTAACCAACTTGCTGAGCGCTTTCGATTGTCAAAAAGAATCCATTTTTCGTCGCACGTGACAATTCGGTTCAAAATTCCTTCATTTCTGTGCCTGTTAAGCAGCGCAAGGCAAGTCTCGACGCGTACGTTGCGCTAGCGATCGTTAAGTTCGTGGGGCACCCATCTATCAAGCTTTTTTATCTTGCAATCTGTCGCAAATGGACCAATATTGTTTTGATGCTAACATCAAAAGCTGCTGCCAGCTCGGCTGTAGATTGAGATTCATCAGCTTCCACAATCGCCTTTAATTCATCATTGTTGACCAAAGTTTCCGGACGACCACGAGGTTCATTTTTCAAGTCAAAATTCCCAGAACGGAACCGAGCAAACCAATAACGGGTTGTACGTTCGTTTGTACAGTTCTCTCCGTAAACGTCGTTTATGTTACGTGTCGTTTGTGCCGCGTTGGTGCCACGACGGAACTCATATTCCATAATTACACGAAATTTCAAAGTATCCATTATGAGGAAAAATGTTGAAATGTAATGAAAATACAACGCTAATCAATAAACAAAAGACTTATATTGTAAATAGAATGTCATATTTTTAAAACAAAATTAATTTGAATTTAGAATTCATAGCCAATCAAAACTTTTTTTTGTTTGAAAAAATCTGTACTGCAATACGGCAATTTCATAGGTAAAGACCTATTATTTAGCATAGGTGCTTGGACACGCGCAGGGGATTGTAAACACATTTAAATAAAAACTGGATAATATTCAAGGTTGTTGTAAAGATTGCTTATTCATTGTGAATGTTATTGTTTTTTAACAGTTATCCGGTTTATATGCATTAAAAAAACAGCATCAAGCCCAAGCATATACGTCAATGAACAACTTAAATTATTTTTTAAATCTGATATTTGCTATTTTGTTTGATGATGATGATGATGCTCGCTTCATACTGTTGGTATTTTAATAATATATAGGACTGACGCATCTAGTAATAGGCTACTAGTGAACACAGAAGGCTACCGAAACAACTATCGATTTGAAAAGGGCAACACATTCCTCACGCGTTCCCGTATCGAGTACATCTTGGTCTGTGATACTTACAAAATAACATATTTTGTTTCATTTAGCCTAGAGGCACCTCGCGGTGTCACCCGCTAAGTTAAACTGATTTTTAAAAGTTCCCAGGCTTCTAGGATACAATTTTAAATAGTTAGTAATTAGTATTTACCTAGTAAGGGTTGATTGATTATCCGCCTTAATCCTCCCCTGGCATTAATTACAATGGTCATAGCTTAGAAAGATTATTACAATTATGTAAGTAATAACCGTTACACTATTACAATATATAATAAATACAATAAATAATAGAACAATATATAATAAATACAATAAATAATAGAACAATATATAATAAATACAATAAATAATAGAACAATATATAATAAATACAATAAATAATAGAACAATATTTTACTGTTGATAGATATTATTGGTTGCACCATTAAAATATATTAATAAAATAAATAACACCCAACGATCACAATCATGGATCCTGGACCCTAAATAGGATTCCCTGTGTCTAGGGACTCAGGAAATACGAGCGAGGACCGTGGTCCCACAACGCCCAAACTCAGTAAGTCAAATATTTGTGTTTTTTTTCATGCTTAATTTTTTTTTGTCCTTCCGCGGGAATCGAACCCGCCGCCTCCGGGCTATGAGCCAACCTGCTCAACTACCACACCACAGAGGCTGTGAAGTAACAATATTTCAATGTAATTTTTTTTGTAAACGGTTTTATATTATTACCTATTATTATTACTACGTTCATTAATTTTGATGATCAATAAACCATATCTAAAATCAATATAATCGTGTGTAATGAGACTGTTTGTCTCGCTGAACGGATGAGGTTGTTCATTGAGATTTATTACTATTCATATTTATGACCATTGTATGTGTGATGATTTATTATCAGATTTGAGTTTAAGTGAGATTACGTATAAGATTAATGATTATTATAATTTGTTATTATGCAATGATCAAGACACTTTTTTTAAAATTAAAACGCCAGAGTAATCAAGATAAAATTACCAGAAAATACTATAGTACTAGTAAATATACTAAATAAATAAATATTTGTGGACATTTACACACAACGCCATCTAGCCCCCAAACTAAGCAACGCTTGTACTATGGGAACCAGATAACTGATACAATACTTAGATACTTTTTGTTTGTAAATACATACATAGAATACAATATAACACCCAGACATAGAACAAACATCCATGTTCATGACACAAATTTTTATCCTGGGGGGAATCGAAACAGCTACCTACAGCTCAGAAGGTAGAGCTACGAAAAATTGAGCTAGCACGCTAGTCAAACTGTTTTTACAATTTTCATATTTACATCCAAAACTAATTAAAAGCTGAAACCTACCTTGTAAGTTATAATAGGTTATCCTATGAAATTGTCGTTCTAGAGTACTGGCCATTTCATACAAAAAAATTTTTTTTGGCTGAGAATGTTAACTTCAAATTTATTTTATTTTAAGAACATGTTTTTTTTTCAAAATTAATAATTTGCGTAATTTTAAGCGTTATATTTTCATTGCATATTAGTCATTTTCGTCGTCATAGGTACCTACATTTACCATTCGTTTGGAATATGAGTGCCGTCGCGGCTGCAATGCAAAGCGGTATATAAGCAACATCAACGACGTTTACGGGGCGAACACTAAAAAAGTTAAAAGTCAAAAGATTTGTTGCAAATAGGCTATTTTTAGCACTTTTACTAGTCAAAATTATAAGAGGGTAAAATAACTTTAAAATAAGTTATTTTACTAAGCATATAGAATTACAAAGTGCTTATTGTCAAATATTATATAGCAAGCCCATTACAATATATAAAATTAAAAAAAAGAAGTTCTCTTTCTCATTACTGCACTGCCGCTACACCACAAACTAACGCACCTCCTGTTATTGGTTTGCCCGCTGCCGTTCTGGAAATTTCGACCTGAAAAAGGAACCTCATGGTCGTCCGATTTTTATTATATTTATAATTATTTTTATATATTTACTGAATTACATATTATAAGATTTGAAACAAGCCTGTGTGCACGAAAAACGTTACCATATTAATATTAGGTCTTTACCTATGAAATTACCGTTTTGTTTGAAAAAAGTTAAAGTATTTTTTTTTCGAAGTTATTTATTTCTTTTATTCTGAGTAATCACCCCTGCCATCAATGCATCTTTGCCAACGCTGTGGCAGTTTATGGATGCCCTTCTTGAAAAAATCAGCAGGACGGGAGACAACAAACTCTTCAAAGGCGTTTTGTACTGCCTCTCGGGAATTGAATTTTTTTCCCGCTAAAAAGTTGTCCAAATTTTGGAAAAAGTAATAGTCGGTAGGCGCAAGATCTGGTGAGTATGGCGGATGAGGGAGAGCTTCCAAACCCAACTCATGCAGCTTAGAGACGGTCTGTTGTGCAGTATGGGGTCGCGCGTTGTCGTGAAGTAGCAGTGGAGACGACCGATTGACCAAAGCTGGTTGCAGGCGTGCGAGTTTCACCATCATTGTGGTCAGTTTTTCAATGTACACATCTGCAGTAATGCTCTCGCCGTTTTGTAAAAAGCTATGATGAATCACACCAGCACTAGACCACCAAACTGTGAACATCACCTTTTTAGGGGTCATTTTTCGTTTTGCACATTGCTTTGGTACCGAACCAGGATCTAACCAACTTGCTGAGCGCTTTCGATTGTCAAAAAGAATCCATTTTTCGTCGCACGTAACAATTCGGTTCAAAATTCCTTCATTTCTGTGCCTGTTAAGCAGCGCAACGCAAGTTTCGACGCGTACGTTGCGCTGGCGATCGTTAAGTTCGTGGGGCACCCATCTATCAAGCTTTTTTATCTTGCCAATCTGTCGCAAATGGACCAATATTGTTTTGATGCTAACATCAAAAGCTGCTGCCAGCTCAGCTGTAGATTGAGATTCATCAGCTTCCACAATCGCCTTTAATTCATCATTGTAGACCAAAGTTTCCGGACGACCACGAGGTTCATTTTTCAAGTCAAAATTCCCAGAACGGAACCGAGCAAACCAATAACGGGATGTACGTTCGTTTGTACAGTTCTCTCCGTAAACGTCGTTGATGTTACGTGTCGTCTGTGCCGCGTTGGTGCCACGACGGAACTCATATTCCATAATTACACGAAATTTCAAAGTATCCATTATGAGGAAAAATGTTGAAATTTAATGAAAATACAACGCTAATCAATAAACAAAAGACTTATATTGTAAATAGAATGTCATATTTTTAAAACAAAATTAATTTGAATTTAGAATTCATAGCCAATCAAAACTTTTTTTTGTTTGAAAAAGTCTGTACTGCAAAACGGCAATTTCATAGGTAAAGACCTATTATATTATACTACTAAGACTAAAACACTGGTTATTGTAAAATTTTGTAAAATAATTATTACAAATAAAGATATTTTGAATTGAATTGGTCGTCCGAAAACTTTGGTCGACAATGACGAATTAAAGACGATTGTGGCTGTTGATGATACTCAATCTACGGCTGAAATCTTTCAACGTTAACATCAAAACAACATGGCTCCATTTGCGTCAACGCATTACTAGATGGTAGATCTTTTTTGCAAAGTTCTTCTAGGTAGGTACCACCGCTCTGCCAGTTATTCTGCCGCCAAGCAGTAGTGTGCATGCACTACTGTGTTCCGGTTTGAAGTGCATTGTAGCTAGTGAAATTACTGGACAATTGAGACTTTATGAGGACTGGTTCAGCACATAAATAATGCCCTAAACCAGGGGTCAGCAACCTGCGGCTTGGATCTTTAGTTCCACGAAAATATTATTTAAATTTATACAACACAACACATTTATGAGTAGTACAATTGATTGTAGGCCAGAAAAGTTTTTGTGACTGTTTGAAATTTTTTATATCGTAATTTATGACTCTTCAGACTCAAAAAGTTGCCGATCCTTGTCCTAAACGAAAACTTATGAACTATAAACCTAGAATAGTGATGGTGACTGTATGGTGGTCCAGCGCCGGTGGGATTCATCACAGCCTCCTAACAAACGGGATGAGCGTTACTGCAGATGTGTACTGTGAAGAACTGAACACAATATAACGGAGAAGCTCGCACGTCTCCATCCAGCTTTGGTTAATCGCTTTTTGCTGTAGCTGTCAGAAAGGTTCTACAATGTGCAAGGTTTTTGCACTCAGGAGGTTAATATTACTTCATTAAGCTTATTAAGACTTAAGAATAGATTTCCACGCAAAGGTTCTAGAACCTTTTCAAAACCTAAAATTTTACTGTAGGGTATTATATACTACCCTAGTAAATATTTCTGTATATTGTGTATGTATTCTAAATTCACTCGCTAAGTACTGATAACATTTTTCCTTGATTCGAAACTGATGTTTAACTTTATCCCATTTGCAATTATATTTAAATGTGTTCTACAACCTTCTTGTCATTAATATTGAGTGGGTTTGTATTTACGTATGATTGTAATATTTCTATAGAAGTGAAGGTAAACTGGTAAAAATAAGAAGAATGGCCATTCTTAGGCATCGACATTAGTGCAAAAGTTTGATTGATTGATTTCCTATTGTAGACACAGTGACTAATTTGATCTTGAGGTGCTCGAGCTCGCATTATGCAAACTAGAGCTAGAGATCCGTCGGCCGCTTGTGAAAACTTTGCTGTGAACTTCCCATGAATTTAAAATGAAGCAGACGAATAAATAGAGACAGACCGTCCTAAATAAAGAAATCGTTGAATTAAAAAACACCTAACGAAAAATCAAGTTTAAAATGTAAGTAATTGAAATGATCTTAGTTTCATTTCCAACAACATTCTGATTACGATGACAAACTTTCTATAAATATTCTGAGAATACATTGTGTCCCTTGGTACAAGCAGCCGCTAATCAAACATGTTTTTCTTATATTTTCCTTAAATTAAAGTATAATAATAATAATTACACCCAAGGACCACATACATAGATTCTGGACCCTAACTAGGATTTCCTGTGTCCAGGGACCCAGGAACTACGAGGTCCATGGTCCCACAACACCCATACTCAGAACAAGTATTTTCACTTTTTTTTCTGTGCACAAATTCTTATCCTGTCGTGGGAATCGAACCCGCCACCTCCGGGTTATGAGCCGACCTGCTCAACCACCACACCACAGAGGCTGTCAAGGCTGAGGTGTATGTATTTATACATTTAGTATTAGGGGTAACGGTAAAATTCGATTTATTTTTTGTAATGGTACTTCAAAACTTTAAATATTGATTGCTGCACCCTGTGGTGCATGTGCAACATTCGGCGGGCGGGGCACGTCGCGGGCTGTCCTGCCGCTGTCGGCGGCGGTCTGTGCAGGCCGCGCGGTGGCAGCAACCTCGACGCATACGGAACCCAACGGGTGTCGACGCGCTCTGCGCCAATCTTACCATGTGTCATGACATATTATAAATATATGTTCCTTTAACGCGTAAGAGACCAGTCCTCGCGGGTGCGCTGTCATGAAAACGCTGGGAAATGAACAATGCTAAAACACAGTCCACTAGATAACTAAACCGTGGATATATAACTCAGAACCTTCATTATAACATAACCAATATTTTGATTAATACTGCATGAGTTTTAAAATTACGCATGTTTAATATTGCGTGATTTTTAATTTAATTTGTTTGTGGTAATTGTGAGTGAAATGTGGTCGTCCGTGGTGCAACTGCTGATTGTAGTCGCGGCCGGCGTCACGGCGCGGGACATCTCAGGTATTGTCGCAATTCGTTATAACAAATAACATAAGTTAGAATAAACGAAATCTACATGTTGCAAAAGGTATTTGCTAACACATATTTTATTAAGCAATTTTAAGCATTTTTGCGCCATATTCGTATAATATCGGCACATTCCACGACTGGGGCCAATCTCACTCTACCGGTCAAACAAACATTGTATCGGTACTTCGTTTGTTGTGGCTTAAAGAATAAAATAACTATTTTATTTAAAATATATAATCACCAATATTCAATTTAATTGATATTTCAATCTCCTTACTCCTTATAAATTATGGAACCGTTAATATAGTTTTGATCGAAATCTATAAGATTGCTTTTCTACCTTAAATGGATTAAATACTATCACACTAATATTATAAAGGCGAAAGTTTGTATGTGTGTATGTTTGTTACTCTTTCACGCTCAAACGGCGGAATGGATTTGGATGAAATTCGGTACCAAGATAGCTTATACACTGGATTAACGTATAGGCTACATTTTATCCCGGAAAAGTGAAATGCTTCCGTGAGATGAGCTAATAATTAAAATACTTTTTATCCTTGGTGAAACCGCGGGGCGCAACTAGTAATAATATAACTACCACTAAGCACCTCAGTCCAAATGCTAGTCCAGCCCACTACCGGCAGGTGGCGTACCCAACATGCTGGCAGCATTGCCCCGTTGACTTGCAATGTTGATTAAATTGGAGAATCATTAATTATTTACACACTGTGACAGCTTCCGTGGTGTGGTGATTGAGCAGGTCGGCTTATAGCCCGGAGGCGGCGGGTTCGATTCCCGCGGCAGGACATGTATATTTGTGCACAGAAGTGCAAATACTGGTTCTGTTTCTGGGTGTTGTGGGACCATGGTCCTCGTGGTCCCTGGGTATTTTGATACAGGAAATCCTGGAGCTATGTATGTGATCGTAGAGCGTAATTATTATTATTATTTCCACCGCCTTTAGCCATATTATATACAAACAATTATATACTGACTATATATTATGTGCGATGGCTAAAAGCCACGCTGCCAGAATAACAAATAGGAAATTGTTCTAACAACTTGTCCAATTATGACGTCACGATCAGGGCCCAGAGCTTCGAGCATATAGAGATTATCTAAGGCCCAGAGGGCAATATCCGCGTTCATTAATATATTTTTTTCAATCGATCCATTTGCCGAATGAATGGCCAGTGAACCCACTTCATGGCCAGTATATAATTATGGCCGTAAATTTCCCCTCTTTTCGGGGGAAATAAAACTACAAACAAATGTACTAATGTCTATTTAAATTTTCTATTTTACGAAAATGTTTACATTATGCACGCATCGCATCACGCACTCAAGATAAATGCCATTATGTAATACGCTATAAATAATGGCGGCAAGGAACCCACTTACCTATTTATTTATTTGTTTGTTAAATACACTGTGAACTTACAGCTACGTCAAAACATTCACATTGTTATACTAAGTTCTTATATGGACTAAGCAATATATATTTATAAAGCCGACTAATGGGGTCAGTATGTATGTCAGCATCTTGGACTTCGCTTAAGAAGCGGTTGATAACAGCTACAGCCCTTGCCGTTGGAGCATTATGAGCGTGCCGCGTGCGTAAGGCAGGAGGCGCAGCAAACAGCTGGTGGCGACGTCTTTGACCCGCGCGGATGTAGTTTTGCGGTACAAAGTAGTGTAATCTGCTTAGCACTGAAGGATTGACTACCTCGTTACGCATCAACAGGCAGTAACGTATAATTAATAATAGTTTACGTCGAAGCTCCAACGTTACAAGACCCACCATTCCCGATACAAATAATGAAGGAAAAAAAAAGGGATCCATACGCTCTTTTATAGAGATATCTTGCGAACTTTCGCTGCACTCTTTCGATCATGACGGTATATTTTTTAGTCCTCGGATCCCAAACAATAGCCCCAAATTCGAGTGCGCTACGGACATATGCGTTGTACAGCATAATGGGAATGTTCATATCTCGAAATTGGGCAGAACCTATGCTTTGTTTATGGGAGTCTTGTCGCCGAGAGAATGCCAATAGACATGCACACCTATATTTTATATTAGCTGCACCCTTCGATTTCACCCGCAGATAAAAAAAGTAACCTATATATTAATCCACTATATAAGTTATTTGTAGTCGAAATTTCATCCAAATTCATCCAGCCGTTTGAGCGTGAAAGAGTAACAAACATCGATACATATAAACTGTCGTGATTATTATTAGAATTTATTAGCATTGGTCTGTGCAACAGTATTTAGCGTTATCATTGTCAGATGAAGCCCAAAACATAATTTTGGGCAATAAAATAACACGTTTTTTTTCGCCATCTATGACCATTCTGTAAAAATCAGATTGAGTTTTCAAACATGTGTCAAAATGTAATTTAAATCAAAAGCACTATCTACTACTGGCGATATCAACTTTGAAGCAAATCACCGCCAACATAACTTTCTACCCCTTATTTACCACGTTAGGGGATGAATTTCAATAAAATACGAATCACATCTTCCATCAAAAGGTTATGCAAAATAGGTTATTAGTTAAAAAAGGTTTATGCAAAATTTGAAGTAGATTGGATCAAGGAATCACGTTGGCCCATATAAACTTTGCCCCCGTTTTTCATTTCCTTAGGGATAGAATTTTGGAAAATTCCTTCTTATAGGAAACGTGCATTATACTAAGTACACACCTCCAAGTTTCAGGTCTCTCCGATCAGCGGTATAGGCTGTGCGTTAATCCGTCAGTCAGACATTCAGGACAAATTTTATGTGTGGATTGAATTGTTTACTAACAAGATGAAAAATTCCATTTAATATAAAAACCGGACAAGTAGCCATAAAAGCTCCAGTTTTAACGATTCTTATTGATCTTGGTCCTATCGACCTTTACGGCATTTGCGTCACAGCTCGTGGGACCATTCGGTTATTATTAGCTCTGCATTCTTAAGTTCGTGCTAAGAGGTAGTGTCACACCAGGTTATGTTCGGAAACTGCGGCCTTGAACGTGAAGGAATGGCCGATTTAAAAGAATGGATCAGGCTTGCAGTTAATATAAAACGAATAGAATCTAAATAATATTTTAAATAGGAAAGATTTGATTGTTTGTTTGCATTGAATAGGCTCTGAAACTAGATACTGGACCGATTTGAAAAACTATTTCACCATTAGAATCCTACATTATCCCTGATAAACATATGCGATATAATACCTATATATAAAATACCCGTGCGAAGCCGGGGCGCGCCGCTAGCAGAATATAAAACGTTTATTATTGTGGTAAAGCCCTATAGTTCATTTATTAAAAGTGCAATATTAGTAAATAATTGTTTTCAGAAATCTGGATATTATTCCAGCGTGTACCTAATCAATAAATGAATGGTTTTTTTTTAATTTTTTTTTTTTATGTTTTTGAATGATGTGACGAGCTAGTCGTTCACCTGATGTTAAGTGACACGGCCGCCCATAACAGAACAGTGTCACTTGGAACTCAAACATGTAAAGTTTCGAATGACTGCTGCACTGCGCACATCATCCTGAGACATCAGCACAGTCTGGTAATAAGATTACTCGACTGAGAGATCAGATCATAAAGTCTCATTTGCCCAGTAATTTCACTAGCTACATTGCCCTTCAAACCGGAACACAGTAGTGCATGCACACTACTGCTTGGCGGCAGAATAACTGGCAAAGCGGTGGTAAGTACCTACCTAGACGAACTTTGCAGAAAAGTCCTACCACCTAGTAAGTAATGAATTTCTATATCTAGTAACCAAATTCCAACACCTTCTTTTTCATAGAAGAAACGAAAACACATGGTTCGCCTATACCCACATACTAGTGTCTTGGGACCCATGTCGTTAGGATCCAAGCCTTTATGGGATACATTGTCACCTGTGGCATAGGTAAAGGGATAAGTAATTTACTTACATTTGTTGAATAATAAGTAAGAGCTCAAGTTACATATACTTGCCCTGTTAATTAATTATAATAATGACGCCCAACGATCACGTGCATAGATCCGGGACCCTAACTAGGATTCTCTGCGTCTAGGTACCCAGGAACTACGAGGACCATGCTCCCACAGCACCTAGACTCAGAACATGTATTTGTGATTTTTTTGTCCTGAAGTGGGAATCGAACCTGCCACCTCCGGGTTATGAGTCGACCTACTCTACCACAAAACCAGGTTGTCAATTATAAATTGCATCTTCCTCATAACGATCAAAAACCTCTCCACGAGGGATAGGTACCCTCCTCTGATAAGTCCATGATGACGGTGACATTCAGCCGCTAGCGGAGTAATAGTCACTACGGTTGAACTTCGCCTACCGTTTAGTGTAGTCTAGTCATATTTAGTTTCTATTTTAGTCATATTTAATTCCTTCCACAATTATGCAAATAACCATAAACGGTTATGTTATTTTATTATTTAATTCATAGTATTTTTTTAGGTATCTATTACCGTCTGCTCTTTTTTACTAGTGGTAATTTACCCGACTGGAATATTCTAAGTTCGTGTCTGCGTCAACAGCGGTGTAAATGTGATACCTAAAGCACTTATATCATTTATTTATTTTATGCTTCTATAACGTATTAAATACAGATATCTAATAAAAGATTAGGTACCTACTACAGTGAACTTTGTTTGGCTAATATTCAATTTAATGGAAGCTCGACAAAAGACACAATATTGGTTTAATAATAAATAATACAAAATGATAATAATGGTCAGATATATATACGTATAGGTATGATTATAACGCGACTTCAACAAAAGGAGCTGTTCTTAATTCAACCATTTTTTGTGTGTTACTGATACCCGATATTACCACCATTTGTGTACCTATTTTGACCATTATTTTTACATTGTATAAAGTAGAAGGCAGGTCCCATATACTCAAGATCACAGGAAATTGTTGTACAGTTGAATTCTGCATGCCGGACGCCGCCGATGCAGCGCCTCAGGCTCCGATAGAGTACTCATTTGTTAGCGTTCCGCCAAGTACGCGCGCCAGTGTAGTAGGAAACCTTTACTACACCTATATGTTTTTAACATAACTAAGTTGCGATATTTCACCCTAAACTTTAATCGTAGGGCGAATTCTGTGCTTTGATCATTATTTAATAAGTTTTGACAACGGAATTCCATAAAGTTATTCATATAACTAAGTATATGCGTGCTTTTAATATCGTACAACGCACAAACAGACATTTGTAGGTTGTCTTTATATACGCGACAAAACACCGATTTTTTTTTGTAAAAAATTATATATAAGTATCGATAGATAGAATAAAGAATTTTAAAATACCTATCTAGGTTTTACCTAAACGATCAAGAAACATTTTCACATGTTTTATACGGAAATTACAGTCAATTATAAATACTACTTAATTAGAGTTAGGTATTTGTATAATTGTGAAATAGGTGGGTTAGGTGCAGTATGCCCTCAGTGATATAATGTTATTATTGTTTCCTCGGAAATTTTTCATTTATTAACCGATTTGGGAAATTCTTTTTTATTCATATCCTTATATTTTCAGGTACCGTACAAATTTTTATCTAAACCAATTCAGTAGTTTGTATTTTAAATCAAAATAGCTGAAAAAATATGTCATCTAATAAAACGAAATTGCGTCTACGGAACTTCTCATTCTCTCATAGTATTAAGTCAAGGCGAAGGATATTATTAGTAGGTGCAGTGACACTAATTTATCAATCGGGCAATTTTTTGCCATCTCTTTCTAATACTGCAGGGAATGGCCTCATTAAAAAGAGATGTCGGAGTATTCAGCTGAACAGATAAGTTGGTGGCACTGTGCCATTCACCTGCATGACGTCAATGAAAAACCCAGTAAGTTAGATATTTTATTCATCCGTATTTTAATCTCAGAAAAAATGTATCTTATTGAGCACTATTTTTAAATAAATGCAAATCTTGTACTCCTACTCATTCTGTGGCACGACGTACTTCGTATTTGCCGCGGGTTTGAGCATCTTTTCTCACACGGAGGGCGAGCACATGGCGCCCCAGCTCCTAGATCGTAACTTGTTAGTTAAGTTTATTTGTTATCTGAAGATGTGTTAGTGTTAGGTATCTTATGTCGAGCGCGGAGTAAGGGGCCTACGGCCAAACAAGCATTTTTTTAAAACGCTTTTATTTCTATCTTCTATTATATCTCCTACCTGGATCTGTTGACCCACAGGACAGGACAAGACAAGACTTCTGTGATGAGCATCGATGTTTGTTCTGTGTCTGGGTGTTATATTGCATTCCAAGTATGTATTTACAAACAAAAAGTATATAGTACGACTTTTGTATCGGTTATCTAGTTCCCATAGTACATATGTAACATAGTAGCTTTGCTTAGTTCGGGACTTGATAGCGCTGTGTAAAATGTCCACAATTTTTTTTTCCTCTGAGGAGTAATGGCGTCGCACGTCTTGTGCATTTGCCAGAGTCCGTTTTATTCATAGAAGTTTCTTAGTTTTCATTTTTTCAGACTTGTATTTTCTTCAAGACATCTTCAATAAATCGGAGTTGAGAAGTACAGGCCGGACAATTTTTTATTTTATTTTATTTTTTGATAAAACGGAGAAATGGTATATTTATTTACAATATTTACAATAAAACGGAATTTGGAAAAGGAAAGGAATAGGGTCAATGGAGCGAGAATAGGTACAAGTGGATAGAAATATGGATAATTAATAAAAATAATTATATTACATTCATAACTCAATGTCATTATAGCTTCAATGAATGAAGCCAAGACTTTATAGAAAAATATTTATTATTAGATTTTTTTAAAAGTAGTTTATAATAGACTGCTTAAAACTTTTTGTGACTCTTTCATACTTAGCAATCATTTATTTGCCACTTGGACGCTTATCATAGGAGGGGGTTTGCCATAAACACCATGCTCAGGGGCTTGGCTTGATGCACACTTCCAGTCGCCTGCCCGCTTGCTCCTGGATGTATATCATCCCGGTGTGGTACCTGTGTAAATGTACTATTTACCTGATTATGAGTCCTTATACACCTATCTCATTTGAATATTATTTGCAAACCGCCCGGTGACGCTGTTAAGGTTGGAAGATACCAAAAGCCAATAAATAAACAAATAAATAAAATATATTTAAATATAAATGGGGTTACGTCATAATAATTCCGGTTTTAAGTTTGATTAATATCGACATTTGAATAGTATGTACAAAGCACTTTATTGACACCAATCACGAATAACACTCTAATCATGAATAATAATAAACATGTAGAAATGAGAGTTACATTATAATAATAATACTAAGATAGGTACAATAGGCGATCGTTGAGGTACAACTTACTTAAGATATTTAAAAGGAAACCGTTTATTTCAGAGTCAGGTTGTAAAAAAATCAGGCTTCCTTAATGCGATCTTTTTGTTTGCAGTTGTTTGCAATATTGCAATATTTGCAGTTGATCGTAAAGCCTAGTCTCTGTTCACCAAACTTTTGGTGGGTAAATGGAGAATAGAGATAAGGAATGGAGAATACACTGGAATATTATTATCTATGTGTGTACCAACGAGCCGAAGCAACAAGCTGTATTATATTGTGTCACTGTGACAATTTTCGTGCACCGAGAGCTCGAGCGCCATCACCTGCGGAACGGATATCATGTGGGAGCTACTTGTCATAATAATTAATAAATAAATAATAACGCCAACGATCACATACATATCCTGGACCCTGACTAGGGTTCTATGTGTCTAGGGAACCAGGAACTACGAGGACTGTGGTCCCACGACACTTAAACGCAGAACAAGTTTCTTTTTTTTGTACACAAATACTTGTCCTGTCGCGAGAATCGAACCCACCACCTCCGCCACCACACCATAGAGGCTGTAAATATGTAGTCCGTTCGTGTGTGAGTGTCGGGTCAACGTCGTCGTCGACTTCGTTGTGAAGAGCTATCACCGCTTTAACGGATACATTATCTTCTTTCATCTGTCGAATCAAAACAAGTTATCAGAACGTTGAACTTTTCTCAGCGATTTATTAAAGTAAAACTTCTTTACGCACACTTAACTTGGGGATTAAGTTGGTGAATGCGTGACGAGAGCGTTACGGAAATTGATTGGGCGAGGTGAACGGGAGTTTAGAGGGAGATATAAGTGAGTGAATATAGAAAGAGAGAGAGTTACATTTTGTACGTTACTGTAGGGACAAGAGAGAGACAAAGAGAGTGAGAGAGAGAGAGCAGTGCGTGCTCACATTTACTTTCTCTCTTCCTCTCACAGCCAATGCATTTTTCTTTACTAAGTTTTACTTCAGTCGTGTGGTCTAAAGCACACTCGTTTTTTAAACATCTCTCATCATCTTTAGTAAGTAGCGTAAATACTGACTACTTTGCGGATCGTCTTTATAACCGCCACCGTCACGTCTAACCATCACAGTAATGTACCGCCCAGCGTCCCGCTCACTCCTCGCCCTCACCCTCAGATGAGGAGTATGCCCAGTTCCCGCGGCTGTACCATCTGGATGACTTCGAGGGCTGCCTGGCGAGGACAGGCGGGCTGTACTGCCTCGGCACCTTCCATATAGAGAAACCTAAGCAGTATGACACTACCTATGAGCTGATCAAGGTTAGACATTATAAACACTTTTTTAACCTACTAATTTGCAATCTGTGGAGATGTCATCAGTGGATATGGGGTGCTGAGAGTTGATTGAAGCTGCTGGATGAACTGACTTACTATCGTAAATTAATGATGAAACAATTGTTCAGATGTGTCATCTTTGAGTATCTCTTATCCAACAACTTTAGCAATCCGACAAGATTCAAAGATGCAGTCGCCCTCATCTAAGCGTCCATCCCCAGGTGTACTCGGAAGACCCGCACCACTTCAACCGCACGCGGCTGCACCGCGGATACTGCGTCAGCGAGCGCTGTCCCTCCTCCGAGAGGAACCTCACGCTGAGGTTCGAGCGGTGTGCCTCGCAGTGGGGCCGCAAGCGTAAGCTACGGCTGTCGCTGCAGAAGCTTACTTACTGCAGGTGACTGGCCTAGAGCTCAAAGAACATTTGTAACTAATTTCCCTTCGTTAGTTAAAGCTACGGTGCAGTGCGTGGCAATTTTCATCAATCTCAACATTTTATATACAAAATGAAACAAGAATATCTAGTCTAATTCCGCTAAAAAAACAACAACATTATCTATATTGGAGAGATTTTATTTTATTCTTGTTTCATTTTGTTTCTTCTTCTTCTACTATCTAACTAAATGGCGTTCCTTTGCAGGATGTATCTAATATTTTGTTCATGTTAGTTAATGTAAGTGACGCTTTACGTCTAGAGACCATAGTTAGATCTTATAATAATAATACCCTGTTGTCAGGACTCACGCACAAGAGTTCGCCCGGCGTCACTCCCCGGAGCCCCTGGATCTACCTCAGCGGACGCTGCTGGTGGTGGTGGCCGCTCTCTGCGTCGCCAACCTGCTGGGAACCGTCTACGATGTGCTGGTGCCCGATGTGGAGAAGAGTAGGTGGCGACTTCATCTTACTCATTTCATATTCCATACTCGATTAATATTGTTTTTTAACAGATCAATTTTTTTGTAAAGCCAAAATTTGAATCACCTTTCACTCTTCTCATTTAACACATTCTTTGAGATATTTGAAGTAAAATATTGTTACGTAAAGTTGTAATTTGGGGGCAGAGGCGGTAGGTTCGATAAGTACTTAAGGAAATAATTATTAATCCTCCTCTGTTCTAATGTTGCGCGCCCGAAGGGTCCACAATGAACTGGTATTTAAAAAATGAACATCTGTAAACAACATTGTGAATGCAAATAAATAATTGAAATTGAAATACTTTAAGTACTTAACTGAAATTTCAGACTTCAGACAGGCAAAACTGGCGCCCTTCCACAATACAGGGGGCTTAAAACTGCAGCTCGATTTGACGAGGGGAAAACCCTCGAAACACAGATTTTTATAATGTGATGCTGATAGCATGAAAAGTGGACTTTGTTTATACTTTTCTACTTCCCCACACAGAGAACACCTATTTATTATCATGGTCGATCCGCTCCAACTGGCAGCGGCTGGTGGACCTGCATGAGGACGGCGACCCGCAGCTCGCAGCGCTCAACCCAGTGCAGGGCATCAGGTAAATAGCAAGCTCTGTATATTATAACTCGGTGAGCAGCTGATGGAACCAGGAATATAGATTTTTTATAATTCCATCATGTTATTGGATGATATCCGACCAACGGTTTAATAACTGATTCCTAAAAATGTAGCAGCCAGCAATATTAGAACTTGCGACTTCCGACGCTGCAGTCTCCAACTGCGAAAATCTATAAACAGACGTGATACAGATTTTTTTACCAATTTTAATCAATTTTTTTGATATTCTTCATGATGACAACTTAGGCTGATGATAATAATAATAATAACAATATTTCCTTTATTGTCTGATTTTTTTTTCTTTTAAGCGCATAGGTATTATTTTAACTATTGGTACAAAAGTTACTTATAAAATAAAATATAATGAACAAGTGTGGACTAAAAAAAATGGCAATTTAGACTAATGGCATCTGAGCTAGTAATAAAACCGTGTTACAGATGTCATTATATATATCTTCATTCCTTCGCAGGGTGCTCCTGATGATACTAATAATCGGCACCCACGCAGCTTGCATCCACGACATGCTGTACCTGCACAACCCTCATTACGTGGAGACGGTAAGCCATCCCACCACCAAATGAACCGCCTGTGACACCGCAAAGCCCTACCCGTCTCACAGGCGGGGTATGTCTCATCACTTCAGCTACATTTGCCATTTGCCTCCCTACTCCCGCATGAAGTAAAGGAGATAAGATCATTTTTACTGTGAGTACACTATTCTCTTCTTGAGACTTGCAAAATCCATCGGTGGGCTTCTTCCATGGCGCGCTATAGAGCTCAGTATTCAGCTCTAGTCTTCCAGCTACCGTGCGTATGTCGTCGTAGATTTTGATAAGTTGGCAGCACGTGAAAGTTATTATCCAGAAACATAAGCAGTTTCGGTATCTATTTGTGTTAGTAATATCTGTCATATTTTATGGTATGCGTTTTATTAATTTATATTTATTTATAATATGAACTCATTTGACCGGCCCGTTAACTCAGTTGGTAGTATCCCTGCCTTCTGAACTGCAGGTTGTGGGTTCCATTCCCCAACAACAAATTCCCAAAGAACATTTGATGAACATCGATGTTTGTTCTGTGCCTGGGTGTTATATTGTCTTCTATGTATGTATTTACAAACAAAAAGTGTCTAAGTATTGTATCAGCTATCTGGTTCCCATAGTACAAGCTTTGCTTGGTTTGGGGCTAGATGGTGCTGTGTGAAATGTCGACAGATATTTGTTATTTGCATTTATAACATATTATCAAATACTCATCAGTAATAAACATCGTCAGCTGAATAAATGGAATTTATGGATAGGGTCACACAGACATCAAACATTTGATCTAGGGTCATAGGACTCATAAAATGTTAGTAATAAATTTAAAATAATAGGCCAGCTATCGCAAAAAACGTCATATTCTGGATAAGTACTAAAGAATGCGTTTAGATCACTCATGATGCGACATAGCGGCGTATATCTTCTGTGCTCTTCTGTTGTGACTGAGGATCGTTTGCCTTTCTGTACATGTTCGTTATCCAACACTTGCTTTACAGTTGTGCTCAGTAGTGAGACATTTTACATTTGCTGTGTCGGCATTGAAATGTTCACTGAAGTTCAATGAGCCCATCTTGCAACAAAATCATCGTAAAAACATTTCCAGGTAGCTAAGACTCCGTACCTGATGGCGTTCATGAACGGAACGTCAGTTGTGATGGTGTTCGTGCTGATCTCCAGCTTCCTCCTCGCGTACAACCTGCTGCTACTCTCCAAGAAAACAGACCTTCACATGGGCATGCTCAAGTGGTGCCTTGTCAAAAGGATCGCCAGGTAAGGGCTTTTGTTACATCAAAAAGGGAAAATATTTTTTCGAAATTCAAAATTTAATCATAATCATAATCATAATCAATCATTTATTTGTTTATTATAATATAATATTTATTTATTTTTTTTAATCTCTTACGTTCATTTCCTTTATTCACCGACAAATAATATTGATATAGAATATAGATAGCTTAAATAGTGTACTATTAACACATAGGCATCATTTACCCGTGGGTGAAACCGCGGGCGCAGCTAGTTTCCAATATTTGTGACCTCACGAGGCACCCAGGCTCGTTATACAGTGCTTTGGCAGATATTCGGCCGCCAAGCAGTAGTGTGCAATCATTTTTCATAGGTCAAATTACTTTTTATTAGGAGAAAGATTAAAACTATTAATTTTATTGTTTTTACTTTTATCGCAAACATAACCTATCTACCACCCTTATATATTTGTTATGTAGATCACATAAATAATGAGAAGCAAATTAATGCGAAAAGTAAAAAATGGTTCGCCATTAGAAAAAACTGGTTCTTATGAGGTACTCCAAAGGAGCGTCCTCGGTCCGGTGCTAATAAATAAAATGTAATTTATAAAACCGCGTAGGAATTAGCAATTCATTTACTTTAAAACCTTCACAGTTAAGGTTCTACCGGTTTAACTTTATTATAGTATATTTTCCTAAATCACCATAGTTGACGAGTTAGGTATTTAACGACGGCTATAACCTCACCGTCAAGGTGTTAAAGCTTATTCTAGTAACTTCGAATATAGTGACCACCTTATTAAACTTCGGCTAAAAATAAATAAGTACTTTGGGCTTTTATTTGTTTGATCACATACGTCGGTGATCTTTGGATATCGTAAACGCGAAAGTATGTGTGTGTTTCTGTATTAATTTTATAATCCTTATTGTAATCATTCTACCTAATAGTTTTCGGCGACATTAACGTGACGACATTGACCTGTCGAGATAGTCGTAAACGAAAAAATCATGTGTAAATAGAAAATAAAACGAAAAACAGGAATGAGCAAACAAAACTTACCAAGTTTTTTTTTTTAAATAACATCGATCTAATCTCCCCAAATAATACTTTATGAACGTAGTTCTCAAAATTGTCAGCGAAGCAACACATTTTTTACAAATGATTTATGATTTTAACACCTGTCGGCTATATAGCCAGACAGTGTTCTAAAGTAATAACCAGATGAATATCCATATTAAACGTAATCTAAAAAACCCCGAAATAAACATATTTTCATGCGTATGTCAACAAAATTATAATTACGATTTTCAACTTTGAACAGAGAGCTTTAAATAGAAAGACCCCGTCAAAAAAAGTGTTGTGATGTAGCCCTAATTACCTACTTTGCTCTTTCTCTACACAAGTGCAGCTTCTTGTGTACGTTGTGTGTATCTTATTTTACTAAATTATTTACTTTTACTTTTCAGTAAGTTTCAGTAGATAGATTTTTCAGCAGCCCCATTTCATAGTCAAGTCTTTGAACGAGTGAGGCAGTTTGCCAAATATAGCTGATTGTCATCACTACATAGTATAAAACAAAGTCGCTTTCTCTGTCCCTATGTATGCTTAAATCATTAAAACCACGCAACGGATTTTGATGCGGTTTTTTTTAGTAGATAGAGTGATTGAAGAGGAAGGTTTATTTGTATAATAACATGTAAAAAGAAAAAAGTAAATAAGTAAAAATTTAGTGTATGAAATCAGATATTCCAAAGATAGCAGGAAATCTTCATGGTTTAGAGAAAGAAGGATTGTTTTACTCTAAATTTAACGCGTGCGGGCCACGGGCAGTAATGAATAAATCAAAACTACTGGATCGATTTTAATCATATTTTCAGTGAATGACATAGGCTATATATTTTATACCCGTGCGAAGCCGGAGCGGGCCGCTAGTTAAATTATAAAACTTTGATTGTGACTATTGCATAATTAAGATGGAAAATTTTGAATGGAAACTTTCAATGCTTAACAACATGTGCGATGTGTCTTAAAAATCACTAGATTTTTAAGACAACGTGGTCAGAATCAGGTTTACATATGGTGCTATAATTGAGGTTGTGTGGGATTAATAATTAAACGCACGATGTAGATAATTATAAGAACGTAAGTACCTACGAATCACGTCCATTGGTGTATGTGATTTAAGTTGGACAGCCTCGGTGGTGTGGTGGTTTAACAGGTCGGCTTATAGCGGCGGGTTCGATTCCCGTGACAGGACAAGTATCTGTGCACAAAAAAGCACATTCTCTTGTTCCGAGTCAAGGTGTTGTGGGTCTTCGTAGTTCCTGGGTCCCTAGATACAGGGAATTCTAGTTAGGGTCCAGGATCTATATGTATGTGATGGTTGGGCGTTATGTTTATTATTATTTATAAGTTATGTTCGAAATGCTAACTTAAACTTAGTATTGGATGGAACTGGATATTCACCAGTATCACACTAATATTATAAAGGCGAAAGTTTGTATGTGTGTTTGTTTGTTACTCCTTCACGCTCAAACGGCTGAATGGATTTGCATGAAATTCTGTACCAAGATTGCTTATACATTGGATTAACATATAGGCTACATTTTATCCCGGAAAAGTGAAATTTTGATGGGGATGAGCAAATAATTAAAATATTTTTTATCATCGGGTGAAACCGCGGAGCGCAACAAGTATTAGAATTTATTCCACCACATACTTATTAAACCTTTTCATATAGATTTTTTTACACTCACCGTAAAGATGAAACTCATTCGATGAATTTTCACAACCTTAGATTATTTTCTTTACCTATTTAGAAAATACCTTTTGAAAGATATAACCTTTAGGCATACTCGTAAAAATTGACGATTGTAAACTATCAAGAAAAAAGACAAAGTTAATATTAGTAATTTTCATTCAAGTTGTATGAATAAAAACGAAAATGCTAACGTAAACTAACATATCTCAATTCTATAACATTTATTAGGGATATTTATCAGGAAAAGTTTTACTATGTAGTGCTATTTATTCTGTAGCTCTCTCAGGACATGTTGAAAGGTACCGGAACCCTCGAGACCCATTCCACTTGCTACTTATCATATATCCTCACGATATATTTACTTTATATATTTATTTATCGAAAGAAGTAAACATGTTAAATATTCTTACTCTTACGTTTCAGGATCAGTCCAGTGTCCCTTCTAGTGGTTGGCTACGCGGCCACCTTCTGGCCCCACGTGACGGGGGGCCCCATGTGGCCCACCTTGGTTGAGCCTGAGAGCAAGATCTGCCGCGAGAAGTTCTGGACCCACGCGCTTTACATCAACAACCTGTGGCGAGCTGATGACCACTGCCTTGTGCAGACCTGGTAAGCAACTGTACTATTAAAAAAGTGGACGTAATAGAAAAAAGTAGTTCTTGCATCCGCCTTTCGAAAATCAGTATGTGGGAGGGAGAAAACAATAGAAGTCTTTTGAAGGTTTCCGTTGAAAGCACGTTGTGTCATACCCAGCATCAGTTGTCGAGATGCACGTCACGACCTGCCCATTGCCGTTTCAACTGTCAACTCTGAGGGCTGTCGGTGACCTTCATCTCGTGTAGATCCCTACTGATTGACTTGACCCAGAAAATTTCAGAAAATAAAACACCATTTACCATTTTTATTTCTCCAGTTTTATTTCTGATTCCTAACGACCTTACAGAATTAATAAATGTAATAACATCAAAATCAAGGCGGTAAAAGTGTAATTTAAAAGTGGTTAAAATTACACCTAAACAAGCTGATTTAAAATCTGCAGCCAATTTAATTAACAAGATAATAATAATTATCAGCAATCGACGTCTCTACGTCCACCACATCGGTCACAAGCGGCTACCCTTTCGCATTTTATTCATCATGTTGTTAGGTATCGGAGTCTGCATATAGCTACTGCGGTTCTTGGCATTTGAAGCTTCATGTGTGACGTAAAACATAACCACGTTAAAAAAGTCCGTAGCGCATCACGAAACTAGGTATCTTCACATTTATCAAATTAGAATAAGAACGAGATTGCCATTATTATTATTAAAGTCAATATTTCACCCAGATCAGCAAGAATCGAAAATACAATCGTAATGGGATTGGGCTATTCCAATAGTCTCTCACTAACGTATCTTACATTGGTGGGAAAGGGAACCTACTTTGCAAGAGTTGGTCGGCTCTATAAGCTGTGAATGTACCTACTATATGATATTCTATAGCCAACCAGGAAGTGTTTTACTAGATAAACGTACAGCACGTAAAAGAGTACAGGTAAATTTTCTATTAAGCTTAGAGAATTTACCTATTGTTTCATCGTTTTGGAATGAAGGGCAATGTGGTAGTGACATTATTAGATACGACATCTGTAGCTAAATTTTCCAGGTTGGTTCTAGTGTAGCGTCACGCATAGCTTAAAGTTCTGGGATTGATGATTAGATAGCATATTGCACGAGAGAGCATAAGACAGATTTGACAACCTCTGTGGTGTGGCGTTCGATTCCAGGACACAGGATTTCGCTACAGGAGAAGTATTTGTACGCGGAGAAAAAAGCTCAAACACTTGTTCTGTGTCTGGGTGTTGGTCATGGCCATGGTCCTCGTATTTCCTGGGTCCTTAGATATAGGGAATTCTAGTTAGAGTCCCGGATCTATGTATGTAATCTTTGGGCTCTATTATAAATACTAAAAAATATGTGTGGACTTTTCACACAGCGCCATCTAGCCTCAAACTAAGCAAAGCTTGTACTACGGGAACCAGATAACGGATACAATAATTATATACTTTTTTTTTGTAAATACATACATAGAATATAATATAAACACCCAGACACAGAACAAACATCGATGCTCATCACACAAATGTTTGTCCTGGGGGGGAATCGAACCCTTGTGGGTTGTCCTAGAGGTTGTCCTGCAGTTCAGAAGGCAGGGATACTATCAATTGAGCTATCGGGCCAGTCATTATTATTATAAGATTGAAGTAGGTGCTTCGCCCCAGGTTCCTCGGCACCGACCTGCAGCTGTACATCGTGGCCACGGCGCTGACCATCCGGCTGGCGCGCTCGCGGCTGCGGGCGGTGCCGGTGCTGGCCGCGCTGCTGCTGGCCTCGTGCGCGCTCAACGGCGGGCTGGCCTACTACTTCGACTGGCAGCCCCTCATGTACCACGTGTATCCTGAGTTAGTATCTTTCTTTTAGGTTGCAACTTTACACAAGCGAAATATATCACTTAAACTTTGTTTGTTTGTATATGCGTGGTTGTTGTTTTGGTTCGGATTATATGTTAGGGGATTGAGGTAACGATGTTCAACAATTCAAAACGTGGCATATGAATCACATTTTAAGATCAATGAACTGCAAGCAACCAATCAACTGTACGGCCTTCACAAGTGTCGTTAATTTATTAATTGATTCTTAGTATTTAAAATAAAGATGTTAATTGGACTAAGGTAGAATGTTCAAAATTGGACTAAGGTAGAATGTTCAAAATTGGACTAAGGTAGAATGTTCAAAAATACTGCTTGTGGAGTGCAAAACTGGTGGAAGGGTGATTCGTTGAAATTGAAACCAATCGTGATGGCTGCCGGATGGTTCCGACATAATATAGAGTTATGTGGGGAGTTTGGGCGGACAGGAAAAGACGAACAGCAGGCAGTTCCCGATGGTCGGCAAAAGCGTCAATACATTCAAATTGCTAATTAACTGTTCAGTGGAAGGGACATAAAAATTTTAAAGGGCAAACTATTTAATAAAACTTTGTATGACTGGTTGTTACAACACGCATTTTATAGTGTTAAGGAATTCCAAATGTACTGTAACAAAAATATTGTTTAATATTTGCACACTTGCATGCAGGTTGAACACAAAATGTCTAATTATTTTAAGTAACTTATGTTAACATCTCTTGAAAATTGTGTTCTAGCAAATAAATATTTGATTGATTGAAGAAACCCTGCAATTTCACTGATTTATTTGACAAATCGTACGGCGTATTGTAGGATGTGTAGAGTCATTTGAGGTTAGTCCAAACCGTTGCAGTTTACATAGACAGCTGCCATAGACTGCACCATGTCATTTTGTATGTTTGTGAGTGAATCAACGTTCTGGTGGTACAGGACGCTGCACACGATGTACCACGGCGTGCCGTCGTTCTACCGGCTGTACACGGCGCCGTGGGGCTCGCTGCCCGCCTGCCTCGTGGGGCTGCTGCTGGCGCACCTGCACCACGGCCTGCGCGAGCGGGGCGTCGCCCCCGCCGCCTACAAGGTACCCCCGCCTGCCCCCACGGATGCTGGCACGAGCTCGATAGCTGCCACTGCAGATAGTAGCTAGTAAGAAGGCAGTAATATCATTAATAAAAAATAATCGAATCTGTAATATTATAGTGGCCACTTATAAACTCTGCTTATAGTAACTAATGTGAATCTTATGTATTTCAACTATATGAGGCGCTTATAAGTCATCATCACCACCAAGATCGTGAAGGCGTCCTGCTGAACATAGGCTTCCTTCACCCAAAGAGCGCTATTTTGGGCGACTGATGCTTGTTTCTTGCATTCATCGTCTCTCTGCGGTTTTGTCCAAGGTCGTCGGTCTACCCAGTTGCATTGGTACCCAGTATTAGCAATCTATAATCAAATTTCACAGCCTCTGTGGTGTGGTGGTTGAGCAGGTCGGCTCATAACTCGGAGGCCATGGTTTCGATTCCCGCGGCAGGAAGTATTTGTTTACAGAAAAAAAAGCGCAAATACTTGTTCTGAGTCTGGGTGTTGTGGGACCATGGTCTGTCGTAGTTCCTGGGTCCCCTAGACACAGGGAATCCTAGTTAGGGTCCAGGATCTAGGTATGCGATCATGTGGCGTTATTATTATTATAAAATATCCATATGCATGATACATATAAAACATTGGTGCGCAGTGGTTCCGGTGCGCGTACACGCTGTCGTTCCCGGCGATGGTGGCGTGGCTGGTGGCGGGGCACTGGGTGCGGCGCGAGAGGGCGCGCGAGGTGACGGCGCTGTACGCGGCGCTGGAGCGGCCCGTGCTCAGCCTGCTGGCCGCGCTGGCGCTGCTCGCCATGTTCAACGGGGTCCGAGGTCCGTGCCGCGCAGCCCTCCCCCTTGGAGCGCCTCTTTCATCCAACGAATCCACTTTCTCCCCGCGGCTTTGACCTGTACTCCTAGTGCGAGCTTATTCGAATGTATCGCTATCGAATTTCTTTTTAAAAAACTAAATTCGATAGCGAGTACAGTATCGAAATTCATTTTTTAAGTAAAGCTTCTTTACGCACGCTTAGCTTGGGGAATAAGCTGGTGAATGCGTAACGAGGCGAACGGAAGCTGAAAGTTGTTAGCTCGCGTAGATCTCCATTGTCAACATAACTGTATTATTATGTTGGTATGTCCGGTAAACTTTACATTTATCAAGATGGCGACATTAACATTAAACAAAATCAAAACAAAATTGGAGTAACTGCGTTTTGGTTTTGTTTGTGGCCGATAGATGGAGCTTATAAATACTAGGTGTTTGCATTTGACCGCATGTCTCCTGATGTTGAGTGACGATATGACCGCGGCATCGATTTCAGCTGAAAGATGACCACTGCTGACCATTTAAAGTTTATTTATGACCATTAAAAATTATTTTACGCAAGTTAGCATTAACCCTGGTGTTAGAATTTGTAAACCACCTGAGGCTTCGTCGTTTGGATTGTATTTTATGGTAAGTATTAAAGTATCTATTATTAGGAACCAAAAGGAAAGGATAAATAAAATAAAAAGGTAAGGATTATATAGGTATTCTCATTCTTATACTGGTTTAGGTTTCATGAAGGAGTACTTCTCGTGGCGCGGGTGGCGCGCGATGGGGCGCATGTCTCTGTCGGTGCTGATGGTGCACTGGATCATCAACACGTGCATCGCAGCCTCGCGCCCGCAGCCCATATCCACCTCGCTACTCGACGTGGTCAGTGCACCTAACTTTAAATGTTTAAAACAACCAAGCAAAGAATTTTAATGTTACATCCAACAAAGCTCAAAATATCCGATCGATTCATTTACGCTTGGTGACAATTTCCTTAATTTATTTTACTATCATCAGTGATGTGTAAGTTTTTTTAAAAGATTTTTATAAACGAAAATTTTAATAAAAAAATATATTGCATAATATTGTTAATTTGTTTAGGTTGTGGACACCGTAGGGACAGGCTTCCTGAGCTACCTGGTGGCAATCCCACTCACACTGATGGTCGAGATGCCCTTTACGAGGATCACCAACGCACTCATGGCAACCTCATACGACAAACAGAAAATGAAGAAGAATATAAAAGAAAAGAAAGCGAAAGAGACAGAAAAAATGACAATGGAAAAGAATGTGAATGAGAGAAAAACAGAGGAAGTGCCAGAGCAAGAAACAGCGAAAGACACAAAAAACGAAAAAGATACAGTGAATGGGACAGTGAAGAAAATAGAAAATAAAACAAAGGAACATAACGACAATGATAAAAAGCAAACAGGAAAAGAAAACAAAACAAAAGAAGGGACAGAGATAGAAGCAGAGAAAATGACAACGAAATCAAAAGTGATACACACAGAGAAATATATAGAAGAAATGGCAATAGTAAAAGATACTACGAAAGAGTCAGAGATAGAGAAAAAAGATGACGTAAAGACGGAAAAGAAGGCAGAGCAAGCGGAACTAAATACCGCAGCAGCCACATCGTAGCGAAATAAAACCAGTGCTGGAGGCCACTGGAATCAGATATAGGGACATGTTACCAACCCGCCTATTTCAGCCGGATATACTTGCCTTAGGTGGTGGAAAACGCATTTTTAATATCAAAAATAGATTAAATAGAAGTCATTAGGAATTCTCGTTGTCGCATTATGTAAGTACCTATATTTATACAAAATATAGGAAGCTGGAAACGGCCTTGGACAGGGAATGTCAACATTCACTTCATCCATGTATATTATTATGTTTAAACTTTGTAAAGTACCAAACTCGTGCAGTACAAAATATATTAATTGATACGGAAATGGAAGATAGGCGTATTATTTATTCAAATAAGTTTAATATGTATGAAGTACTTCTTTATCAAGTTGGTATAAGAAAGCATTGGACTACCGTCTGACCTGATGGAAATGACTACACAGTCTATACGAGTGAGGTGATACACGCGTGCCTTGAAACATTAAGTGTTGTTATAATAAATGTTATCCTGTAAAAGTTACCTTGTGACTACAACATTGTGATCTTTTATATTAAGTCAATATTTTTATTTTGCATTTTTAGATTATTTTATGATTTAGATTTTTGTATATTTTTGACGTGGTGATTGTGAATATACAGGATGGACCAGACAGAAGGAAAAGGAGATGCAATGTTTATTATAATAGAGAGATTAGTTCCTTATGATTGACTCTTTCAAACGGTATCGAAATACAGGTGCTTATTCTACATTTGACGGGTTCGAGTAACGAATCTGGAAAGGGATGTTAAAAACGTCTTAGAGCAATTTTAATTTTTTTAAATAGTATAAGAGTCTCTTTTGAGTAAAATTTACTTACTTCAATATTTAGGGTACTTTCTCTTGAGGAAGCATAGGTTTGGTCCACCCTGTGTATTTATGTAAGGCTTTAATTAGTTTAGAATAGAGGTCGACCGCTCGTGGCCGCGGCGGACTAACTGATCACTCGGAGTTCAAATCAAGCATTTGTCCCGCGCGGGTTGTGGTTGTGAATAATTATTAATGTAGAGATAAACTATTATTATCTTGCCCTTTATTTAGGAATACTATTGTCTAACATATTGAGTAGGTAATACATTTTACAGAACGTATATAAAGTGTGTTCACATTGACTTACCAATACCGATACAGTGAAAAGGTTTTACTTCATTTTAATATTCGCCTTTTTAATTAAAGAATTTTTATTAGGGTAAAAAAAACTTTTAATTTTTTCCTTATCAAATATAATTCTTGTAAAATCAATATCTATAAGCATATAAATCATAATCTATTCAAGGTATAAACAAAAAAATTAAAATATTTTATTAAGATTTAGATGCTTGGAAGATTTGTCCAAATCAAGTATGGTGAAAACACTCATTTCAAGCTTTTACCTGTATTGTCGGATCTGTAATTAGGTATACATATACATAATGGTACGTTTAAAAACAAACTTTTTATTTAGTTAAGTTACTAAATTTATAAGTTATGTATAATGACTATAAACATGTTTTTCTAATTCCTTCACTTAACTAAGTACTAACTTAGTGTCGTTGATGGTTATAATTGGATACTATGAAACATATATAACTAAATGTATGGTGCAATAAAGTAAGTGAGCTATGTTCTTAAATATTAAAACTTATGAAGTTATGGGTTTATTATACAAATACAATAAATGGTTTAATTACAATTTAACACTGATTTTCATTATTGTAGTGTCCTAAAATTGCCGTTTCCTCGTGGTCATACTAGTTTGTCATACCAGTATGACCACCAGGATGTGAATGTTCTCACGGTCTTACCGTAACGTCATACATTGTAACCAGTGGATTTAGAACCTGTGTGCTCTACGGACGTAGGTTTTTCGTTTAAGCGAGTTTTCGTTAGTGCGTCGACGAAAGAGCTTCGTGTTCTTTAATGCACAGAAATTCTGATATTTTAGCTAATATACTTAACGCCACAATTTCCTGAAATGACATTCGATTACGATTGTTTGTCTACATATTTCAATTTTTATTATATATGTGGGCAGGAACGGTTTGTGGGTAGGTTGCAACCTATATAACTATAGGCCTTCAGCGTGTCCACACCGGGCTGTGTCTGGAACAAGAATGATCCGTAGCACACCAATCGATCCCTTTATATAGCCAGACAGGTAGGGGCGCCATGACAGTTGCCGGTGCTGCCACTGTAATAAATTTAATGCCACCACAGGGTAAATTACGGTGCTCGATCGCTGTGCATAGAGTTTATAACTGGACGTTGCCGCCGTCATATATTTTACATTTTACATATTTCTGTACTAACTGAGTCTCAAAAAGAAACTTGAACTGTTTTGGTTGTCTTGTGTCGGTCGATGACTGCTTGCTGAGGGGGGACGCGCTCTCCTGTCTCGGAACCTTTGACATCGTGAGCGATGGTGCTATCGAGCCTGCCACTTGGTCAACACTATGGGGAAGTTTTTGTTGACTTGTTCAAAAGGAAGTGATCATATTTCACCTTGCTGAATACCATAAAACCAAACATATATATTGTGTAGACAAGGAAATAAATATTATAAGTACCTACCTACCTACTTATTACATTGATGAAATAATTATTTTACAATATCATTTATCATTATTAATTTAGTACCTATAATTCGAATCAAAAACATTTAAAATTCATTTTTTGGAATCGTAGAAACTTCTGAACGAGACTTGTTGTATTATGTGGTCTGTAAAATTATTCTTATCAAAAGCTAAGAGCAAAACCACTATACCTTTTGTGAATTTAAAATTTTCCAGGCGTACTCCGTAATCGTCCTTCACTGGAACTGGAACTGCTTTAGTAAGCGGTATTCTATTCTATTTCTTTGACAGCCTCTGTGTAATGTTGGTTAAGTAGGTCGGCTTATAACCCGAAGGCGGCGTGTTCGATTCCCGCGGCAGGACTAGTACTTGTGAGGAGAAAAGAGCGCAAATACTGGTTCTGTGTCTGGGTGTTGTGGGAACATGGTCGTCGTAATTCCTGAGTCCCTAGATACAGGGAATCCTAGTTATTATTCTCTCCCTCTCCAGAACTCCATCCCCACCGGCTTCCGGAAGCACGAACTCAATGTTAATTCCAGGATTCAAGATTCAATAGATCTACTTCCCATACTTATATACTCTGATCAAAAGCCCAGCTCCTCTTGCAGCCTTTATGTCCATCGAGACCTAAAATAAACCCATATCCTTCAATAAATGCGTTAGCAAATACGCTAGAAAGCAGAATCTGAATATTTACCTTAGTTGTCTTCAGTACTGTCACATAATGACTCGAAGAATGGTTGGAAAGTGGAGACGCCACACAAAGTGTTTCTGTGGCCGTCGGACCAGTGGTGGCGACGAATCTGTTGGGAACCGTACGTATATGATGCGATAAATACTCAGGCAAGTAAGTGGAATTATTGTTGTCGTTTTGCAATGATGATGGAATGGATTTCAAATGTAAGGTTATATACTTTATACAACCGTTTTAAGCATATTGATTCATTATTTATTTAATCAAAAGTATGACAGTAATTTCAATGATTAATATTAACTAGTGTATTCTTTACAAGTATTAAAACGACGAGCGTCTGTCATCGCTTTAGTCAATCGAAGTGACCGCCATTTTGATATACGAGTATGCGCGAACGTCAGTGCGATTGCTAGATAAAAGTGAATAACCGATCATTCTCCTAAAAGCGGTAATCGAGAGTGGTGTGGTTCCTGCTAGAGTGAGCTAAGGTTAGCACTGTGTGCTAATTTAATGTAGTTATTAGAGTTCTATTATAGGCTACTACGCAAATTGTAATCAGATATTATAAAATAAATCATTTTGTTTACTGTTCAACTATCTTTTCTTTATCACAGTTATGCTCCTAACACAAATGTGCAAACCACACTTAATGTAAGCATTATCTCCAAAATATAAGTTCATGAAAAATTCTTGCAAAGCCAATGCCTTTTTTTGCTGAAAAAATTGCCCTTTTATTTGGGATTTGAACCTGATGCTCCTTTCAAGTTACTGGCTTCACCAACTAAGGGATGGTTGCATTTCCTATACACACTGCACTGACTATACAAGGGACAAGCAACTTGAGCCCTGCCGGCGGCCCGGGGACAGGTACCTGTGGTGCACACCCCCACACCACACCGCAGGATCCACGCAGATGAGACAGATACATAGAACTCTTTATTGATACCAACATAACAAAATACATAACAGGAAACCTTATAAGTAGGTTACAATGCGCGGCCTTATCGCTAAAAAGCGATCTCTTCCAGACAACCGTAATTAATTTAATCTCGAGATTGGAACCCGCATAAAAACTGCTTTAAATCACTAATCCTTACTCATAGGTTCCATTATACATTTTTTAAAATAATAATAATAATGACGCCCAACGATCACATACATAAATCTTGGACCCTAACTAGGATTCCCTGTGTCTAGGGACCCAGAAACTACGAGGACCATGGTCCCACAACATCCAGACTCAGAAAAAGTATTTGCGCTTTATTTCTGTTCACAAATATTTGTCCTGCCGCGGGAATCGAACCCGCCGCCTCTGAGTTATGAGCCGACCTGCTCAACCACCACACCACAGGGGCAGTCATTATTATTAGTTTACTATAATTTATAATCGTTTTAATATTACCATGATTTCCCATTACGAGTATTCATTCGCCCGATTTCAGAATACGCTGTTATTGCATCTGGTTTATAATTAATTCATCTCTGACGTCAACAATCAGCCTTCACCTCATTTCTAAAAACGTATTAATTTATTTTGAAGCAAATATTGAAAAATATTTTATTTCAAAATAGACCAATTCTTTTTATTGTTTTCTATTTTATTTATTTATTACTTAATATTACGTAATATTGTAATATTACACATTATTAATTTTGCAATTAATTGATCATAAAATGAGACTAAATAGACCAAACGACCAAACTTAGATGGTGTTGGTATCTGCGAACAAAAAGGTACCTACTACTCGTATCTTAGGATTATTCCCTCCGCACACACGGAGGTCTCATCGACTAAAGTAGGTACCATTTATCAAGCCGTTTATATAACATTAAATAAAATCAATTTTTATGTAGAAGCTGTAATTAGGTTTCTCATAGTAATGAACCGTAATGATTGTACAGAGATCCTAACTGAAGGCAAGGTGAGGCATGCACAGGTGGTGGGTGAAACACGCCTCTCTGATGGGTGAGGCTTATGTTCAGCAGTGGACGTGTAAAGGCTGAGGATGTGATACATAACGATAAAAATAATGGTCAAAGAACGGTGCTCAAAAGTCTGGCTCTTTCTGCCTGTATATTACATATGCTCATATTTATTATCGAAGCCGAACGATTGTCAGAGAGCCGCGCCGGTACATTTCTCAGCAACATTGTTTCGGTCCTACATGAAATAATAATATTTATTATCGCCTGCTTAGCGTTCAATCAAAAGTCCATAATATGATAAAAACACAACACTATCTTTGTTTTCGATATCTCGTTTTGTTTATTTTGTACGGAACTCTAATAGCATAGGTACTGTTAGCAAGTGACCGCTGACCGATGACGTCACACATTCACAATACACCGTGACAGAGGAAACGTGGTGTCGCATAAAAACCTACAGAACATTATAAATAAATAAATAAATGCCAACCATGGCATATTGATTTCGCTGTCAGCAATCTAACCTGTATGTATCATCCTAATTGAATCAGCTGGTTTGAGGAGAAAGCCACAATATTAAATAAAAAAATCAGTATGCTTTAGATCACACGACTGAAGTAAAACTTCTTAAGCTCCATCTATCGGTATAACTTTGTTTTTGCTTTGTTTGATGTTTATGTCGCCGAGTGTACTTACAGCCGTCGTGAGTACGTAATCTTGGCAATTGTAAATTGTCATTTTACCGGACATACCAACATAATAATTAACTTTGTTATGTTGACAATGGAAATCTACTCCCCAAGTCAACGTGCGTAAGGAAGTTTACTTCAAAAACTACAATTTAAACTAACTATAATGACAATGTATTACTAGAGATTAAGGTTCAATTATTTCCAACCTGATGTAGTCTGAGATCACTAGCGACCACTTCGTTTGAAAGTGCCATGAAATGCCGTTCCGATAAAGCTCAGAGTGAGGTTACATTTTAAAAGTTTTCCTACACTTTGACGTTGGTAATTTCCATTCATCATGTTCCTAAAACTAAATAGGTAGGTACACAACGCATATACCTTTGCGAATAACAATAATATGTTTATACAAGGAATCTGCCAGGAAAGTAATGGCGTCATGTACCAGTTAAATCAATGTTCCACAGCCGTCGGACATCCCAAGCCAAACACACGTGCATCCGCTACACTGTACCTACTCTGTACTTGTACAAAGGCTGTTAGTTTATTGTAGAGACAATGGTCTTTAGCTTTGATAAACAAGTAAGTACCTACTAAAAAGGATTCGTTCTAAAAAGGATGGTGCATAGCGGCCAGCAAGGCTGTGATCGCTACAGGTTAGGTTAACCGTACCGTTAGTTGGAACATGAGCCCAATCCTCGGCTGATCTCATCCAGCTGCCACCAGCCACTCTGCGTGGATGGTGTACTCCAGCTAGTCGCACCGTTCCACCTACACGTTACTATTATAAACTATCAGCACAAACAGTACAATAAATAAATAACGCCCAACAGTTACATGCATACATCCTGAACCCTAACTAGGATTCCCTGTATCTAGAGACCCAGGAACTACGAGGGCCATGTTCCCACAACACCCAGATGCAGAACAAGTATTTCTGTGTACAAATACTTATCCTGTCGCGGAAATCGAGCCCGTCGCCTCGGGTTTATGAGCCGACCTACTCAACCACTACACCACAGAGACTCTCAAATAATGAACAGTTATTGTGAGTTGCGACTTCTCGAGTCTTCATAATTATTTTTTTTTATAATTACGGTAATGTTACATTTGTCATCTATTCAGTCACATAATTAAGTTTTAAAATAATAGGTTACCGTTATCCTGAACTTTTTGGTCTTAATATAATTACAAAAATTGTGTGATTTCACCGTGACAGAGGTCGGGACCATTAATAAGCGGCTATTACTTTATCCAACGTACGATTCACCAACTTATTTAGCAAACAAAATTAAAATGTTGACGTAATTTTATGCAACAAAAGTGTTATGTAAATGTAAAATATAATAAACACACTTACGCTTAACTAGAGTTTTAGCTGCGGAATTTTACTGGAAGTTTAAAGTTATCTATAAAATGAATGAATGGTGCAATAAATGCCCCCCAATCGGCTGAAATATTCGCAAAGTGTAGCGTCGTTATGGAATAATAAGCTAATGGAGCATCAAGTCTCGTGTTCATAGATAAACATTCACATAAATTATAATAATGCTAATAATCTATAAATAATAATCAAATAAAATAAAAAACAATAACAAGACAAACAGAAAATATACTTGTGCCGTGAGGGTTCCGATATCATTTAACGCCCGCGTCTGTAGGCTACGTTCCGAAAGTGATGCCAAAGAAATTATTCATTATTAGAAAAAGAAAAAAACTGCCTCTCTTGCAACTGTAGTTGCGGAACTTAGTTTCCTAGGCGGAAGTATTTTTTTTTTTTTTTGCGTGGATGGGATTTTTATTTCACGCATAATTTATGTGAAAGTGACTCGGACGATAGCTTTATCTGTGATGATTCAACAAAATTTGAACAAAAATAGATTATTTTTAGATTCCCCCTTTACTTTAGTAATCACAAAATCTTTATTCTTATTACTTTAGCTTTATTTAAGTAATATTGACACATTCATTCCTATAAAAACTAAACTATATTTAATTATTGGGGAAAAAGTAATATTATAAGTAATAAGGGGTCATAAATAAAACACAGAATTTAAATCACCTTCTGCGGGAGGCGTACCCAAACAGTATAATAAGTATAAGTAGGAATAGCTCGGCTGCTTCGTTGGCCGAGGTATGTGCCAGCCTTCGTTGGCCGAGGTATGTGCCAGCCTTCGTTGGCCGAGGTATGTGCCAGCCTTATCGTCTGGACTCTTGGTCGCGCGTCAGCTCAACCAGGCGTCTGGAAAGCTCCTTGTCAAGAAGAATTCACTCTTTACTTCTGCTATAATAATCCTTTATTTATGCTTTATATTATGCTTTATTTACTATATATAAGTATGGTATATTTCGACCGGCCCAATAGCTCAGTTGGTAGTATATACAGTCAGTTGGTACTTCTGAACTGCAGGTCGTGGGTTCGATTCCCACCCAGGACAAACATTTTGTGTGATGAACATTGATGATGTATTGTATCAGTTATCTGGTTCCCATAGTACAAGCTTTGCTTAGTTTGGGGCTAGATGGCGCTGTGTGAAATGTCCACAGATATTTATTTATTGGTGAGAACTGAAGATTTTATTTAAAACCTTCTTATGATCAAAAATGTAAAAAAATGGCAATGTTCTGTTTCAGTATATATTAAGATGCCACAGACCTTTAGTATCGGATAACAATTTATAATTTATATATAGCGTATACACCTTGAGCGTTCCGTTTTTTCACATGGGTACGGAACCCTTGACTAATATAATAGGAAGGTCAACTGGGTATCATTAAGAAGACACGATCGCCGGTAACTTTCATATTTAAAAAGTATCGTAGACAGTTTAAATCACTGAACTTAACATTTAAATGTCAAACACCTGTAGTGACGGCGAGGTCTTGGCGGAGGAACATCTCGAGATGACACCACGGCGTGGCGGCAGGTGACACCTTGGTAACGTTTGCAGGCGACTGGTGTGGCAACATTGTCCGTGCACCCCCGGGAGCCATCCGTTTGGTGCCACTTCAAATAAATATAACTAGTGGATCTACGAGCTGTACAGTCTGTCTCTGCAGTTCGCATAGCTTTATTGCTTAATCCTACTGCTGATACTAATATTATAAACGTGAAAGTTTGTATGTTTGTTACTCTTTCACGCTCAAACGGATGGACGGATTTGGATGAAATTATGAATATAGATAGCTTATATATTGGATTAACACATGGGCTACTTTTTATCCGCGGATGAAACCGCGGGGCGCTGCGATCGCGTTTTACTCATTCACCCATGCGAAGCCAAGGCGGGTCAACTAGTATATTTACAATAAAACTGTAATTGGGCTAAATCTAAGGACATTGAATTTTTTTTAAATTAATTTACGTAGGGACACTTATTTGTCGATATAGAAGTAAAAACTTTTTTTTTGGTCTTTTCCTTTGAACGCTCTTCACGCTTTTTTATTTCCCGAAAACTATAACCTTGGAGTCTTCAAATCGAGAGTGAACAGGTATCTTCTAGGCAAGCGTGTTACATCCTAGACCACGTCGTCACTTACCGTCAGGTGAGATAGCGGTCAAACTCAAACCCATCAAAAGAAAAATATACTACTCTATAGATTTCGTTAAAAGTTAACTAACACTGGTGAAACTGAAGATTAAGCCACCCTTTATCCTGTCAAAGAGAAGAACCCACCCGCCTCTCTTTGTCCCATCCCGTCCGTTCATCATTTTACCTATCTTTTGTCCTCTCCCTTCCCTCTTCCCTTGAACAGCGTTAGGGTACAAAACTAATTAAACCGCGCGAAGCCGGCGCGGGGCAGCTAGTCAATTATCTATCTTCAGAATTCTATAATCTACAGTTACCCATACAAATATATACTACTACTATACTACTATACGGCAAAAAAACTGCAAGAAAAACCACGAAATAGATATACTTTCAGCATAATTATAATATAATAATTATAATATATCTGCTATCCTACTAAACCGATTCCAGTGATCGGAGAGGTTTAGTCCTTGCGCGGTGTTCTAGCCGACAGCACTGCTGGCGCCGGTCGGTGGTGTCGCAACTTGTAGTGCTCTGACAGTTTGGTTCGTGCCCGTGTTGGAGCTGGCAGCATGGCGCGGCAATGGACGTGGCCCGTGGCCTTTGCTGCTCTCTTCGCGTTGGTGGGAGCGGCTGAACTTACAGGTTGGTCAACATTTCATTTATTTTCATTATATTTTGTATCTCTTTTTTACGGACGGTGTGCCTTTTATTTATTTTTTATCTATACTTTAGCACAAAATTATGTACAAGGACTTAATGTAATGAAGCATTATCTACCAGTCAACCTGGATGTGCAAGAAAAAAATGGTAGCGGTGCAGTAAAATTTATATTAGAATAAAATAAAAATACTACATATAATATACATAAATATAAAAATAATAAAAATATTAATTTTTTTGTACCTAATTAAAACCTTTTTCTCCGTTTAATACATACGTCTCATTGATCCTGAATGTAGAAGAGAGAGACCATGATTTCGAATAGTAATGTTTCCGATAGATTGTGAATCAGGCTGCATTAGCGCTCCGTTACCAATATACTAAACATTAATATTACAAAAAAATGCATTCTTTGGTGAGAAATTAACCGAAATTCAAAAGAAAGTATTTTTTAATGTCGGTTTGAAAACTTAATTGATTCAGCAAACGTCACGATGATCAGTAGCACCCTGGAGCGCGTACGTTCGCATGTACTTTATGTTCTCGATATCGAATATAGTAAAATATTTGTATGATATCAACAGTTATCATATTTACCGTTTTGCTGGGATCATAATAATAACCAGCACACCACAGAGGCTCAACCTTACTCTACTTATGAAAAAATAACCTTTTCGTTTCTATTAGCAACAGACATAAATTAAAAAAAAAACTATCCCCAAATGATAATAATATGGTATCTTATCCCTGCTCCGGTACACTGACGGACATTTTGAGCAAGAGGAGTGAAACGTCTTTGGAATCAAATACCACCTAAAATAAGAAAGTCACTTCTAAAGAGGTGTTTAAAAAGTTAGTTCGGGAGCACTATTATAATAACCCTTCCTAACCTGGTTTAACGATTTGTCTCTATTTATTTATTTATTTGTTTATTATATGTATACGATATTTGATGTATTTATTCTTGTTATGTATATAATCACTTTGTTTAATTTTTTATTTATTTTTTACTAATACTTCTCATACAAATTGTGATGCACGCCTACATCCCTCTTTCTCAAACTACGAGTGGATGACTGGTAGAAAATGCTTTAGCATTAAGTCCTCCGTTTGTACTGTTTTTAGTACAATAAAGAATTATAATAATAGTGTATATGTTCTCTCTCACGTCACAACGGCTAGACGGATTTGGATGAATTCAGGAATACAGATAGCTTATATACTGGATTAACACATAGGCATACATTTAACGTAGTGAGACCGCGGGGCGTAATGTAATGTATTATAGTTGTTCTCGTAAAAGGTACTACAGACTGTAGTAGGTACTACAGACTGTAGTAGGTACTACAGACTGTAGTAGGTACTACAGACCAGTACAGGGCGTAGAGGTGCTACGACGCGTTCATTTCCCGCGCTGCTGACCGACGCCTGCTAATAGACAAAAGTGAAATGTGTCGGTTTCTTTTGTTTAGCTTTTACACCGAAACGGCGTAACTGAAAAAAGTTGCACAAATGAACAAAGCCTAAACTCACTACACACTCTTCAAATATGACCTAAGCTTCGTAATGACGATTGTATGCTCGCCTCTTGTATAAGTACCACTGTTAGTGTTAATAGTAATCGGCTTGTCTAATTTTTATATTACGCAGCGGGTAGCGGTCAACGTCAGGTCGACACATTTCATGGAGTCAAATGCGTGAACTAGATAGAGATACTCATCATCATCATCATCATCATCAGCATCTATGCGTCCACAACTGAGCATAGCCTTCCCCCATCTAGTGATTGAGGTAATCCCAGGGGGTGGAGGACCACTTGGCAGGCATCTTGGTGGTTGCACTAGATTGCAGGCCGAAAATAATAATAGGTCTTTACCTATGAAATTGCCGTATTGCAGTACAGACTTTTTCAAACAAAAAAAAGTTTTGATTGGCTATGAATTCTAAATTCAAATTAATTTTATTTTAAAAATATGACATTCTATTTACAATATAAGTCTTTTGTTTATTGATTAGCGTTGTATTTTCATTACATTTCAACATTTTTCCTCATAACGGATACTTTGAAATTTCGTTTAATTATGGAATATGAGTTCCGTCGTGGCACCAACGCGGCACAAACGACACGTAACATCAACGACGTTTACGGAGAGAACTGTACAAACGAACGTACAACCCGTTATTGGTTTGCTCGGTTCCGTTCTGGGAATTTTGACTTGAAAAATGAACCTCGTGGTCGTCCGGAAACTTTGGTCAACAATGATGATTTAAAGGCGATTGTGGAAGCTGACGAATCTCAATCTACAGCTGAGCTGGCAGCAGCTTTTGATGTTAGCATCAAAACAATATTGGTCCATTTGCGACAGATTGGCAAGATAAAAAAGCTTGATAGATGGGTGCCCCACGAACTTAACAATCGCCAGCGCAACGTACGCGTCGAGACTTGCCTTGCGCTGCTTAACAGGCACAGAAATGAAGGAATTTTGAACCGAATTGTTACGTGCGACGAAAAATGGATTCTTTTTGACAATCGAAAGCGCTCAGCAAGTTGGTTAGATCCTGGTTCGGTACCAAAGCAATGTGCAAAACGAAAATAGACCCCTAGAAAGGTGATGGTCACAGTTTGGTGGTCTAGTGCTGGTGTGATTCATCATAGCTTTTTACAAAACGGCGAGAGCATTACTGCAGATGTGTACATTGAAGAACTGACCACAATGATGACGAAACTCGCACGTCTGCAACCAGCTTTGGTCAATCGGTCGTCTCCACTGCTACTTCACGACAACGCGCGACCCCATACTGCACAACAGACCGTCTCTAAGCTGCATGAGTTGGGTTTGGAAGCTCTCCCTCATCCGCCATACTCACCAGATCTTGCGCCTACCGACTATTACTTTTTCCAAAATTTGGACAACTTTTTAGCGGGAAAAAAATTCAGTTCCCGAGAGGCAGTACAAAACGCCTTTGAAGAGCATGTTGATCCCCGTCCTGCTGATTTTTTCAAGAAGGGCATCCATAAACTGCCACAGCGTTGGCAAAGATGCCTTGATTGCAGGGGTGATTACTTTGAATAAAATAAATAAATAAGTTCGAAAAAAAAATACTCTTACTTTTTTCAAACAAAACGGCAATTTCATAGGTAAAGACCTAATATTACAGCCTATATCCTGGATATTCCTTTAGCCGGCTCCGACGGCCCCGCAGGACGAGATTGGGTCCTATACTTGCGCCAAGACCACGCGTCACCACGAGAGATATAATAGAGATTATTTCAAATTTGTATAGCAATAGTTCAACTGTGATTTCCGCCAGATGAAGAGTACTACCAGATGCCGCGGCTGTTCGAGCTGGACGATTATGAGGAGTGCTTCGCGAGCCGTCGCGCCGCCTTCTGCGTCGGGTCCTTCGACCTGCTGCCCTACAGGAACGACCGGCTGCTCCAGGTCATACAGGTCAGGATAATGTACCTATAAAACATCGTGTACATGGATAAAATAGAACGACTAGGATGTCTTGGAAAATTTCACCGCACCACCTACCAGCTGGACACCCTTCATCTTTGACACTCCATTTTGCCTCCATAGGGGTCAAATTTCTTTCGTCATGAAATGAAGACTGCACCATTCATATATCAAATCCAGAGCGATTTGACCTGTATCTAATTTGTCAGTGATTCAGTCAGACTCAGACTAAAGCTTTTTAATTATTTTGATCATACTTAGATCCTGGACCTTAACTAGAATTCCCTGTGTCTAGGGATCCAAGTTTTTTTCTGTGCACAAACACTTATCCTAGTGGGAATCGAACCCGACACCTCCGGGTAATGAGCCGACCTGCTCAACCGCCACACCAAAGAGGCAAAAGATTGGAAGCAGATGTGTGATATATGACTGTCTATACTTATGTATAGACAGTCATATTATATGTCAGAGGTACAACCTTTTCAAGTTCTGGCAGTTATCCCAAATTAAAACATCTATCGATACAAACAAATCCTTTAAAGGAGGAGTGTGTTCTAGGGTACCTACATAATGAATAAAAGAACTGCATCTTTATTTATGTCAGGTGTTCTCGGAAGACAAATACCACTTCAACCACACGCACATCCACCGCGGGTACTGCCTCACGTCGCGGTGCGCCCACGTGCAGGGCCCCACGCTGCGGGGGCGCTTCCAGGCTTGTGTGGACGACATCACCAGGTACGGCCTGACAGGTACAATACACCCCATAATCTAAGCTGCTGATGTCGCAGAACTCTTACCGGCATCATAGACTACAGGCCACTGAGGTAGGTCATTATGCAGAACTCGGGAACAAAAAAATGTGGATGAAAAGTTTATTAATCTCTAAAAATTAAATCAATGATATAGATAGTCTCCCCAGAGTCTGGTCACATGAGCTCTGTGGAGCTCTTTAAGTATGCCATCTTGTGTATAGTCCCCATTTCCACACGTAGAAAATCTTTTTGGCTGTTAGAAGGAACCAGTTTGGGATCGCAGTCGCGGGTACTTTTATAAAATATCGTGGAACTGTGGTGGAATGATTTACCTGATCCTTTTTTATATTAGACAGGTCTAGGTTTCATCACATTTCACCTGATAGTAATAATATTGTGAAAGGCCGCTATGCCTGGATAGTTGATGGTTGTCAGAACACAGTGAAAATGATTGACTGCCATGCGAGTTTGTCCCAACCATTCTACTGCCCCTACTTCCAGGAGTCAGTACGGGCTGGAGAGCAACCTGACCCGCCTGGAGTACTGCCGCACGTCGCGGGCACCGCCCCGGCCGGCGGACGCGCTGGATGTAGGCTTCACCTTCTTCGTGGTACTTCTAGTGCTCATGAACCTTCTCGGGACTCTGTACGATGTCTTCAGGAGCCAGGATCATAAGCGTGAGAATGTTTATCATATTCTTCTTCTTCTCAATCTTGTAACTTTTAAAGTGGCTGAATATGTAGCTCGCCGCATGACATTCTGCTATTTCTCTTTGTAATGGTTACAGAAACATAATTGGTTTTCGGTGATGGCTTACGACTGTGTAGTTTTTATGCCGGCAGTGAGTAAAAGTGATTTGTTGTAAAAGAATGCGCCTGGTGCTCCTTCACATATTGTGTGTAGTACGCATGGAGTGGTATGTATATACTTTACTAATAGCACTTTAGATGATGTATTTTTTATGAACGTAGCCAGAGATAATAAAGTTGAGAAATCTCGAGTTCGGGTAATTTTTTCTCGTCTCCAATGAAACCAAATTTACCGATTTTCTTGAGTTCGGGAAAATTCGAGCAGAAACCCCAACTACTAATGCATGCAATGAGATATACACGACACGGTAGGTAATTCTAAAATTAGTTAAAGAGCCATCCATTTGTCAATATCTGATTGACTAATCGTGTTTCCTTAAACTGTGAGTGAACTCTGACGGCCTTTGTTTCTGTAATCCATGTTCAGGCATAACATAAGAAAAATAATCATCATCCTTTGTGAAGGAAACTAATATCACCCTCGTCATTCGTTGCTGGCAATTACAATTACAGCTTAATCCTCAGTGAATATTCAGTACCCACTCACACAACCCAATACCTGTCAGTCACTCACACAACCCAATACCTGTCAGTCACTCACACAACCCAATACCTGTCAGTCACTCACACAACCCAATACCTGTCAGTCACTCACACAACCCAATACCTGTCAGTCACTCACACAACCCAATACCTGTCAGTCACTTATAACTAGGACTTAGGTATGTTTACTGTTTAGCGGTTTATTTCACTTTTCTGTGTTTTTGAGTACAACAAAAAAAAGTGAATTTATCCCGGACTAATCACTACACATCATTTATTATTTTGAAAAAGAATTTGGAATACCTCGTAACTTGTGAGTGTAACATATAGTGTTACTGTTCGATAATAAGCTCAAAACGTAAAAAGAGGTGTTTTAAAATACTTTTTTAGTAAATATAAATACCTTAAACGCGGCCGTGATTAGCAATAATTAATATTAATCGTGTAGCGCCAAGATAAGGCAGCATCCTAACGACCTAACGACCCCGATATGATGCGCGACGAACAAAAAAATTAGGTTGTGCTGTGCAAATAAATTTATTATGTAAACAGAGCAGGCTTCTGAAAAGGAAAGGCTATAAGCTGTGGGTGGCGGGGGACGTTCTAATATGATTATTGAACACTGAGTGGACGGTGCTGCCCGTTCGTACGGAGACGGATTTCGTAATTAATGAACCGCTTGATTTTGTTTGATGAAGGACGTTGACGTAGAACTCTATACCGATCTTTAATCTTAATCATTGCGTTAACTTACCTTTTAACTTACTACTTAAATAGAGAGTTTTAGCGGGAAAATGAAAACGATCGCGTCGCTGCATTGTATTATTTTCCAAAACTTGTGTTATTTTCAGTGTTAGTGCATAAAATTGGTGGCATTTTATTCAATAAATGCTGGATTACAGGCATGAGTGTGGGAAAGTGGTATAATGATGGTGAAACGTTTCTTTTCGTGTTGTTTCCAAAACTCCATAGAAGCTTCAAGTAAAGTTGCTACCACTTTACTAGGAGTATGACTTTGACTAGACTATGACTTGACTTGATGACTTCGACTGTGACTTGACACATATTTGCGTAAATATCATTTATATATACTTAATACTTGAAAAATTATCAATTACTTGACACTGGCTAAATACATAAAAGTGTGAGCCAAAACATTTAAAAAAACTACTTAAATAATATAACAATAATACTAAATACACTAGCTACTATAAAACAAAATGTAGCCTATATACTAGCCGATATGTCTATAAACAATCGAAATGCTCCCTCACTACCAGTAGGTAGCGTACCCAACATGCTGGCAGCATTGCCACGTTGACTTGCAATGCTGATTCGTTGTGCCAAATGAGTGCCAGCATTTTGGTCACGTGTAGCATCGACCAGGCGCTCTGATAAACTTAGGAAAACGCGATGAGCTCCTGGCCCCCACGGGCCCAGGTGCGTTGATTATTTCTCAGGAACAGTAAGTACATAAGTATATATATGGTTTTTAATTTTGAAATTTTAATTGTTGGTATCGCTTACGTACTACCTACCTAATTCTTGCGCACTCCATCAATAATTATTATTTCATTGTCAGCACTTCTTATATTTGGTGAGAGCCAACCTTTCAAAGTTGGAGAATTTAGTTTTACTCGTAATATTTTTTATTCTATTAAATCAAATTGCATGTTCCAGCCAACAAGTACCTGATCACGTGGTCGCTGAAGGCGAACTGGGCGCGGCTGACCGCCGACTACTCGGGCGGAGACCCGCGGCTCGCCGCCCTCAAGCCGGTCCAAGGGATGAAGTAAGTTGAAGGAATGTTTATATAACCTGCACCACACCACTAAACCACGGTGAAAACTTAAATAATGGTCTGTCTACAGCTTTGGTCTTGAGCAAAACATACTTACTTTCATTTCCTTCAATTAAATGTCTCTACTGTGGTCTACAATTAAACCAAAAATAAAGAGGATGTCTAAAAGTTTTCACACTATACATATTACTACCGAAAATAAAGCGCAACCTGGTGTTGAGTTGGGGTGATCGAGGTCTAAAAATTTATCAGAATATGTAGGTTTTATTTTTCTACCGGAAGTAAAGCACCTATATAGTATCGAGTAGCGGTAGCTCTTTAAAAAGTTTTAAAAAAATTCAGACCATGTAGGTTTTATTCTTTAACCGGAAACTGCTCTCGTACTGAGTAGCAGCAGCAACTCTTTATAAAAAAGTTTTCAGGCCATGAAGGTTGTATTCTTTAACCGGAAACAGGAAGTAAACTGTCCTCTTGTGCCGAGTAGCAGCAGTAACTCCTTATAAAAAAATTCAGGCCATGAAGGTTTTATTCTTTAACCGAAAACTGCCCTCTTGTGTCGAGTAGCAATAGCGACTCTTTATAAAATAAACATAAGGCCATTTGGAGTTTTGACGGGAAAATGAAAAAGATCGCGTTGCCGCATTGTATTATTTTCCAAAACTTGTGTTATTTTCAGTGTTAGTGCATAAAATTGGTGGCATTTTATTCTTTAAGTGCTGCCTGTAGGCATGAGTGTAGGAAAATGGTATAATGATGGTGAAACGTTTCTTTTCGTGTTGTTTCCAAAACTCCATAGAAGCTTCAAGTAAAGTTGCCACCACTTTACTAGGAGTATGACTTTGACTAGACTATGACTTGATGGCTTCGACTGTGACTTTTGCGTAAATATCATTAACTTGAAAAATTATCAATTACTTGAGACTGGCTAAATACACAAAAGTGTGGAGCCAAAACATAAAAAAAAATAATAATAATAAGGCTGTGAAGGTTTTTTGCTTGAACCGGAAACAGGAAGTAAGGTGTCCTCTTGTGTCGAGTAGCAGTAGCAACTCTATAAAACGTTTTCAGGCTATGAGGGTTTTATTCTTTAACCGGAAACAGGAAGTAAGTTTCCCTCTTGTGTCGAGTAGCAGCAGCAACTCTTTATAAAAAAGTTTTCAAGCCATGAAGGTTTTATTATTTAACCGGAAACAGGAAGTAAACTTCCCTCTTGCCCTCTTGTGTCAAGTAGCAGAAGCAACTCTTCATAACAAAATTCAGGCCATGAAGGCTATATTCTTTAACTGGAAACAGGAAGTAAATTGCCCTCTTGTGTCGAGTAGCAGCAGCAACTGCTTATAAAAGAAATTCAGGCTATGAAGGTTTTATTCTTTAACCGAAAACAGGAAGTTAGCTTCCCTCTTGTGTCGAGTAGCAACTGAAACTCTTTATAAAAAAGTTACTTACCTTACCTAAAGCAATCGGGGTCACAGTCATGTTGTTTACTGATAGCTACACCAATTCCATTTATTTTTTCAGATCGTTAACCCTAATCTTGATAATGCTGGCACACACAGTGTTGGCGTATCATATCACCTACATCTACAATCCTTTGTTCTTGGAAAAGGTAAGCCTAGAATCATCGAGCAGAATAACAAAATACGCTCGCGCCCCGAGAGGCGAAATTAATAATAGTATTCGTGCCGAGCATACAGGCGCCGAGTGCGGACACGAATGAGAAGACTGGATACATTAACTATACCGTCTGCGCGGGTAAACCATCGAGGGTTTACCTATTCTGCAACGTGACGCGCCTGTGTTGAGAGAGGCGTCTCTCTCGAGGCACGAGCGCAATTATTTTCTTGCTCTGTGCGTACAATAAATATTTATATAATCATATAACTTTAGCTAGCATAACATAATACTATGTTGCTGTTGTTAATTCTGCATCGGAGAATAGTTTTTTTTTCTTTATTTTTTTTTATGTTAAGGAATGACGTGACAAGCTAGCCGTTCGCCTGATGTTAAACGACACGGCTGCCCATACTAGCTGCAGTGTCACTCGGAACTCTAAAGTATAGAGGTTCGCGTGACACTGCACTGCGCACGTCATCCTGAGACATCAGCACAATCTAGTAATAAGATTAAACTGTGAACTAAACTGTGAGATCAGATCATAAAGTCTCATTTGCCCAGTAATTTCACTAGCTACAGTGCCCTTCAAACCGGAACACAGCAGTGCTTGCGCACTACTGCTTGGCGGCAGAATAACTGGCAAAGCGGTGGTACCTACCTAGACGAACTTTGCAGTAAAGTCCTACCACCTAGTAAAATAGTATTTGACTGTAATATTTAAAGGCGAGCGCCCTCGAACGACCTACCAGCGTGGAGCACGCTCCATTCATCACGCCATTTTCTTGCACCAAAAGCTCATTATTTGGAATTTAATATCGCGATGAACCTATTATTACCAATTTATAACTTTTTTAAGTAACCTATTTATGCCTGTATTGGACTCCAGGCCAGCCACCACCCGATGTCCGCGTACTTCCAGAACGGGTCGTCCATCGTGCAGACGTTCATCATGGCCTCCAACTTCCTCCTCGCCTACAACCTGCTGCTGCACGCGGGCGGGAGCGCCACGCGGACGCTCAGCCTCAGGATGCTGCCCAAGTGCTTGATGCATCGCGCTAACAGGTAACCTATACTGCACACCAAAGATTGAACCAATCATTGGTGTTTGCCAATTTCTCTAATACCTTAGGTGTTGATGCTGAAGTGCAAAGCATCGATCAGCGTGTTTTGGTGTGTTGAAATTCCATTGACGGTACCAAAACTTTACCACCACACCTATAACTTTTTACCACCATGACTGGGCCATCACTTTTTTACCAATATTTAAAATGATCTCGGCTGGTTACAAAGCTTACTAATATGTCCAAAGGCTAGATCTGACACTTGTCTTACAAAACCGATACTCTCGGACGTATGGCGCCAGAATTATCACTTACCGTACCGCTAATGTGGCAGGCAGTCACCCAATCCAGTAGACCGCAGCAAACCTTGCTTAACTTTACCGGAACTAATATAATACTGAATTAGAACCGTGTTCCCAGGATCCTCCCGGCGTACATGGTCGTGCTGGGAGTGGCCATGACGTGGTGGCCGTCCGCGGCCGACGGTCCGCTGTGGGCGCCTCTCGTCGGAGGAGAGTGCGCGCGGTGCAGGTACCACATCCTATTAATTATTTCATATTATTGTTTTTGAATAAAAAGATGGCTAGCAAAATAGTGATTATTAATGTGATAGGAACGAAGAAAACTAAATAATTACAATGGACGACAATGAGCCTCGGCGTTGTAATACTGTGACTTAAAAGTTCTTCCTGATTCTCTTCTTTCGTTAGCGGACCGAGCGGGTCGACGACCTCAGTTCAGAAGTGCCCATGGCACTAGCAGACATACAGAATTGACGGCTGAGCGCCTCACTTGTGACGCGGCCATATTGGAGCACGCCATGTATATTTTCAATATTATCTTTGACGTGCGCTTCTTTAATCATGCATATATCTAAATGTTGAAAACGGGTGTATTAACGTTTATGATGATGACCGTGCAGGGACAAGTGGTGGACGCAGCTGCTGTTCGTCAACAACGTGGTGCGGCCGGACGTCAAGTGCCTCATACACACCTGGTGAGATTATTGTACCAGTTCACCAGTCGACGGGGAGTTTTTTGACGACATATCGTTGCTGTTACTTACTCTTACAACTCTGAAGTTTTTGGGACTCTTTCTTTATTATTTTTTTTTTTTATGATAAAATGGGCATGCGTTTGACAACAACTCACCTGATGGTAAGCGACGAAGTTGTCTAAGGTGGAGCACGCTTGCCCATGAGATGCCTATTCACTCTTGACTTAAAAAGACCTAGGTTATATCCTGAAGGAAACACTGTTTTTGGGAGAGCATTCCATTCCTTGGCCGTTCGGACTATAAATGAGTCAGCAAAACGCTTAGTGCGGACTTGGGGTACACTAACAACGTAAGTTTGTGACGAATCACCAAGTCTTGTAGTTCTATGATGGAAAGGAGATGAAGGAATGAGTTGATGAAGGGCATGCGCACACTCTCCAAAATGTAGCCTATAGAAGACTGACAGACCGGCGACCTTGCGTCTGTGCTCAAGGCTTTGAACTTTCCCTTTAATTAGTGTCTCATCGTTGATAAGCCTCTTAGCACGCCGCTCAATTGTGTCCAAAGTCGCAAGCTGGTATCGGGCCGAGCCATCCCACAGATGGCTACAGTACTCCATGCAGGCCCTGACCTGAGCTTGGTAAAGGTGAAGCAGCTGATTTGACGAAAAAAACTGCTTAACCTTAGATAAAACACCAAGCTTCTTTGCAGCTATCTTGGCTCTGGACTCAATAAAGCGACCGAAGTTTAGGGTAGATGAGATTTGGACACCAAGGAGCTCAAGATGATCGCTAAAAGGTACTGTTAAACCCTCAAAAAGCGGAGTGGTAGAAAGAGGTGTCTTTTTAGCAGAGAACACGCAGGCCTGGGTTTTGGAAGCATTGAACTTAACCAAATTAGCAGCACCCCAATGGGATACTGCTTCAAGGATTAAGTTCATTCTTTTTAGCATCTCCTCCCTTTGTGCCTGTGTGGCACTTGGTCCAGCACGCGCGTCAGACAGGTATCTCTCCACAACAGTGCTATCATCTGCATAACCCAAAATTCCTGGCAAAAACAGGTCGTTGATATGCAGGAGAAACAATGTTGCAGAGAGAACCGAGCCCTGAGGAACACCGGCATTAATAGGCTTGAGATCTGACGAGCAGCCATCTACCACTACACGTATAAATCTCTCCGACGAAAAGTCGGAGATCCACGAGCATAAGCCAGGAGGGATGCCGTAAGCAGGAAGCTTACTCAAAAGACTCGCATGCCACACTCTGTCGAAAGCTTTTGATATATCAAGTGAGACAGCAACTGCCTCGCCATGGTGCTCGATAGCTTCACCCCAAAAGTGCGTAGCGTAGGCCAGGAGATCCCCAGTCGAACGATTCCGGCGAAAGCCATATTGTTGGTCGCTGAGGATTTCATTGTCTTCCAGAAAGTTAAGAAGCCTAGCATTAAGGACACGCTCCATAACCTTACAGAAAATGGAGGTAATAGCTATTGGTCTGTAGTTGCTAGGCTCAGCTCGGCTTCCTTTCTTGGGGACAGGCTGGACATTAGCAAGCTTCCAAGCTTTAGGCACAATACCGGTTAAGAGCGAGAGACGATATAGGCGAGTCAAAACGGGAGAAAGCTCAGGTGCGCAGCTTTTTAAAACCACCGCTGGAATACCATCGGGGCCACTGGCCTTGTTGACATCCAGGCCACGAAGAACTTTAAGAACCTCCACCTGCCTAACTGAAATATCAGGCATTACAGAGCCGTGATGGGGCAGGGTAGGTGGAACCTCAAGACCCGGGTCCAGACGCGAGTTTTCAGCAAACAAGGCAGCAAAAAGATTAGCTTTATCAACCGCTGAGTGGGCCAACGACCCGTCAGATTTAACCAAAGGTGGCAGCGTAGGACGACAAAAGTTACCCTCTATAGACTTGGCAAGAGACCAAAAAGCCTTACTGCCCGATGGCGAAGCAGCTAATTTATCTCTTAAACGGCCAATTCTATCAAGACGGGCACTCCGCATGGCTCGCTTACATGCCTTGGCAGCACGGTTAAAAACTTTTTTCTTGTCCGACACTTGAGGATCCTTGCAAGCGCGTGCTCGAGCCCACTCTTGGTATGCGCTTTGTTTTTGTTGCTCAGCCAAAGCGCAGTCACCATTGAACCATGGACGAGCCCTAACGCCAACTGGTACATCAGAAAATGGGATAAAATATTCCATTCCCTGACGCACCACCTCAACTATTGCATCAGCGCAGATGGAAGGATCGTCAGTCTGAAAACATACCTGCTGCCATGGGTATGAAGCAAAGAAGTGACGCATTTCGTCCCAATCCGCAGATTTATAACGCCACACCCGCCTATTACCTCTTGGGCTACAGTCAGGTGGTGAGAAGCTGGAAATAGCCTTAATTAAGCAATGATCCGAGGTTCCAAGCGGAGACGTCACCGACACAGAGTACTTGTCAGGTTCCGACGTAAGGACAAGGTCTAAACAATAAGCAGTGTGCCCGACTACATCAGGAATTCTGGTTGGCTGGTCAACCAACTGGGATAGGTTTGACGACAAGGCAAATCTACGAGCCTCTCTTCCTGCATGATCGGTATCTTGGTATGGGCACAACCACTCTTGGTGGTGAGCATTAAAGTCCCCCAAGAACACGATTTGAGCACGAGGATACTTATGCTGGACGATATCCGCGGTGTCACTCAAGTAATCGAAAAGCCTTGTGGTTTCCTGGTCACCAGTGTGAGAGCGGTACACTCCAGCGTAGATAACTTGATCTATTCCAGTATCCACCAAAGTCCACATCTTTCATCCTTTTACCAACACAAAACATCTCACCGACTTCCTTGGGAGTCAAAAATGGCAAGTTGCATTTCCTTGCTGCTAAACGGATTTTTTGCAAAACCTACACGCTGGGGATGAATTATAGACTTATTGTCAGAGGAAGCCAAACATACCTTTCCATAAGGCAAGGGCAAATGCCCCTTACGTTTGCTAATTATGTCATACTTGTTACTATCTGCTGGTTTTGGCTACATCCTTAGATATTTCAGAGAAATAATGTTTCCACGGATCGCCATTGGTACCAGGTTCCTGGCAGTAGACATGCAGCTGTACATGGTCTCCGCCGCCCTCACGCTGTGGCTCGGCCCGCACCCTCGCCGCGCCCTGCGCGTTCTGGCAGGTTGCTTCTGTGCGTCCGTGGTGGGGAACTTCCTCGCTGCGTACTGGTTCGACCTGCGGCCGATGGTCACGCTCATGTTTCCTGAGTAAGTAACTCTACATCTAGTGTTGTCCACCTACCTTATTTAATATACTGTGCTTCTCAAACCCCTAAAAAAAGTATTTCTTAACGCGATTTAAACACAGTCCTTGTTATTTGATTTTACGCGGGTTTTTTTTTTCATACTGAGACCAATCTGACAGTATTCCTTTAAAATAAATAAAAGGAATTTTCTAAATCGGCTTTTAATTATGGAGATAAAAGGTAACCAACATTTAAAAAATACAACTATACTTAGAACCTCCTCTCTGGAATCGGTAGAACATATTTATAATATTTTCACTATACAGTCTCTGTAAACTAAAATCTCAAAAAATGTTCCATCTCCTTGACTACACCGCGCCACGCTCGTAATGTCCGTATCCAGGTACATGCGCACGCAGTTCGAAGGCGAGCGCTCCTTCAAGTGGCTGTACCAGGCGCCGTGGGACAGCTTGCCAGCCGCGCTGCTCGGGCTGCTGGTCGCCTTCCTGCACCACCACCTGCAGCTGGAGGGCGTCCAGCCCAAGGACAGCCGGGTGAGGCACGCTTGTTGTATACAACAGATATATAGCTAGAGATATAGGAGGATAGCTCCTTCAACCAATTCAGCCCCCACACTAAACAAAGCTTGTACTATGGGAACCAGATAACTGTTAAATACTTATATATTTTTTTGTTTGTAAATACATAGTTAGAATACCACACCACCCAGACACAGAACAAACTTCATACCAATGTTTGTCCTGGATCAACCTATAGTTCAGAAGGCAGAGCAGTAGCTCGGTAGGTTGTAGGTGCTGGGGACGCTATCAGGTAGTAGTTGGCTAGAGCTTTTGATTGAATTAAATCCACGTCACACAGTCGAGCCTCCATCCAACAACCAGCTATATATATAAGGTCAATTTATTTGTCATAAATTATTACTAGTCTTAGTCTAGTATTTAGAGTTAATTAATGCCTTTTAGCTCATGATGAATTTAGCACAGGCCATAAGTGTCACAATCGGGAGGTCTGCTACATCCATAATGACATTCAAAACAATGATATCAAACCATTTTGAGCTGTAATTTGTTTCCGTTTCGGTCCCGTGTGGGTGGCTAATTGCTCAGCATTGTCCTCAAACTTTCCCGATATGTTCCATCGCCTTATAGGAGCCGTCCGCAGCCGCAGCGAGGGTATTTATGTCCTAATATTGTGTTGCCTTTGACCTACATGCTGTTTTTTGGGTTAAGGAAAATTTTAGCAGCTTTTTGATAAATGTGTATGTGGCTTGCTATTGCGACAGACTTCAAAGTTGCCCTGTGATAATGATGGACGGTTATAATGTAAATAATTATCTCAGTAAATACCTATTTAATGGTTTTTATATTATAGAATCATAAAATTTTAGAATGAAGAACCCTATATAATTATATAAATATAATATTGCTTCAAAATATGATGATGATGACAAATAGTGTGAGAGTGAGTTTTTTTTTTATATTAGTGAATGATGTGACGAGCTAGTCGTTTACCTGATGTTAAGCAACACGGCCGCCCATAACAGAACAGTATCACTCGGAACACCAAAAGATAGAGTTTCACGGACACTGCACTGCGCACATCATCCTGAGACATCAGCACAGACTGGTAATAAAATTACTCGACTGTGAGATCGGATCATAAAGTCTCATTTGCCCAGTAATTTCGCTAGCTACAGTGCCCTTCAAACCAGAACACAGTAGTGCTTGCACACTACGGCTTGGCGGCAGAATAACTGACAAAGCGGTGGTACCTACCTAGACGAACTTTGCAACAAAGTCCTACCACCTAGTCTACTCTGTGAGAGTGGTTACGTTAACGTGATATCTTCAACCCTAGGCGTTCCGCGTTGTGTACCGTCTGTCGGTCCCGTGCATGTTCCTGTGGGTGTGCCTGGGGTATTACATGAAGGGGGTGAGCGCCCGCGGCGCGGTGGCGCTGTACGCGGCGGCCGACCGGCCCGCCTTCGCGGCGCTCACCGCCACGGCCATGTTCGGCTTCTTCAACCAGATTGACAGTGAGTTTAATGGTTGTAAAGAACGGCCTGCAACGGTTTTTGTGGATGCCGCTGGAACTAAATATGTAAGGAATTAATTTGGGGCGTTACATACTCGTATATTATAATTAATTGCCATTCAACAAACACCGCCGACTTAAGACCGGCCCGACAAACCGTAGAACATCAACATTTTTATACCCCGTGTGGTATAGCGTTACATATTCTTTCGGTATTTTAGTGAAGCCCTTGGTACGAGGAATGTACATTTCTATTTTCTGGTTGCCGTCACTTTCTTGACCACCATATCATTTATTATACGTAGCGCCCCATATGTTTCTTCCTCGCTCTGATAGATGAAAGTACAATGACTGTCGACAGTGTCGACATAACTTTGCCGCTCTGAAGTTGATTGAATGGCAGCGCCTCTAGAATTTTTCCATGCAACTGTAATATTGCTGTATATGTAGGTAGGTACATGAACAAGGCCTAGCTTAAACTGGTAAAATTTCTTTAGTGATTTACGTGCTCCGTAGGCGAGTTGGTGGTCAAAGGTACATCTATAACGGCTAATAAATATAATGACAATACGTGTTGTGTAGGCCTGTGGTGGCGGTTCCTGTCATGGCGCGGGTGGTGCGTGGTGGGCCGCATGTCGCTGAGCATATACCTGCTGCACTGGCTGATTGCGCTCACACAGCTCGCCGCTAGCCCCATCGCGTCTGTCGCTTCCGTGCAGCAGATTGTAAGTCACTGTCACACTCAATATACCACTACATACTTATATACTTGATGAAATTGCTGCAGAAGCCACTAGGATTCAATTCAATTCAAATACTTATTATACTGATAAAATGATAAAAATGATAATTACGGGGCGTTCATATAATTACATGATGCAAGTTTGATGATTTATTGACATTCAGTTCCCTCTCCTCCTTAACGGCTAACGTAATTAATGGACGCCCCGTATTTACAGTAAGATAAATAGTAGGCTAGTGTGTACCCGTGAGCGTGTCAAGCTGCAGTGTGACGAGCGCGTGTCCGCAGGCGGGCCACTGGCTGTGCACGGCGGGCGCGACGGGCGCGTGCGCGCTGGCGCTGCACGTGCTGGCCGAGCTGCCGCTGCAGCGCGCCCTGCGCGCACTCTGCTCCTAGCGCCACGCGCCCATACTGCCTCTACTCGGTATTCCAACGATAAAATAATTATTTAATAAAACCACCCGACAGCTCAGACTGCTACAATGATGGTTGGCTGCCGTAGGAATGTAGAAGGTAGCTATAATTGGTTACATCTTCTTAACTGCTGATTTATAATCTGTACATAGGTATTCATATACCTACTTAAAATAAGTACCTATACCAACCACAGAAATCGCCCTATGTGCATAGGTCCTAACAAATGCCTAATGTAATTTATATAGTGAAATTAGATAGATACTCTCTAAATATAGTTGTTTATTTTTTGAGTGGGGAAACGCCCTCGCACTTCCCTGCCACCACGGGGGTGGTGGCAGGTGGTATGTGGGACTCGAACCCACTAAAACCCCCCCGTGAGCCCTCGTCCGCCGTACCAGGGCGAGAAAGGGTCGCGACTGCAGTCCAACCAACTCGCCCCCGGCGGCAGGCCCTTTCGGGCCTCTCCGCGCCAATGGATGGCCACCAGACGCCACCAGACGTGTGGGGCCGTACAAGCCGGCGGAGAGTCCCCCGACTCTCCACCAGTGGCCCCCACTACGGGGGAGGGAGGAGGTGCGCGTAACGCCTCCTCCTCCCTCCCGCTCGTCTGCACCGGAGCGGGTCACACATAATTAAATCTACATGCTATAATTATTAAAAATACTACTTAATTAATAATATTACAGCAATTAAAATAAAAACTTTTGAATAAACCAAAAGTACAAAGGGTGTAAAAAATACAAAGTAATTTAATGGTGGCATATTGATGCCGAGACGTTTATAGCACTTAGATAGTAGATAATCATATCAAGTAGTACATCTAAGTTTTGCGACTACCTACTTTGTTTTCCATACATACAAGAAAGCTAACTTAAAAAACAAAATATAATGACTAAAACTAAAATAAGTTTTAGTCATTATATTTTGTTTTTAATCTAAAGTATCTAAATGAAAATATAGATATAAATATCTAAACCTTTTAAATAACAAACCACGTTTATAATAAGTCGCTGTCTGCGAGTAAAAATGGGTAAATCTAAAAAAATACGTTGTCTTATTACAATCTGTGATACTGTGATTTTATGATGTTAGTTTGACGATAAATAAATATATTGTATTTATGTATTGCGATTCATTTACACCTGTCCTCTCCTGTAACTTTGTGCGTACCTGCGTTTTAGATTTTTGGACCGAGGATTAACACTACTAAATTCTAACGATATCTTGAGGTAAGCATAAGCACCTTTGCCTGTTATCAGTCCAACTGGCTAAATACAAGATAAATACAATTTAATAATGATAAATTATCAATTACTTGACACTGGCTAAATACACAAAAGTGTGGAGCCAAAACATTTAAAAAAAATAATTAAAGAAAAAATTGTAATGACATTGGCACTGACAGCAGTCAGCTGGTGTTGACGTATGCTGCCAGTGACGCTTATCTGACGTTTAACTTATGGCTTTGGCGCAGCATTGCCAGAGTGTTACTTTTGTGAACTTTTCGGTGAATTTCTTTTAGTTTTAGGATTTACCTATACATAGAGCCTGGACCCTAACCAGGATTCACTGTGTCTCTATTCGTAGGGACCCAGACACTACGAGGGCCATGGTCCCTCAACATCCAGACACAGAATAAGTATTTGCGCTTTATTTCTGTGCAGAAATACTTGTCCTGTCGCGAGAATTAAATTCCCCATTTCCAGGTTATGAGCCAACCCGCTCAACCACCACACCACAGAGGCTGTCTTATATAGTATAATTTTTTTATATTTCCGTTAACTTATGTTATAATTTATTTAAAATTTATATATTTAATGTAATTCAAACACAATGTATGTTGTTCATGAATAAAATACAATACAATACAACTAAACCAAACCAAAATGAAACTACTAATACTAACAAATAATTATAATAATAACGCCCAATGTATGTAGATCCTGGACCCTAGCTAGAATTCCCTGTATCTATGGAACCCAGGAACTACGAGGACTATGGTCCCACAATGATCAATTGTGGAGGAAGAATTATTGCTAATTTTTCTAAGTTCTCAATGCGTCCTTTTGTCTTATGTTTAAGTAGTTAGTAAGTTAGTTTCATCATCATTATACCACTTTCCCACAGTCACGCCTGTAATCCAGCACTTAACGAATAAAATGCCACCAACTTTATGTACTAACACTGAAAATGTGTGTAATATAATACAATGCAGCAACAAGATCTTTCTCGTTTTCTCGCCACAATAAAAACAATATTGTTTTGTTTAAGTGAAAGACCTTGGTTAAACTTCTTTCAAACCATTTTGGACAAATTCATATAATTATATAAATAGGTCTACTCTACTCTCCTTACATAATTAATAGATACATAGAGATAGATTTTTCCTATAAAAAATAGTGAAATGCATATTATATAAAAAAATGAATGAAATATCCGAAAATATCCGTTTGAAAAGCTTTGTAGTATTCATGTTTATTTATTCATTTCCAATAAAGTTACTTTTATATCTCTCTCAGGTAACTTTTGACAAAACCTAACTGACAACACTGCTTCGGCGTTTACAATTTGCATTTTGCTTTGCTGTGCTGATTTCGTTCACGTCAATCACAATAATAATTGTTGTTTGCCGATTGCCGATCAATTTGTGTTATGTGTTTGCATTGAATCGTGAAAGTTTTCCATCTGTGAATTATTATTGTTCTAATTGCGCAACAAACGCTTTCGTGAAGAGTAAGTGCGATGGGGAGCCATCACAGTCATGAAGGGAAGGGAAGCAGCGAGCAAGGTGGCGGCAGCGGCCTGAGCACGCCAAGAGCTGGCTCACAGAGAGGTGCAGGGTCACGGTCGGGCTCCGGAGGGGACCTGCAAGGCTTGCCGGAGAAACAGGACAAGCCGCTGCCGTCTATGGTGCCGATAGAGAAGCTCGGCAAGGTCAGTAACACCATAAGTTTTCGCGAGGTCGTTAGTCACGGCTATTTGTACTAGCAATGACGTTTCCTGCCAGCTCAAGTGTTTGTTTTCTCAAATTCAGCATGTGTTATTTTTGCAAGTGTGCTGCAGATAAGCTAAAATGAAAAGTCTAAGTAATCTTATGAAAATGAGTTAATGTTTTAGATCTGTTCTTGATCAGGTCGCACTGGTGGTAAAGGTCTAAATAAGGAAGGTAAACAAGCTGAAGTCATGTGAAGTGGAATATGTTGATATTGACAACCAGGTTAACAACACCTGTAAATTGACAACTAAATGAGTAAGCTTGAATTTTGAAGATTGGACTTATGAGAAATCTGGTATCTTATGTTAATTTGTTTTGATTTAACATAGCAAATATCTAGTACCTACTATAATTATTATGTTATGTGTGAGAATTTTAATTTTACATAATTGCAACAGAAAAAATATTCAATAATTCTTATTTAGTAGATAATTTCTGTAGGTAATTTTCATTAGAAAATGCTAGTCTGTAATCATTACCAACACAATGTAAATAGTTAGCAAATATCTGTTACAGCCATCATATCTCTACTTCACAAAAGTTATGTTAATCATCCTTGTAGTTATGACAGAAAGATGAGGTGACTGGGCAAGGTCCATCTGAGGTCAGCTCCGCTTTATGCGTCTTAGTGCATCTTCACTGAAGATTCATTCATCAAGAGAAATCATTCATTATAACTACTGACATGTTCAAACTAAGGATTAAGTTTGTTAACACGCATCATCTATGTCCAATTAACAGTTACTTATTGTATTACCAATATATTAGTTATTTGACAGCCTTTGTGGTGTAGTGGTTGAACAACTCGGCTCATAATCCAGAGGCGATGGGTTCAATTCTGGCAGGACAAGTATTTATACACAGAAAAAAAGGGCAAATACTTGTTCTGAGTCTGGGTGTTGTGGGACCATGGTCCTCGTAGCTCCTGGGTCCCTAGACACAGGGAATCCTAGTTAGGGTTCAGGATCTATCTATGTGATCATTGGGTGTTATTTTTATTATTATTATTATAATTATTGAACTTTATGGTACTGTTTTAAAGCTTACAGTACAGACCGAACCTTCAAAGAAAAGTAGCAAACATGCTTTATAAATCACATCTAATTAAAGCATCTGTATTCATCAGAACTCACAGTGTATTTAAAAAAGTAAACCTACAGCAAAAAATTGATGTCCAAAATTAAAAGGACATGATTACAAACAATTTTGTAGGTAACTGCTCAAATTTTAAAGAGCTACATAATTTTCATTAAAAATAAAGGCCTCTATACTTTTATGCCAATTTGAAAGTTCAGACAGCAGACACCTCGGAGCTTGTAATGTGAGTGCACACCACAACACATCCTGGTTTTTAATTTGCACTGATAAAAAAATGACAACACTTAAGCTCTAAAATTAGCTACACTGTCACAGATAGTTTCTTTGGTTATAATAATTACTATTTCATCAAAAGCTGGCCACAAAACACATGCTGGTGTTTGTGGCGGCCCGTGGTGGGAATGTCTTAGTTGTTAGAAATCAGAGTATTATCTTCTTTGAAAGACATGATAAGATGATAATACTTTATTATTATGTGTGCCAAATGTTGCCATTGTAGTTTATAATAATAAATAATAATAACACCCGATGATCTCACACAGATCCGGGACCCTAACTAGGGTTCCCTGTGGCTAGGGACCCAGGAACTACTACTTCTTGTGATCTACCATGAAGATGTTACTGGACAGATGGCAGGATGCAGTTAGATAGTTGTATTGGTTTACTGAGGTTTTCTATATTTATTTCAACCTTATCATCAGCTTGAAGACATCCACTGCTAATCATGGTCCTGCCCCATAGAGCGCTGCTGCGAGCGGCTACTGACCTCTGGCCTTACCTTCCCTTATCTCTTCATCAACATTATTATTATTCCAATTATTATTATTTTGAATGAGCTAATGCTATTGGTCTCTACCGACCTTTACAGCATCACCTCGCTTAAGGCGTCAAAAGTGGGAGGCAACTAGCACAAGGGCACACCTGGGGTTCGTGCCTTGGCTTAGGCCATTGCTGGGATAAGAGGATTGAGAAGACTATGTCCACTGGAAGAGCCGACCCTATTGAATGTAACGTTATCTGCCAAATATATTCATAGGTAGGTAGGTATAGGTAGTCATTAATTCATCTTTTGTAACATCTTTTACTATGTGACGTCACACACTACTCCCATCACCACCAGAACATGCATATCTTAATGCTTTGCTCAATCAAGTAATTTGTAAAGATACGGCGGCCGCTGACACGCGTTATCTCCAATCTGGCGATAGCTGGCTCTGATTCGATACGTTACCTTTGTTTATGTTGTCAGTATTTGATTGAAATTTTTGTAATTCGTTGCTCGGTGTGGTTTTTTAAATTTAAAACTAAAGTCAGTGCCAAAGTCTCGGTATAGTTTATGTTTTTTTTTCAATATTCGTTGCATGATATTTAACATTCACTGACAAAATGAAGGTAACATGTACGTTTAGAAAGTAGCAAAATATTAAAAAAAAATCTCCTGTAACAAAGTCCATCGTATTCGCGTTAGTGTAGAACAGACTCTGGAAATTAGCTGCATGTAACGGGATCTTTAATAATAAACTGAGGTCACAAAGGATACTAGTGTTCATCAAACAAGACGTCAGCCAATTAGTAATTGTATACTCGGTATACGTCGCAGTAAGTTGAAAGTATTCGGTTCGCCGAGCGGCACCCATGGCCCGGCGGCAGGCCGCCCTCCACGATATCCGGTTCAGGATACTGGGGATACAAGTCCAGAGAATAAAGGAGAAGAAAACCGCGGCGCCGACTTGTAAGGTAGGTGCATCTCCTGCTCCTGCTGCTTCTAAAATTATATTTTTGGACAATTCGAAGAACGATGTTTATTTGAAAGATTAAGTAGGATCGGAAATGTCTTTCTGCTAACTAATGCAGTTTGGAATGGGTATATTATTCACGCAACCGTACAAATAAATGTAATTTGAAGATACTTTCCTTCAAATTAGTTTTAATTCCGGAACACTGTTAAACGTCGCCAACAACAATGCTTATTGTCTCGTGACCTGTTACTTATTTTATCGAAGATTATCATTATTATATTTTATGGCTAATCGCCACTCTTATCTCGTATCGTTAAAGTCCCGGAATATCATAATATTCCATTTCGAATTTATTGTATCATTATTTTGATTGTCCCATATTTCGCTTATAATACTACCCCACAGTATGAGATCTCGATTGAGATAATTTTCTTTTACGTCTTTTTCATTTTATATCATGTAACTTCAGCATTAATGCCTCCTATTGATTATCTTGAAGCACAATTAATGTAATGTTTGAATCCTTGACATTGGCGCGTCGCTCGCATTTCGGCGGCCGACCTCGGTGCGACATTTCAATTAGATATTAATTCAGTATTATGCGCGTTTCGCACTCGCGAGCTCTCATTGGATGGACGCGCTAATGTTTCCTTCCATCAATACGTTTGTGTATAAAAAGCTTGTATATGCCTCTCGAAAGTGCTATCTGTCCGCCTGCTGCGGCGTCTACTAGCTTAATGCCCGTCTGCAGTAAAGTTTGAAACCTTCTAAGTTCGCACTTATCTCTAACCCCCGGTTTCTCGTACGCTTGTCAAACTCGTGTCAGGTTAACCCACTAAATACGCTTATTGGTTGAAGACAGCTGATGATCAACAGGCGTTCAGTATTTGGTGTGGCAAGTTGAAACAAATTTAAAAACGTACAAGAGAACGGGGGACGGTTTGCTTATCTAAATTGTATTTTAATAGATTTTAGTGCAGGCGGCCATAAGTCGTACATCGCAACTCGTCCTGTTCTGTCATACGTCGGCGGACAGCTGGATTTAGTCGATCTATAATTAGGTCATAACTAAGGTTCTATCTAATGACGTACAACCAACCACGTGACGACGACGTGTTAGGACGTGATGTACCAACTTGCAAGCCACCAAGTGCGAGCACCCCCCCGCGCCCCCGTCCCCACCGCCTCCACTGCCGTGATGAGAACAAACGACGTTATCGCTTTCATAATCCGTTGCACACTGATTTTGTTATCGTAATCGTGTAATTGTTCGATACGCGCTGCAACTTGAGGAAACTTGAGAGACTTGATATTAACCATATGAAAATATTCGTTATCATCATTCTCAAACGAGTTCCTTCTCTAGGGGTTATGTTACACACGTAGGTACAATTAATTTAAAAAAAAGAGTGTGAAAGTTTTACTTCAGTCATGTAGTCTAAAGCGGCTACACGACTGAAGTAAAACTTCTTTAATACATCTCTCTCGCCCCCTACAGGAATATACAAAATCTCACTTTTTCTTTCTACTCTACTCTAAAAAAAGGTTTTTAGACTTAAGGTCAGAATCCAAAATAATTTACAAAAATTTCAAAGCAATATTTTTCTACTTTCAGTTATTAGCCCAAAGATCTCAAAAAGAAGATGGAGTCAATGGCATCACAGAAAAGTCTTTCACAGTAAGTATATTTGTTGCAAGAATGGAATGAAAACAAATAGGGTGAGAGTAAACGGTGTCGTGTCCCTGGCCCTGGCAGCAGTACGTGTTCCCGATGTACCCGGAGCTGGCGGCGCAGTTCTACCGCCACGTGCACCGCGCGGGCCGCTGCCGCGCCCGGCACGTGCCGCTCGCCGCCTTCCGCCAGCAGTGCGAGCGCATCCTCGGCCTCCTCGACGACGCCGTCATCATCGAGACATACGTCAAGTTAGTGCACACTAGAATACACCTTTTTACGCGGTGCTAGGGTGCGTTTTGCGCTCGCCGGTTGCCTACCCTCTCCGATAATTTCGGGCAGTTGTGCGTCAACCAAACGTCCACCATTATCGTCACATGAGGGAATATTGTTCAAATAAAAACCAACCCTGCTGAGACATCAATAATACTACAACAAGTAGTAGTACCCTGTAGCAGCCCATCTACTTGTTGTAGTCTTTCTACAATAGCTCGTGTCACAAGTGGTTGGTAGCTAACTGAAATACGAAGGGGAATAACGCGTCATGTGTGTGTGTGTTCCAGGATGTTCTCTTCTGATGAGGATGAGAACACAGTAACCCCGGACTGCCTGCGGAAGCTGCTCTACACAAGTTACAAACTGTCCATGGATCACCACCCCGACGGGCCGCAAACATGTCCTATGGTGAGTGGAAAACTTACAAATCTTATAACGTTGACTATTATAACATCGTCTTAGAAATAGAAATGGTTCAAGTGCGCTTCCCTGAGGCACACCTATCGTGAAATCGTATCGTCAAAATCAGTCGTCTGATTTTGACTATACGATTTGACATTTAACAATCATTTTGGTTGTACCTGCTTCTTTAAAATAAAACGGTTCCGCGTATACTTATAAAGTATTCGTTTTATATAATTGTTTTATATAATTGTTAGGTAAAATAATAGTTTAGTCTCTATCAAAAGGCATTGCGAAATCCAAACAAAAATGAAGCATCAAGATAATCTTGATGCTCGCGAATGGTCGTACCGACGTCAGTCATCCACGGAAGGTTTCCTCGTGTTCAGATCGAGCAGACGCTGTCCGCGGTGGTGAACGGCTGCTTCAACAACAAGGACAGCCACAGCGTCGGGTTCGTGGTGCGCTGGCTCGAGGAGCACTGCCGCCGGCTCGTGTTCCCCGTGCACAGGTGAGGGGCTCTACGCACGTGTCACTGCCGCCGGCTCGTGTTCCCCGTGCACAGGTGAGGGGCTCTACGCACGTGTCACTGCCGCCGGCTCGTGTTCCCCGTGCACAGGTGAGGGGCTCTACGCACGTGTCACTGCCGCCGGCTCGTGTTCCCCGTGCACAGGTGAGGGGCTCTACGCACGTGTCACTGCCGCCGGCTCGTGTTCCCCGTGCACAGGTGAGGGGCTCTACGCACGTGTCACTGCCGCCGGCTCGTGTTCCCCGTGCACAGGTGAGGGGCTCTACGCACGTGTCACTGCCGCCGGCTCGTGTTCCCCGTGCACAGGTGAGGGGCTCTACGCACGTGTCACTGCCGCCGGCTCGTGTTCCCCGTGCACAGGTGAGGGGCTCTACGCACGCGTCACTGCCGCCGGCTCGTGTTCCCCGTGCACAGGTGAGGGGCTCTACGCACGCGTCACTGCCGCCGGCTCGTGTTCCCCGTGCACAGGTGAGGGGCTCTACGCACGCGTCACTGCCGCCGGCTCGTGTTCCCCGTGCACAGGTGAGGGGCTCTACGCACGCGTCACTGCCGCCGGCTCGTGTTCCCCGTGCACAGGTGAGGGGCTCTACGCACGTGTCACTGCCGCCGGCTCGTGTTCCCCGTGCACAAGTGAGGGGCTCTACGCACGTGTCACTGCCGCCGGCTCGTGTTCCCCGTGCACAGGTGAGGGGCTCTACGCACGTGTCACTGCCGCCGGCTCGTGTTCCCCGTGCACAGGTGAGGGGCTCTACGCACGCGTCACTGCCGCCGGCTCGTGTTCCCCGTGCACAGGTGAGGGGCTCTACGCACGCGTCACTGCCGCCGGCTCGTGTTCCCCGTGCACAGGTGAGGGGCTCTACGCACGTGTCACTGCCGCCGGCTCGTGTTCCCCGTGCACAAGTGAGGGGCTCTACGCACGTGTCACTGCCGCCGGCTCGTGTTCCCCGTGCACAGGTGAGGGGCTCTACGCACGCGTCACCGAATTATGGGACGAGACGTTAAGAACGAGATGTTAAGCGACGCGGCCGGCCATAACAAAACACTGTCACTTGGAATTCATCTAGGTAGGTGGTACCTACCTAGATGAACTTTGCAGAAAAGTTCTACCACCTAGTAAAATTAGAATTTAAAATAGGTTTACCAGCATCCAAGGCTACCTACGTTTTCTTAGGCAAGTTATACTTCGAGATTCGATGGGAAATTAGCATTGTTAACGTTCATATTTTCATCATCGAAAAAATTCTATCTTTCCTATAATATATCTAAAAATAAAAATAATCTAATTTAAAATATATGCAAATCCCGTAAAATTAACTCATATAGATAAAATAATCGCTACAAATTACCCCATCACTTCTTCCTCGACACCGAGGAATAGGTACAATCGCCCGCGCGGGCGACCGTGTTCCGCTTGTCGCTATCGCTCGCACCATTCCCGCCCGTATTATCTAGTGATATGAGGACCGGTGTGGCGCGGCGCGATGCGCAGCGGGTAGCGAGCGTTTGCGCGGTTGATATAATAACCAGTTAAGTTCGCAGTTCTTGTTGCTTACACATCGCGTAAGTTGCGTTTTTGTTTTATCTGCACCTACCGCCGTTTGGCTACTTGTTGTGTTTATTCTTAATCTAAAAACGTAATGCTTGCACTAAAGCTTTCGTAACTGGTTTATCAATATAATGATAGAAGTTAAATTAATAATTAAGTTTAAGAAATGTGATTAGTATCCAGTTAATAGTTTCATACAAGCGCCTGAGCTTGCAAAACAAATATACGTGTAATTTTTTTGTAATGTTTGTCGTTTCTAGGATTTATACGTACACTAGAAATGTTCAATAAATATTGTAATTTGATGAAAAATAAAGATAAATAAAAATTGAAATTGAATTGAATGATCAATCAATTGGTGGAGCGCGTCCCGGTGGGTCCTGCAGCCCCGTAACTCGGAGCCCGGCAGGTACTGCGTGCACACGCTGGCCACGCGGCACCGCGCGCCGGCGGGCGGGGCGGCGGGCGGGGCGGCGGGGGCGGCGGGCGCGGCGCGCGGCTCGCCGCTGCTGCCCGTGTCGGCCGGCTGGCTGCTGGCGGGCGCGGCGCCGGCGCCGTACGCGCGCGCGGGCGCGGCGCCCCCCGCGGCGCCGGCGGGGCGCGCGTGGCTGGCGCGCCTGCTGTGCGCGGCGCCCTCGCACTGGCAGCCGCTGTACGCCTCGCGCGACCACGGCGCCGGCGCCAACCGCTTCCTGCACCACACGCTCGCCTACAGGTACCGCGCGCACCTCGCTCCCACGGGAACTTGAACTTAAACTGTCATATGCACGCTCCACTTGGAGAGGAAGCTGGTGGATGCGAGGCGAACGGAACTTTGGAGTCGGTTCACGTACCATCCCCATTATCAAAATAAAGTTAAAAATTGTATTATTATGTTGGTATGGCCGGTACACTGACAATCTGTTAGGCGTGACGAATGATTTATAATTCTCTTCCGTAATGTGGGTATACTTTTACTATTTACGAAAAAACCTTTATTTCAGTAATCACTGCATATATAGTATAAAACAAAGTCGCTTTCTCTGTCCCTATGTATGCTTAAATCTTTAAAACTACGCAACGGATTGTGATGCGGTTTTTTTAATAGATAGAGTGATTGAAGAGGAAGGTTTATATGTATAATAACATCAATTAAATAGTGGAGAAATACTGTTATATTTGTGGTTTCTAATGTGATGTCGTAAAATCCGAAAGAAGCATATTAAATCCGAAGTTACGCTTGGTCTAGTTAGTTCCAGACTAGCCAAGTAGTCACTTCACTTTTACATCGCTATTAATAAACGCGGAGTAAACTCGGACTAACAATACATTCCTAACACCTGTTTTAACGTGTAAATAATAATTATGGCAACCCAGATAATTTATAAGTAAAAAGAATGAGTCGGCGAATGAACCCAACGCTAGTTGGCAGCGACTTTAATGGCTATGGTGACAGTATTGACAGCAAAATGTAATATTTTAGTTTGACACTCTGCTTACTCGTTCTTATCAACTTGTCGTACTAAATTTGCTTGCGGCGGAAAAATTAATATAAAAATTAAATTCAGCTTCTTGAAGGGTTTTATACAATTTAATATGTCCTGATGGAGTATCGGCTGGTTTCTAACCTGATTATTTTTTCTATGAACCTCAAATAATCAACAAAATTGTATCTATCTATGTTGCGTTGCTTCATACAAATTAAATTATCACAATTTAACAACAAACTACTACACTACGATGACAGCGAAAAAACATTCTGGAATTTTTGAAGGAAACGAAAGCAAAGCGACTGAACAAACCTCTACAAAAAAGGTCAGGTAAATATTTTGTCATTACGCCACAGACAATCATTAGTTTCTACGCTTACTCGGTCGCTAAACTAGGTAACGCCCAGGAGTAACTTTTAGTCCGAGAGTACAGTCGGATTAACTTACTCACTCCTTACTCCGTGTTTATTAATACCGAAATTGCTTAGTATTATCTTAATACTTGGAGTAAAGTTAATCCTGCGTTGGTCTATGTTTATTAATAAGAGTGTACGAGATTTATCGAAATAATGTACACATTGAAAATGTCTACAGAAAACTCCGCTATGGTATATGTCTATCTCTTATGGATATCCCACAATAACATTTTTAAGAATTGTTTTACTTTAAATTTAACGCGTGCGGGCCACGGGCAGTAATGAATAAATCAAAACTACTGGATCGATTTTAATCATTTTTTCAGTGAATGACATAGGCTATATATTTTATACCCGGGCGAAGCCGGAGCCGGCCGCTAGTATTTTATAAATACGGATTACGGAATACCCTAAAAACATTAAATTGACCATTTTTGATACTGTCCTCATGCCTACGGGCGGCGTTAACATTAAACAAAGCTTGAACAAAGTTATACGGACAGATGGAGCTAAAGAAGTAATACTTCAGTCTTCACACTCGTTTATTATCTCACCGTGTAACCGTGTCCAAGCGGCTTTCCGGCGTGACGTATGCGTCGTCAGTGTACTGTGGCTGGCGTGCGGCAGGGGCCCCACCGTGGTGCTGGTGCGCGGCGGCGGCGTGGTGCTGGCGGCGTGCGCGGGCGCCGAGTGGCGCGAGTCGCACGCCTACTGGGGGCCCGCCGACTGCGCGCTGCTGCAGCTGCAGCCCACGTGAGTGTAGGGGCCCCGGCGGGGGGCTGGCGGCGTGCGCGGGCGCCGAGTGGCGCGAGTCGCACGCCTACTGGGGGCCCGCCGACTGCGCGCTGCTGCAGCTGCAGCCCACGTGAGTGTAGGGGCCCCGGCGGGGGGCTGGCGGCGTGCAGCCCACGTGAGTGCTCCGCTGCGTTCCTGCTGTACATGGTGCCGCTGAGCTCCTTGTCTACCATCCGGGTGACTGGGAGGTCCCAACGTACTTGGTGCTATTGAGTTTATTCACGCTTATTGTAATATACGCGTACGTAAAAGTTGAAAAAAGGAATGTTCGGACAACATTTTTTTAGTGATCGTGTCGTTGTAATTTTCTCACGAGTACAATGGTGGGATATATAGTATAAGGTAGAAGTCATCCATCCAGCCACCCCCAGGTTCTGCACGGTGGAGCGGGGCCCCAAGCTGCTGTACCTGAACCTGTCGATCCGCGGGTACCCGCGCGGCCTGCGCGTGGGCTCGGACCCGCGCCTCCCCGCACTTGACATCTCGCAGGACTTCGACAAGTTCACCTTCCAGGGCTCGCCCTACTCGCTCGATGATATAGAGGTATGCTGGATAATACGCACGACGGTAACAATATGCGTGACGACAACAACACATATGACAACAACAACAACACACGCTACGACAACAGTACACATGACAACAACAACAACAACACACACTACGATAACACTCGCAACGACGACATCTATACGCACGACAACACGTATGACGACAACAACACTCACATCATAACAAGATGCACAAACACACATCCCCTTACAAATTAACATTATGTAGAGGCAGAATAGTTATTTAATGTTTTGTTTCTCTTTACCAAGTTTGAAATAGATAAAAATAAGATACTGAGTAGCTATTCCTCTGTTATACAGCGTCTATTAGTGAGGGGGATAGCATATATGCTATTATATATAATGTGATGTATTCTAAATCATGTCCACTTCTTGTGACACACGCCCGGCCTCGACGGTTCTATAAAATACCCTTCACCGTCCGACTTGACGCTGTGCCCTTGCTAGTGAGGATGTTCGAACTGCTGCTTCTGTCTGTGGGCGGTCATTGCCTCAGCGTCCCACAGACATCTCAGCCATCGCCCGTCAACTCGGCGCCACTCCAGAACAGACCAGGTTTCAATACAGATACAATCAATATAATCCAGGTGTGGGGGTGCGGGGACACCGCGTCCCGCGAGACGCAGCTGGAGATCAAGAAGTGGCAGGTGCGGGAGGCGGAGCGGCAGCGCTGCGTGAGTACCGGGGGCTAGCGGGGCGCGCCGGGGGCTAGCGGGGCGCGCCGGGGGTAGTGCGGCACAGCGTACTGACGCCGGGTCCCCGCAGGTGAAGCTGTCGGCGGCGGACTGGATGGAGCACCCCGACCGCTACCTGCTGGAGCTGGCGGGCCGCCCGCAGTACAACAACTCGGCCAGCTAGCGGGGGCCGCGGGGACCGTGGGGGCCGCGGGGGCCACGCCTCCACGCTACTAACGCTCGTTTTTACAATTATTGGCCTTGACTCGGGACTCTTTTGATCGTATTATACAATATAATTATACATAGTAATTATTTCACGATAAAAAGTACTGTGTATAAAGTGTATGTATAAAAGATATTGTTTTCCCTCTTCCACGGCTATCACGAAATTGGAGTGGAAGTAGGACAGCAATGGAAATGTCTGCTCTTTTTAGATATTTTGTTTATTAGTGCGTGTATTACTCCTGAACTTTACCCGTTCGAACTGTTCAAAGCGATGCCAAAATTATATTTATTTATGTTTCTATTACAGTCGTAAGTTACTCGTACAATTTACTGATCATTAATCTAGACTACACGATATATAAAAGGTTGTAAGAGAAGGGAGTCAGCTTATAATTTATGTAATAAGGCCCCCACGCCCCCATTACACCCGTCCATGTCAGTATTTGTTTGAGAATCTACGGTACCTACTTGTGTACTAACCTCATCTAACTATTCGTGTGTTATTATAATAAGCGTATAAAAACTATTAACAACGGAAGGGAAAAAATCTCATCGAAAACCTGAACGATGGTCAAAAAATGATCTATTTTGGTTTGATTGGCTCTGTATCCAGATTGAGTGTTGTAAGTAAGTATCACCGGACAGTGCCTTGATATATCAAACTGATATTGTTCATAAATTTACTGAATTGACATCACCTTATTTTTTTTGTATTTTATGTAAATTCAAACTTTTGGAAAAAAATAAATTTATAGCGGAGATCTTCCGTATCCGCGGCCAGCTCGACCATCGAGTGCCGCCAACTTATCTGTTTAGTTGAGTATTCCGTCATCTCTGTTTAATGAGTTTATTTCCTATACATTAGAAAGAGATAGAAAGTCGACCAGAATCAAACAAACGATAATTCATGGGCATTAATATTTTACGTGTGTGTATATTGAGTCGGTTGACCCCTGAACTAGTGTTTGTTGACACAATAAAAGCTCTCATACACCTCGTAACTTTTATACACGGTCATGTCAATAGATAGTAAGTTTGTTTATATATGTTAAAAGTTCTTTTTGTAAAGTAGTTTGCTCAAAAGCAATGATTCCATTTGAGCTTAAGTTATTAGTTAGTAGATATTGTGTAAAATTAACTATTAACATTTAATATCTGCTTTTAGATCATTTGTAAATACAGTAAGTTTAATATATATATGCAGTAAGTTTAATATAACATGAAGGTAGAAGAGTGAAAATTTTCTAGTTCAATTTTTATAAACTAGATGGCGCTAATTGATCTTTATATAAATGTTATCTATCATTTTCGTTTTGTAAATAATTGTATAAGAAAAGTCGCCTTTTGCCCGTGTTATTTTATTTAAATTTGATTGAAACATGTGTCTGTATAGGATGATGGCGCGCTAGAAAGTAGAAAGTAAAACAAATGTCACAGCAAAATCATACGATCGTGTCCGCAGTATTCGCGAACAATGATCGCGAGTTTCAAGTGGAGTGTGCATCCAATTCTTTAATAGCCGCGGCCATTCTCGGTCCCGCTTTTTTCCTGATCTCGGGTAAATAGAAGATGCGGGCTCCGTGGCTATGAGTTTGTGATATAATGTTGGACACTTTTTTGGCTTATATTTGTGGTTTTCAGAGCGCGCATTGTTTTATGCTAAAATAAAATGTAAAAACTTGTTCCTAGTTGTATAAGCCATAATAATGTTGAAGTCATATCAAGTACATCGTGTAATACGCTCGGGGCCGCTCGGATTGACCTCGATTGCCGAAATATATGCTAAGGTACTGTAACTTCATAATTTTTTTTTTTCAACGGGGAGGTACAATACATTTTTAGGTAAACTTGGAGTCCACACTGCACCTATTTGATCCAAATTCTATTGCCGTTTCACTCGCCGCCGCCGCCGGCGAGCTTTCGTTCGGTAACGTATTATTTACAAAACCCTTGGCAATATAGATCGTCGCAAAACTCGTTTGTAATACTAATAACCTATCCGCGACCCTTGTCTTACGATCGATAAGCTTATATAAAACATTGGTGTCACCCGTAAGAAAGAGAAGAAAAACACAAGTAACACAAGTAAACAGGCCACATTTCCTCGCTTCAATTGTTGTTCTCAACGCATTCTCCAGAATTGATCTTCTTTACCACGGTATACTATAACGCCATCTAGTGAGTTCTTTGACAACTACACTTTGAATCCTTTATTGAAACCTGTTATTTTATCAAAATGTAGTATGTATTTGTTGCCCGGCTGGCCCACTAGTGGGATAGTCAAGTGAGGTGACGTGTCAGCTTGCATGAGGTGCTACATAGGACGCTTGGTTCTTACCTTGGACGTAATGAATACTGATTATAGCATAAGTAACATTAAATACAATAAACTATTGTTGTTATCATACTGTTTTATTGATATTGCAACCTCAGCATACACATTTTATACATCATGAGAGTGCGTGTGTGACGGCTCGTCGTTAGATCGACATAAACAGGAGATAGTTTTTTTTTTTCAAACTTTTCTAGCATTTGACCACGTTCTCACCTGGTGGGAAGTGACGATGCGATCGAAGGTTTAGCATGCTAGCCAAGTAAATACCTATTCACTCTTCTCTTGAACCCGCCTGGACCATATTTAGCCGGACACAGACGCTGGCAGGGCATTCCATTCCTTAGCCGTTCTAATTAAGAACGTTGAGTCAAATCGCTTGGTACGAATGGGTGGTATTTCGACCACGAAAGAATGACGCTTGGCCGAGCGTCTAGTAGTCCGGTAGTGGAATGGTGATGGGAGAATGAGATCATGCAGTTCTTAAGCGCATACGATTCACTAGTTCAAAGAATTTGATCGATTTTCAAACTGATTCTCCTGCATGCTCGTAGTTTTTCGTGCTGGATCACTCAAACCGTGCCTACATTGGCGGAGAGATCGCCGGCTCGCAGCCTCGCACTCGCCGCGGCGTACGTTTACAGATTAATTTATTGTTATTTCTCTAATACAATGTGTTACAAACATACTCGTGTATGACGTGCCGTGATCACATCACACGCTGCTGGCCCACGTGGAAGATGGAACTTAGATTATTGATCGAGACAGCAGCCGCGCGGACACGGCTTATTACGTAGGTAGTCTGTAATGGTGCGGGGTCATTCTGTTATTTGATCGAAACATTGCGGCGGATGTGCGGAACTTTTCACCTGAATATAACGATAGCCAACAGAATATTCATAGGGTGGGACAAAAAAAGGGCTCAAAATTAGTATTTGTTGGTTTCATTTCATTCATAAAGTGATCACTTAGTGAATGAAATCTGCTTGAGCACCCATCGATGACTGAGCATCGTTCTATAATACGGACCGTAGATTGACTTACATTCGTTCAGCTTACACCCAAAAGTTATATAGTGTGCGTACCACAGACTAAAGATGGTCTAAGCTAAGGTATCCCGCCATAGGTTAGGTTAATTCAGTTAATCTTTAGTATTTATTCTGGGCTTACACCATCTACGGTGAATTTAAAATTACAGTCAAATCTACAGTTGCATAAAATGTAGTTATCCTATGCACCGATAGAAAGATACCGAACGATGTTTGTTCCGTCTGTGCCGGCGGAGCGCTGACCCCGAGCCGGACCACTTCCGATCGATTGCATCTCTGCTGCAGGAACTGCTATCGAGAACCCGCCGGTTGTAGTAGTTATCTTCCGTCCACTATTTATCAGGGAATTCTAATTAACACGTTGAAGTACTGAAAGTACATTGAAAAGATTATTATGAGTAGCACCATTGTAATTGGTATGATTAAGAACTTTAAACAAGGGTTTTTTCAATAATAATCTACTTCTATTCTATCCCAGTTTTTATGCGATAACGTGTTTTTGAAAGGAAACCCAATGGTGCGCGCCGCTGGCGCTGGCCGGAGCTGATCTCTCGCGGCTCAGACCGCAGAGCTTGCGCAGACTTGCACTTTGCGGATATTCCATTCCTAATAAACAGTCGATACTATTTATTGACACTGATGTAAGCTTATCTACCTATAATAGGTAATAGTTCTAAATTACTTATGCAAGAGATTTATTAATTTTGTTTTCCCAGTAATGCTATCACTATAACCGAACACGACGTTGCCCAATACAGCACATCGCATACACTCCACAGAACGTTTTTAATAATAGAGTGTCATTAAGCCCCATCCAACATTTCCTGCTCGTGACTTAAACTTTCACTTTCACCTGCAACTCTAGACCTAGGCTGGGCAGTCAGCACTTAGGCCTAAGTTACGTCAGCAATTATATCATGGACTTAGCAAATATCCACCTAAAGTAAGTAAGTGACCTAAATTTGTGGGTAAATACGTATATAATAATGTGTATGTGTAATGTGGGTAATAAGTATATAAGTGTTTTGGATGAGGCCGGGCGGCTTGGACATTCTGACAGCGCTAACCACTTGGCCACACGCTGAAGGAAGGAAGCAGGTTGCAGTAGTACACATTTTTATCGTCAAGTATATGTCGTCTTCACTGGAAGCGTTTAGCATCGCTGAGTTCTATTTCTTGGTGTCTGAAAATCTGAGCGTCATCTCAAAGCTCGATATCAAAGCCTCACTGCTCACGTGAAGTGTGCCGGCGTGCATGTCTCCACTAAAGGCGAGCGCCGCGCGGCCGCCGCCACTCGCCGCCAGTCAGCGCGCAGCAGCCATGCGCCCCGCACGCGTCTTCACGCTCGCGCTCGCGCTCGCGGCCTGCGCCCGCGCCGAGTTCACCCTCACCGGTAATTGTGCGCGACTTGTAATCCCCTAACTTCATTTACAAAGTTGTAGGGTAATGAAAGTGTCGTTCTAGGAGAGCTATAGAGAGATATAGAGTATGCCTTTCGTACGCATATAAATTTGAAATTGGAAAATAGGTTAAAAATGGTTTTCGGATTTAGATTTAAATTTTTATAGCTTAGGCGGATGACAATTTTCAGGTTAACCATTATACTTTGTAACCTAACTTATTTATTGATGACTTGTAAATCCTCTATAGGTAGGTAATGTAAGCTCAGTGGTACCTCGCGTTCGCCTTTCAATTCTAATATGATCACAGAGTTCGCACCTACTATACGCTACCAGTTCGAATCCCGCTCGGCTCCGCATCGATGACTTACCATTTAATGCAGAATTAGCACTCACTCTTAAAAGCACGGAATATTCCATATAGTTGTCGATTCTCTATAAATAAAAAAAACTATAAAAGTAGATATCGCGACTGTCTAAAGTTTTTAAAATCATATTATTGATGAACGGAAACGAAAAAAGCCGGAGATATAAATAATTTCGTTCAGCTTGAATGCGACGCAGATAATATATGTTTAAAACGGCAAAAGAAAACATCGCGAGGACACCGGCATCTTCAAGTCGAGCACACCGTGCATGCATCCACCGCCGCCGCCGGGCGGCAGGCTCGCTCGTGTTCCTGTGCAAACTGATAGGGGTATTGGCTACGTATCAATCTTAGGAAATATAGTTTAGTAGTAAACCACACTGCAAAATTCAATGTAAGTAACTATCCTTATGTACCCTAATTCATCCTCACAACGCCTAGTCGTGAACACTCACGGCGCGAGAAAAAGTTACAAATCCATGGAACTGGAACTGGATGGAAAAACCAGTAACAAGCGAATGGAACTAGTGGGATAAGTTGACTTTTCCCCCGATAGTAAGCTAGAGGAGTTTTGTGGTAAGGTGCTATTATTTATTTTGTGCTAGGGGAATAGATTTGGCGTTCATCTGGTACATCGAATCTTCCTGGGCTAGTCCATTGCACGCAGACTACAAAAAAAGAACGATAAGATACCGATACAATGGACACGAGTCTTGGAGGTGTTCTTTAGCAGAAAGTTTACAATATCTGGAAGCCGCTTGCATTTTTCTCAAAATCAATGAGTGAAACACAGCGAAGATAATATGGCGTGTACGGTCGCGAACTTCTAGCTATTTCGACTTTTACTTGACGTGAGTTTTAGCCGTTATTTATCTTACAAAATGTGTCATACTCGCGATAGTTTTCAAACTAAAATTCTAGCTATGAACTTAGTATTTTTATATGGTTAGTACAATAACTTAATTTTAAGTACCTAATATAATTTTGACATGTAAAAAAGCTAAAAATAGTTAATTTTCAATAAACCCAGCTATGTACACGGCTGTGAAACATACAGATCATATCTACCAAGGGCTTACTTATCGTTATGCTGCATTCCAAGCGCAACACGTTAGATATAGCTAGAGGTCCGACCATATCGATGTGGATCTGGAACCTCGCCCATGGGACTCACGCGACGTGACGATCACGATGTACTCTCGCACGCTGACATCAAATATATGATGTTTTCCAGATACCGACGTCCTTGTTCATACTATGAGTCCATCCCTCAGAATGCAGCGAGCCACTAGCCGCTGCACACGTCCGTTCAGTAGAATGCTTCGCCGCCACAAAGTAGATTGGTCATGTTAGCCGCAGCACTGACAACCGTTGGAGCAGACCTCGTGACGTTCTCGAGTGGAGACCGAGGATTCGCCATTGGTGAAGTGTTGTAGTAGGAACATGTAGTTGGCGCGCCCGCCGACGAAAGTGTACCCGCAGTAGATAGATCCGATGGCTGCAGATGAGGCAGAATATAAAAGGATTATAATATCATCGGACTCAACGTAAATCAGAATATAAGTCAGCGGGCTAACTATGGCGACGATGACCACGGACCTGCCAAAATAAAACAAGTGCTGTCTAATGTGAATCTGGAGCAGATCGATCGATCGATTGATGTAGCACGACAGTGAAGTAGTGCGTCACTGGAACATACACGGAGTGCCTCATAGAAAGAAAACTATTCAAAGAATCGCGGACAGCAATTAAGTTGTAAACAACTCTACGATGTAGAATAGAATACCGGTGGGAGATTATTTAAATGCCTTGAAAGTGGTAAAATACATTTAGACATAATGCTACCTTCTTTTAACGGACTAATGCTGTCGGTCTCTAACGATCTTTACAGCGTCACCGGACGAGAGGGCGGGCGCAAAAGGCTGATTGTGTTACCAGATGAGCCAGAAGGGCTAGACTGTTCCGGTGACCCTGACTCAGCCGATACTACGTATGCTATACGATCATCCGGATCGCTCAAGACGTGTCTCGAGTGGCAACGAGGTGGCGACCCTGTTATGACTGTGGAGTAGCTTGACGCTTGGACTACGAGAGGGTTGGAGTGATGAGGTTTCGCATCAAAATAGCGACGGGATGCATCCTTCATAAACTGATCCATGGATGCTAAGTCGAGATCGCAGTGGAGACAATGCGACACCTACCTAGTCTAATAAAATGATTGAGTCTCTGCTCTAACACGAAACAGGCAACTTGCTTAAAAAATACAATTATTTTGTACCTTAGACCCGCGCTATGCTTACAAAATGTCTTAATTAACTTGTCACGTAGATATTGTCCTATCAATAATTGTTATTTACCTAATTTCGTTTTTATTTTATTGGTACTTGACCAGTAAAATATATTATGTATTCATCAGTAGGCAGGCTGTATTATTGATTCTGAGAGATCATTTAAAAAGAGCTAGTGCCGCGCCGACGGCGGAACAATGCGCGTGAATCGCTAAAGTGCATGCTTTGAACAAACGAAAGCATTAAATCACCTATCAACACCTACAACTGCTTCAGCACGTATTCACAGTAGGCAGCCCTTCCTGGGATCCTTTGTGCCGCGGCGGCAGAGGTCGTTCAATTATGCTATGTAAATGGGAGAGAGGTCGCGTGGGCCTTGTGTAATATATATATACTATATACGTCGCGTGTAGTGGCGCGAATTGGGACTCCCGTCCGCGATGACTAATGTACTTGTTTTGGTAGCTCTTTACCTATGCTTAAGTCTTGCAAGTCGTACTCCCGCAGTAATACTGCAAGGTACCTATATATTGCAGAGAGCGCGCTCCTCAGCTCGGCTCCTATTATAATACCTTTGCACGGCATTGGCCAGTTTGGCCACATCGTGACACCTGATGGATATGGCCGACGACAATGTAGTCGTGTGTAATTGGGGACCAGCTTTACTTAGAATAATAGCATTTGTATAAACTCGTTACAGTGAAGTTGGCAGCATCAAACTGGAGGACTTCGCGTATTTTTAACGCTGTGAGGTGTTTTGTCGATTTACCCCTGCGGGATTATTTACCCTAGCCCAGCTACCCTACTTTAGAGTAGCAAGGCACGGCCTTGGGTCCAGAGATGTAACTCACGGTGTGAACAGAACTAGGTTGGATACTAACACCGGCGGCGGCGGCGGCTGGTGTAGCAACCGGCCGCGACACCGCCCGGTCAGCGCCGCACGTGTGGGAAAATAACATGGCACTAATCAAAACAATTCATGCATAATGTAATTTAAAATGAATTCCGGATGTCCAACTTGCTATTTTGTGATACACAATATTATAGGTGGTCTGTATCAAACTCTCTATGTAAATACTGGCCTCCACAAACATATATGTACATTTATTTTTATCCCTTGGTATATCAGAAACGAGGACCTACACCGGGACCTAAAGGTAGACCTTGTTGTTGACATCATAAAGAAATTCGCTGAAGCTCATGAACGAAGGCTTCACCACCATGTGAATGTCGAGGCGATCCAGCTCCTCGATAACACGGATATAGTGAGAAGACTAAAAAGGAAAAAACCTTTTGAGTTAGTTTAGTGATAGTGATATTGACCATAGTGTAGTGAGTGTTACTCAAAAAGACTCATGAACAAAGTGTCTTCCCCTTAATAGAGACATTAAGAAAAGTGTTAATGGACGCATTCTTATGATTACTTTAGCAAATTAAGTCAAATTTAAATTACTTATTAGCCGTAGTGATGGCTAGATTGTAATTTTAATGATGTACTATTAAGGTACCTCATAAAAAAAAAAAAAAAAAAAAAAAAATATTTTTATCCGAGTGCCTGGTGACCAAAATGCTGGCACTCATTTGGCACAACGAATCAGCATTGCAAGTCAACGGGGCAATGCTGCCAGCATGTTGGGTACGCTACCTACTGGTAGTGGGGGAACATTTGGATTGTCATAGGTCATCGCGGCTGAAATATAATATAGTTTTTCTTTAGTTGTAAATGTAGCTAGTAGTTATTTAGTAGTAGTTGTTTTATTATTGTAGTAGTTAGTTAAAAGAATAAAGGCACTTTCCCTTTAAATTTATAGGTATTTATTTATTCATGAATATGTCATTCCGCAATTTCTAACTCGTAAGATTATTTCTGTGTTAGAAATTGCGAAATGACAATTCAGCATCACACAAGTTTATTGAACTTGATGTGATGCTGAATCTGCGAAAACGAAACGCAGCCGGACATACAAATATAACATTACATACACCCACGACTCGAGTATTTATGCGCCGACGGTGACAACAGTTCACATTTTTATAGTCAAAAGAATCAAATTACTATTTTAAACGGACATGATCTATATAATAACGTTTTGCTATCGCTTCTACGTTTTACTAAGATATTTCTAGGCATGTCAAGATACCGTCAATTTAGATTCTCTAGGTATTAGTTAGTTCCCAAGTAAGCGGGAGGAATGAAGGTCCGTGGCGTGTCGTAACCATGGTCTCGCGAGCCTCTCCGGCGCAGCCTTCGCTGGTGACTGCGTCCGTCGCATACCCTATAATATCGGTGTTTATTCTAATTTAGCGAACATAGGAGATGTGTAAACTGGCGAATGTTTCAACGAGCACGACCAATATCTTGTGGTCCAATGACCACGAATATTCGTACTTAGATCTGCTAGGACTACAATCTTAGAACATAGCGCATGTGATGTGTAAGATTTAGAATTCGCGGCATTACAAGACGAAGCGTCATACAGGGTAGACTGCAGCTTGACAGTACCCTGGGACCTGGTTGCAGATGAGGAGTACTACGAGATGCCTCAGCTGTTCCACCTGGACGAGTACGAGGCGTGCCTGGCGCGCCGCGGCGTCTACTGCCTCGGCTCGTTCGAGCTCAGCGCCGGCGAGGACCACCGGCTGTACCAGCTCATGAAGGTAATTAAATATTTTCCTAGCTTTCTGATACGTAGCTTTATTACGACGTTCGCTGCTGTTATCGCTTGGATGGGTGACCATTATAAAAGTGGTCTAGTAATACGACTTACCAGTGGGTGCCGTGCTTTGGTGGTCATGGTCCCGGTTTAAGACAACATAGTCTTTAAGCGATATCGGAAATCTTCAGGGGCCTAAAGATTCTTACTCAGTATGACCACACGGCCGGCACGAGACGGTAGGGTGATTGGTACAACAATCATTTGGGGCTCGATGGCGCTGCGTGAGATGCCCACAAATATTTATTTATTATTTATAGGTCAGTTTTAATAGTCCGTGTACCTACCTACTAGGATGGTGAATAATAACGAGCGGATACACTGTTACCGCACTTCCGTAATGTTTATCGCAAGCTTTAATTATACCTACTACAGCATAATGGAATTATACTAACCGACTAATATTAAAATACTTTCTAAGTACTTAGGTAATTTTGGAAATAAGTATGACTTTTGCAGTTGCGGGAGCAGGCAGACACTCAATATCTATCAGAAAAGTTTCATCATTTAAGATATGCCCTAGAAAGTAAAACATTATATCAGTGAAGGTACCGACAAAAAGCTATCAATAAATTAATAACAGAAACCTGTTTGTGTGTCAACGACCGATATTTTGAGTGGCGATCGAGTAATTTTCCCGCCGTTTGCCTCGAGAAGTCGGTCAATCCGTGGCGGGTGTTACGACATGCACTTATTTGCAATAATTAGCTATGAAATGTTATGGTGGGTCTTGCACTTGAATCTGAAACTGGTCCACACAAAACACACACACCACAATAACTACAAGAGGTCAACTGCCGAACAATCAGAACATGGGCCTCGGACGCTTGTCACAGGGTGGGGTTTGCCATCATCACCGCGCTGGGCAGGCGGCGCGGTGCTCGCAGTAGTCATCATGGAGACTGACGGCTGCTACTCCTGGATACCCGTGTGATCCCGGTGTGCGATTAGGACCAAGTCCTTTTGGAAATTGCTGATCGTTTACTTACTAAGTCCCAGTTTGATCTTTAGCTTCATAGTGCTAGGGATGCTATATGATCGATGAATCGTTTGTTTTGTTTGTCGGCAGCGCTACTCGTCCAACTGGGTGGACCACTTCAACCACACGCGGCTGCACCGCGGCTGGTGCGTGTCGGCGCGCTGCCCGCCCGCGCCCGGCACGGAGGAGGCCCACGCTGCTTGGTGAGACCCGCGGGGCGCCTGCCGCTCGCATCCACAGCCAAGGCTAACAGACCCCATATAGGATGCTGCATCTCACAGAAGCCAGCTCGCGTGTCATCTTTTGGTAGAGGACAAAAAAAGCAAGCGCAAAAATACTTTGCGCCAAATCAAAACAAACTTATGTGAACTCGAGTCAACTATTATTATATTCTGTGCTTGAGTTTCTGAAGCTTCACGATACCTATGCCCAAGGCGTTCATATCCGCTGCTCGCTGCTGCACTTTCTTCCTTTAGTCCTGCAGCATACCTATTCGGTTTTAATAAAAAAAAGTAAACAGACTCAAGTCAATGAAAGTAAGCGGATCTACGACTACGGGTCGCCATACACGGACTGCTTCAAGCAGTCGGTGCCAACAGCTTCAAGCGGTCGCCGTTGGGTGATCTGCAGTTTGAATACAAAATCGTCATTCGCAATACACGAACCGCTCAAGCAGTTGCAACTGCTTCGGGCGGTTGGCTGCGCGGTGAAATTTCATCATGCGGTGAAGCAGTCGCCAGGCATACACTGACTGCTCGAGCTGGCGACTGCTCTCGTCGTATGAGCAAAAGCAGTAGAAGTGCTTCCTCCTCAAAATCCATGATGCTACTGATTGAAATTGACTGATAACTGCTCGAGCAGTTATCAATGGCAGCTTCAAGCTGTTGACTCTGACTGCTCGAGCGGTCCGTGTATGGCGGCCCTACGTGAAAGCACCACGAGTGGAACAGCAGGTGTCGAACGGAAGGCCGCATGTCCCCGCAGGTTCGCGTCGTGCGTGAACGCGAGCACCACGGCAGCGCACGGGCTGTCCGCGCGGCTGCTGTCGCTGGAGTACTGCCAGCGCGGGCCGCCGCCGGCGGCGCCGCTGGGCGCCAGCGAGCGCGCGCTGGCCGCCGCGGCCGCCGCGCTGCTGGCGCTGGCCGCCGTCAGCACGGCGCTCGACTACACGCTGCCCGACCACGCTCGGAAGGGTGCGTATCTTGTAAGCGTCAGCGCAGTCCGAGTCGTGCCGCGTCGATCCTGGTACCGCTCTCGATCTAACCGACAACCACCGCCAGCATCGGAGTAGATGTAAGGACCGATGCATTATTTACGTGTTCTTTATTAAGTTTGTAAGTAAACATTTAGGCGAGTGGTGGTGGAACTTTACAATGAAATAAGCAAAAATATAAAACAGTGCTAACTCGGCCCCTCCCCCATTTCAACGACTGGGCGACCAACACCAGCTGGGTGATCGCGTAACTCGATTGCAACCGATAGAAACACAAAATTGTATGCATTTGTCAGTTTCAATACACAGTTTATGTGCATAGTTGATATGGAAATGTTGTGTCGACACTCGCCACACCCGCCACACTCGCCACACTCGCCACACCCGCAACACTCGCCACACCCGCCACACCCGCCACACTCGCCACACTCGCCACACCGGCCACACTCGCCACACTCGCCCCACCCGCGACACTCGCCACACCTGCAAAACTCGCCACACCCGCCACACTCGCCACACTCGCCCCACCCGCGACACTCGCCACACCCGCAACACTCGCCACACCCGCCACACCCGCCACACTCGCAACACTCGCCACACTCGCCACGCGTTGCATCATTGACTCGCCGGCTTGTGGTTTGGTTCCAATGGGCACGCAGTCACGGATCGCCTGCACTGGCCTACACTTGGCCCGCATTGGTTTCGCGAAATATCAACAACATGCCTTTTAGTTTATTTGTACGACTTATAAAACCATTGCATAATGAGTCGTTCAGACCGACTTCGGTACCTTCATTTCACTGCAATGTTTTGTATCTCAGTAGAACAATTTGTGTTGGTATCCTTCGCTGTGACGTTTGTGCACTTTAAATTTAAAACGATGATTAGCGCCAAAGATCAACCTTATCTCAATAACTCAAATCTGCTCCACGCTTCGGTCATGCATGACTCATGACTTGAGTCTTGACATAATTTATACATTCCGGAGTGGGGAGGTGGTACAACATTATGTAGATCTAGGCATTTCACTCCAACCCGACAATCAAGTTAAACTAAAAAACATAATACTTTATTTAAAAACAAAAGAAATAGATCTAGAAGAGTTCATTGGTCAGAAAGCATGTAAAATGATTGCAAACGTCACAGTTAGATAACCACGCTGCAGCCGCCGGCGCCGCCGCCCGCTGGTGTCGTAACATATTCGTTTGTCCACGGAACTAGGCTGTTGGTACTGGTTGGTGCGGTGGGCCGACTGCAGTTTACTGTCACATCATACCTTGGCGGGCCTACCTGGCCGCTGTTACAAACTGAAACATGGCATGCGATCATGTTTAGATTCATCTTCATACATAATTATAGCACAGATATAATATGTGTGGACAGCTCACACAGCGCCATCTAGCCTCAAAAAAAGCAAAGCTTGTACTATGAGAACCAGATAATTGATACAATACTTTGATACTTTTTGTTTGCAAATACATACATAGAATACAATATAACACCTGAACACAGAACAAACACCTATGTTCATCACACAAATATTTGTGGGTTTGGTGGTGGGAATCGAACCCACAAACCACAGTTCAGCAGGCAGGGTTACTAGCAACTGAGCTATCGGACCAGTCATACAGTTTTTCTATTTGTAATTGTATACACTAAAATTAGATTATTCTAACAAAGAATGCATAGTTATTTTATAATTTTGTACAAATATCGTTAACCTTTATTGGTGCTCCACATACGCCAAACCTAATTAGACGAACTGAAAAGTCGAAAGTTATCCTACGTGTCACGGAACCTGCTAGTTGTAATGTAAATAAATCCAATGGTTGTGGAAGTTGCGCTGTTTGGTTCTCACTGCGGCGAGGCGAGTGCCGGCGGCCGCGGCCGGGTGAGTAAGTAGACTATATGCCCGCGCGAGGCATATTTACTACATGATCTACCTACTCTATTACATTCATACAAAATACATTGTGTTAGATAGATAGATAGATAGAGAACTCTTTATTGTCTCACCAATGAAATTCACACAATACAGAAATGAATAAATCTTACGTACTAGTGTAACAACGGGCAGTCTTATCGCTAATAGCGATGTCTACAACACAGGAATACATACGTTATTCCGTTTATCAACCGAATCGCTTATTTTAACCTGGAATGTGCTAGCCAGTGCTCAGCCAATACACGTTACACGTTTTCGACTATATATGTATACAGTGCATAACTGCATACTATACTAATGTGCATATTACATGCAAATCAATACCAAAACTGAGTAAGCGCTTCTAATACAAGTGATTCAGTGTGCCCTTAATAATAATAATAATGTGTGGACATTTCACACAGTGCCATCTAGCCCCAAACTACAAAAGTAAATATTTCCGTAGTAAATATATTTCCTCGTTCAGTAAGTACCGTCTGTATATACGCTCCACTATATGGAACCAGTGTTCTGCCGTCGGTTAAGTAGGTACTGTACTTAGGCTCGCGGCTTGCGAAAGGTGATGTCGCAAGCTCGCGCGACCGTCCGCGTCCGACCGCTGCGCTGGACCTACTTACACTTCGAGCTATTTACATTCGCCAGATTAGTGATTTCATTTCATGAATGATTATTATTATGAATGAGACAAAGCACCAGTGAGGTGAGTAGGGCGGTGCCGCAGGGCGCGAGTGGGCGCTGGCGTGGGCGGCGCGCGGCGGCTGGCGCGCGCTGCGGGCGGCGCCGCGCGCCGCGGCCGGCGGCGACCTGCGCGCGCTGGACGGCCTGCGCGTGTTCTGCATGATGTGCGTCATCGTCGAGCACGTCTGCTGGATCACCGCGCACGCCTTCCTCGCCGACACCAGGCGCTTCGAGCAGGTAGGGGCCGGGGCCACCGCTGCAAGCATGGACTAAAATGAGATGGGGATGTTGTGAAAATAAATTGAATGACAGAGTTTTGGCGGGAATGCGAAAAAGATTGCGTCACCGCATTGTATTATTTTCCTAAACTTGTGTTAATTTCAGTGTTAGTGCATAAAATTGGTGGCATTCTATTCGTTAAGTGCTGGATTACAGTCGTGAGTGTGGGAAAATGGTATAATGATGGTGAAACGTTTCTTTTCGTGTTGTTTCCAAAACTCCATAGAAGCTTTAAGTAAAGTTGCCACCACTTTACTAGGAGTATGACTTTGACTAGACTATGACTTGACTTGATGACTTCGACTGTGACTTGACACATATTTGAGTAAAATATCATTAACTTGATTAATTATCAATTACTTGACACTGGCTAAATACACGGAGGTGTGGAGCCAAAACATTAAAAAAAAACGCCAAATTGCAAACGTCAATATTTTTTATTTCTTTTTTTTAATATCTGTCTGAGTGTCCGCTAGCCGATCATACTAACTCCAAAAAGTGCTTAATGTACAGAAGTAAAACCTCTTATAAATAATACTTGGCAAAATATTCTGAAATAATAATTTATGTACGTAAAAACAAAGCTTTAAAAATAGGACGATTGAATAACAAAATAAAACAATACATCTTTCCCCAAAATCTTATACCTACATTTTTTATTTTAGGCTGTAGGTAATTATTATTATGATGAAAATGTAATCATAATAATGAATTAAGTAATCTTCTGACTGGAAGATAGTTATGGTTGGCTCCAATAGTAGAAGATCGATGAGAGACAACTGTTCTCACTAATACTAGGTAATACCGGAAAGCACATCGGTCAGAATAAACTTACAAAACCCGTACAACTCAAGTTCAAGAGCGCTTTATTTACCTTTATGTAACAATTGACTCGACAACGGCCTACGAACTGGCAGCGCGGCTGCGTCACGCGGAGCACTGCAGCTACTGTCGCCCAAGTTACACCTCATTAACTGCAGATTTCTACTTTGGCAATTTATATCCGTAGGTAATATTCTTTTCTTCAGACATGATGACAATATTTGCTTCCATAAAAGCGTTTTCCTACCTACCTGCGTACTACTAAAATTTACCTCACCTTTATCAACTTCTGTTTTCTATAATTATCATTGTTTATTGTGTGATTTTTTTTAATTTTGACTAGCATTACCAATACCTACAAAAAATACCTTTTATCCCAGAAAAAAAATATATAAAGTCCCTACGTAACAATTATAGTCCCCTCACACAAGTAGGAACAATGAGTCTCCTTGGCCAACGCTTGAGCGCCTATTATGTGTGTGTCAGACCCGCCGCGCGCCGGACGCCATGCTGATGGCCAACAGCACGCTGGTGGTGCAGATATTCTTCATGATGTCCTCATTCCTGCTGGCGCACAAGCTGCTGCTGCAGCGGCGCCGCGGCGAACACATCCCCATCGTGTCCACCTTCTTCGAGACCATGTTCAATAGGATCATCAGGTTTGGACAACGACGTTTATTAATCCAACTGTATAATACCGCTGTCGAACTTAACCTATATACACTTCAACAACTTTGTATGCCAACATGGATGCCGCCAGGGAGGCTTATGCGTATTTATAGATGAAACCGGATGTAAGATGACTGCCGATGAAAGTGCAGCTGCTGCTGCTGAAAGGGTTCGTAGTATTATTATTCTACGGTTTGGATCACATGACTTGCGTACTTACGTTTATCTTTCATCATGATCATAATGAGGTGAGACTAACGAGGATGGTCCCCAGGGTGAGCCCGTCCTACTTCGTGGTGGTCTGGTTCGCGGCGTCGTGGTGGGAGCGGCTGGGCGGCGGGCCCATGTGGGCGCCGCTCGTGGCCGCGGAGGCCTCCGTCTGCCGCAGGAAGTGGTGGACGCACCTGCTCTACCTGAACAACGTCATCGACGCCGACGACAAGTGCCTCATACAGACCTGGTCAGTCTCTTTATTAACTAACTACTACAATTATATAACAACTACTACTGCTAAATACACTACCTACTACAAAAAAACATTGCCATTATATACTAGTCGCGTTGACTTATAGACCGTCCAAATGCTCGCCCACCACAGTAGGTAGCGTACCTAACATGCTGGCGGCATTGCCCCGTTGAATTGTCTACTTTAATAAGCTGTGGTGTTGAAATGATGCCTTTATATAGTACTTTATGTAGATAGGTACTTACTATTGTCTTTGATCCAAATTTCAACGCAGATCTCAAATAGTTCAGGAATTTGAGCAGTGAAGAGGTCAAATAAGGGAGAGCATAGAAGTCATTAGAGACGATACTTGTGAAGCGAATACCTATAGCTCTTGGAATATAAATCTTCGTGAAGTCAAAGCTTGAGCGTGGAATCTTTTCTAGAATTCATGTGACTAGCCTATCACCTGGGCAGCAGGAACCTCAAGCTATAAGAATATGCCAAGCCAAGCAGGCAGCTTCACATGAGAACCCGACCCCAATCTGTAACGGCATACCGCATCACCCAAAAGAGTATTATTACTAGTAAATTTCTTACAAGGAGGCAAACTCTAAATTGTAAAAGCTTAAAAACATTTATATATATTATATCACGTGTACCCAAGTATGTAAAGTTTATTTTACTCCCACTTCTTATGGTACCAGGCATTGTATACTCTTTGTTCGGCTTTCCTTACGACTCCTCAAACCTACTTTAACTGTTTGAGTGTGTACGTGCGGCGGCAGGTACCTGGCCGCGGACATGCAGCTGTACGCGGGCTGCCTGGCGCTGACGCTGGCGCTGTGCCGCCTGCGGCGCGGCGCGCTGCCGCTGCTGGCCGCGCTGCTGGCCGCGGCGGTGGCGCTGCTGGCCGCGCTCGCCTACTGCTGGCGGCTCGTGCCCACCTTCCTCATGCACAACCCCGAGTGAGTGGAGTGGCTCGCTGCTGCATGTAGAGCAATTCGTCCTTTATGCCAAAATAGGCTTAAATTCGTTTGACAAAATATCTCCTGATGAGTGCGATGATGTTGTCTAAGGTTTTCATGTCACGAATAATATCTAACCACCGGCTGCTTCAGAAACTGGATATGCGTTTTGCTGGTCATGATTTTCTTACATTGGTGATGTAAATATATGTAATTGCGGGAAGACGTTCGCTGCCAAACATAGGCCTCCTCTATATAGGGGGAGGATCGCCACGATCGACGCGCTTGCCAGGCGTCTGGTGATCACCATAATAAAGATCAAAGACAATGCTGCTGGCCGTTCCCTGGATATTTCCTTAGCTGGCCCTTACCGCACCCACGGGAAGACACTTTGCTTAGGGTCCACTCTTCTAGTGGACGCGATGTTGTCATTCCTCCTACCCCATCGGGCCAACCCGAGGCTCGAGGTTGACCGTCGCCGTGCGCAGGTCGGTGCGCGCGTCGTACCGCGGCGGGCGCTCGTTCAACGTGCTGTACCAGTCGCCGCTCGGCAACGCGCCGGGCGCGCTGGCCGGCCTGCTGCTGGCGCACGTGCACCACGCGCTGCGCGACCGCGACGTGCGCCTGCAGGACTACAAGGTACGTCGGGGCACCGGGGGCGATACTCTGCAGGACTACAAGGTACGTCGGGGCACCGGGGGCGATACTCTGCAGGACTACAAGGTACGTCGGGGCACCGGGGGCGATACTCTGCAGGACTACAAGGTACGTCGGGGCACCGGGGGCGATACTCTGCAGGACTACAAGGTACGTCGGGGCACCGGGGGCGATACTCTGCAGGACTACAAGGTACGTCGGGGCACCGGGGGCGATACTCTGCAGGACTACAAGGTACGTCGGGGGCACCGGGGGCGATACTCTGCAGGACTACAAGGTACGTCGGGGCACCGGGGGCGATACTCTGCAGGACTACAAGGTACGTCGGGGCACCGGGGGCGATACTCTGCAGGACTACAAGGTACGTCGGGGCACCGGGGGCGATACTCTGCAGGACTACAAGGTACGTCGGGGCACCGGGGGCGATACTCTGCAGGACTACAAGGTACGTCGGGGCACCGGGGGCGATACTCTGCAGGACTACAAGGTACGTCGGGGCACCGGGGGCGATACTCTGCAGGACTACAAGGTACGTCGGGGCACCGGGGGCGATACTCTGCAGGACTACAAGGTACGTCGGGGCACCGGGGGCGATACTCTGCAGGACTACAAGGTACGTCGGGGGCACCGGGGGCGATACTCTGCAGGACTACAAGGTACGTCGGGGCACCGGGGGCGATACTCTGCAGGACTACAAGGTACGTCGGGGCACCGGGGGCGATACTCTGCAGGACTACAAGGTACGTCGGGGCACCGGGGGCGATACTCTGCAGGACTACAAGGTACGTCGGGGGCACCGGGGGCGATACTCTGCAGGACTACAAGGTACGTCGGGGCACCGGGGGCGATACTCTGCAGGACTACAAGGTACGTCGGGGCACCGGGGGCGATACTCTGCAGGACTACAAGGTACGTCGGGGCACCGGGGGCGATACTCTGCAGGACTACAAGGTACGTCGGGGCACCGGGGGCGATACTCTGCAGGACTACAAGGTACGTCGGGGCACCGGGGGCGATACTCTGCAGGACTACAAGGTACGTCGGGGCACCGGGGGCGATACTCTGCAGGACTACAAGGTACGTCGGGGCACCGGGGGCGATACTCTGCAGGACTACAAGGTACGTCGGGGCACCGGGGGCGATACTCTGCAGGACTACAAGGTACGTCGGGGCACCGGGGGCGATACTCTGCAGGACTACAAGGTACGTCGGGGGCACCGGGGGCGATACTCTGCAGGACTACAAGGTACGTCGGGGCACCGGGGGCGATACTCTGCAGGACTACAAGGTACGTCGGGGCACCGGGGGCGATACTCTGCAGGACTACAAGGTACGTCGGGGCACCGGGGGCGATACTCTGCAGGACTACAAGGTACGTCGGGGCACCGGGGGCGATACTCTGCAGGACTACAAGGTACGTCGGGGCACCGGGGGCGATACTCTGCAGGACTACAAGGTACGTCGGGGCACCGGGGGCGATACTCTGCAGGACTACAAGGTACGTCGGGGCACCGGGGGCGATACTCTGCAGGACTACAAGGTACGTCGGGGCACCGGGGGCGATACTCTGCAGGACTACAAGGTACGTCGGGGCACCGGGGGCGATACTCTGCAGGACTACAAGGTACGTCGGGGGCACCGGGGGCGATACTCTGCAGGACTACAAGGTACGTCGGGGCACCGGGGGCGATACTCTGCAGGACTACAAGGTACGTCGGGGCACCGGGGGCGATACTCTGCAGGACTACAAGGTACGTCGGGGCACCGGGGGCGATACTCTGCAGGACTACAAGGTACGTCGGGGGCACCGGGGGCGATACTCTGCAGGACTACAAGGTACGTCGGGGCACCGGGGGCGATACTCTGCAGGACTACAAGGTACGGCGGGGCACCGGGGGCGATACTCTGCAGGACTACAAGGTACGTCGGGGCACCGGGGGCGATACTCTGCAGGACTACAAGGTACGTCGGGGCACCGGGGGCGATACTCTGCAGGACTACAAGGTACGTCGGGGCACCGGGGGCGATACTCTGCAGGACTACAAGGTACGTCGGGGCACCGGGGGCGATACTCTGCAGGACTACAAGGTACGTCGGGGCACCGGGGGCGATACTCTGCAGGACTACAAGGTACGTCGGGGCACCGGGGGCGATACTCTGCAGGACTACAAGGTACGTCGGGGCACCGGGGGCGATACTCTGCAGGACTACAAGGTACGTCGGGGCACCGGGGGCGATACTCTGCAGGACTACAAGGTACGTCGGGGCACCGGGGGCGATACTCTGCAGGACTACAAGGTACGTCGGGGCACCGGGGGCGATACTCTGCAGGACTACAAGGTACGTCGGGGCACCGGGGGCGATACTCTGCAGGACTACAAGGTACGTCGGGGCACCGGGGGCGATACTCTGCAGGACTACAAGGTACGTCGGGGCACCGGGGGCGATACTCTGCAGGACTACAAGGTACGTCGGGGCACCGGGGGCGATACTCTGCAGGACTACAAGGTACGTTGGGGCACCGGGGGCGATACTCTGCAGGACTACAAGGTACGTCGGGGCACCGGGGGCGATACTCTGCAGGACTACAAGGTACGTCGGGGCACCGGGGGTGATACTCTGCAGGACTACAAGGTACGTCGGGGCACCGGGGGCGATACTCTGCAGGACTACAAGGTACGTCGGGGCACCGGGGGCGATACTCTGCAGGACTACAAGGTACGTCGGGGCACCGGGGGCGATACTCTGCAGGACTACAAGGTACGTCGGGGCACCGGGGGTGATACTCTGCAGGACTACAAGGTACGTCGGGGCACCGGGGGCGATACTCTGCAGGACTACAAGGTACGTCGGGGCACCGGGGGCGATACTCTGCAGGACTACAAGGTACGTCGGGGCACCGGGGGCGATACTCTGCAGGACTACAAGGTACGTCGGGGCACCGGGGGCGATACTCTGCAGGACTACAAGGTACGTCGGGGCACCGGGGGCGATACTCTGCAGGACTACAAGGTACGTCGGGGCACCGGGGGCGATACTCTGCAGGACTACAAGGTACGTCGGGGCACCGGGGGCGATACTCTGCAGGACTACAAGGTACGTCGGGGCACCGGGGGCGATACTCTGCAGGACTACAAGGTACGTCGGGGCACCGGGGGCGATACTCTGCAGGACTACAAGGTACGTCGGGGCACCGGGGGCGATACTCTGCAGGACTACAAGGTACGTCGGGGCACCGGGGGCGATACTCTGCAGGACTACAAGGTACGTCGGGGCACCGGGGGCGATACTCTGCAGGACTACAAGGTACGTCGGGGCACCGGGGGCGATACTCTGCAGGACTACAAGGTACGTCGGGGCACCGGGGGCGATACTCTGCAGGACTACAAGGTACGTCGGGGCACCGGGGGCGATACTCTGCAGGACTACAAGGTACGTCGGGGCACCGGGGGCGATACTCTGCAGGACTACAAGGTACGTCGGGGCACCGGGGGCGATACTCTGCAGGACTACAAGGTACGTCGGGGGCACCGGGGGCGATACTCTGCAGGACTACAAGGTACGTCGGGGCACCGGGGGCGATACTCTGCAGGACTAAAAGGTACCGTCGGGGGTCCCTTTTACCCACTTTTTTACCCACTATGGACGGCTAATCGACGACTGTCGCAGTTTATGTTATCGTGGATATGGTACCATCTGACTATGACAATCGTTAAGTATGTAATAATGTATTAATGCTGTAACTATGTATGAAATAATTGTAAACTTAGAGGCACTAACGGGAGATACAAATTATTTGAAACCTAAGTAGGCACCCATAGTTCGCAGAACGTTTAGGTAACCTGAGTATACTCGTACCTACTGTAGCAGGTATTCCGCGGTAAGGTTCGGCTTTCACTTCGGAACTAGTTGAACCCTCCTTACGAAATGGACCTCGTTTCACGGCTAGCTACCTGCACTGGGCATTTTGTTAGTGTCCATTAGTTTTCAGATGATACTAATTAATACTCCTTTACCAATAGGTGTTTAATTACCTATGTGGATTTATTATTTACTAGTTGCGCCCCGCGGTTTCATCCGCGGATAAAAAGTATTTTAATTATTTGCTCATCCTACGGGAAATTTTCACTTTTCCGGGATAAAATGTAGCCTATATCGTATATATAGTCCAGTGTATAAGCTATCTTGGTGCCGAATTTCATCCAAATCCATTCAGCCGTTTGCGCGTGAAGAAGTTACAAACATACACACATACACACATACAAACTTTCGCCTTTATAATATTAGTGTGATGTGATTATCTACTGCCTCTGTGGTGTGGTGGATGAGCAATTCGGCTCATGGCCCGGAGGCGGCGGGTTCGATTCCCGCGGCAGGATAAGGATTAGTGCACAGAAAAAAAGCTTGTTATAATGCTAATACTTGTTCTAAGTCTGGGTGTTGTCGGACCTTGGTCCTGTAATTCCTGGATCCTATTTAGAATCCTAGTTAGGGTCCAGGATCTGTGAATGTGATCGTTGGGCGTTATTATTAATCATTTACTCTTCCACCGTCAGAGCCATTTATCTAAGTACAAAACAACGGTGGTCGAATCATACGTATACCTACTTAAGGAGATAACTGGTTAACTAGGTAGTAGGCTGCCATATTACCTCCCTACTTATTATTTTAAACATTATGTCCTCAAGTATGTACTTTATACTTAGGCACCTAAGTATCTACCTATAACTTATAGGTAGGTACTTAGATGCCTAAGTATAAAGTTTACTAAGCCCATTGTCAGTCTAATATATAGAATCTTGGACGCCTTGTCGTTATCCAACTACTACGACATCGGATAATTATGATGTAAATATTTAGTGAAATAGGGAGCTGGTAGGTAATTGATGATAAGAATGTGGCATTCGCAATTCTCGCATCGCAATCTCGCATTCCGCGCCGGGGAGGCGAGAAATATCCTCTTTCCGCATCATCTTAAGACTATAGCTGGGCAAGCCTTGGCCGAGGAAGAATTTAAGAGGGTGACCTCTGACCAGCAAAGAGGCATCGGGCACCACAAAGTTTACCTTTGTAATATATTTTTCATTCACAAATTGCACAAACCCAAAGAACAAAAGACTAACAAAGCTCCATTTTCCGCTCATTACCGAGGCGGGTGCAGGCAGGCACCGGCGGTGTGCACCGAGGGTGCACATCGACCGAAACAGGAAGATACAGTTATAGAGCGTCGTCTCTGTTCCATAGAAGGAGACAATCGACTAGATTCATCAGTTTCGTGGAGCGTCGTCTTCTTCACTCAGCACATCCAGTGACGTTTTGACGCTCTAGAGCTCCGTGTAACAGAGACGTCGCTCTAGGAAGCCGAAACTAGTCAATTATCTCCCTCTTATAGCACAACGTGCATCCTAGGTTAGATACACTACGAGCGACTGTATGTGTGCACGCGTGTGTAAAATACACATACAGTCATTCTGCAATTCGGGTTTTGTGCCACTATAACTTTTTGTATATTTATGCAATCGAGTGAAGTCGCATGACGAAAAAAAAGTCAAATGACGCGTCATTTGGTATATCTAGGTAGGTCTAGTTGGTAGGTCCATTAAAAAAGCAATTAAAAAGAAGTCGTTTTGCCTTTAAGCATCTAATGTGATGTATACATGTACACGTCCCTGCCGCGCAGGCGTTCCGCTGGGCGGCGCTGGCGGCGGCGCCGCTGGCCGCGGGGTGGGCCGCCGCCAGCCCGCGCCTGCTGGCGCCCGGGGAGCCCCCGCGCGCGGCGGCGGCGGCGCTGGCGGCGCTGGAGCGGCCCGTGTTCGCCGCGCTCGTGGCGCTCGCGCTGCTCGGCACCATGCACTCCGTCCCCTGTGAGTCCTGCAACTGGTACTCCCACTCTCGGAGAGCTGAGGGGCCTCTGGCCACATACCTACCTAAATTGTTTTTCCCTGTACAAGGCAGTTTTATCTCTATTATACCCACGCGGTCGATGCAAAAGCTTGACAAAATATCGATCTTTTGCGATAGTAGACCAAGGAGCTTCACATTTATGATTTTTATAGCAGTACCATCTGTATTTTTCCTTTTTAACCTGTTGATTATAGATACTTATGTACTTAATTAAGGCACAAAATAAGTAATAGCACTGACACGTATTAACGACCTATACGTATCATCACAGCTGTTGTAATTGTATAATTTTATATATAGGCAGGAAGCTATCCTAAGCCAGACGCGGCGTCAATATTATAATAATGATTTAAAAAATACCAATAAAAATATTTTTGTATATAATTATGTACGGTCTTGGAGTGTTCGCTTCCAAATATTTGCGTCCATAATCTGTTTAACATTCATGGTATTTGACATAAGAATACATATCTAATCCACAAAAGCGCACCGCCCGATCTCCTTCTATGCTTACGTAGCTTGGACTGTGAGATGAGAACTTAATCAAACAAACAAGGACTTCAGGCATAGCATTATCAAAGCTCAAGATAAAATATGTGTAATTAGCGTATTTGCGGAAAACATTGGGTTTGCCGACATAACTATGCATTTAATAATGATGTTAGCTTAAAACGTGTCAAAGGCGTGGGTCTGCCGAGTGATTTCCCGGTAATACTAGATTTTAGTGCCGGCAAATATTGACCATGAATATGTAAGATTCATAATTACTTCAAAGAACTTAGAGGTCAAACATTGCAAAAATCTAGTCACATTTAAACTGCGCCGCTACACATAGGTTGCGATCGTAACTTTTGCGGTGTTATCGCAAAAGTTGCGATGTTTCATGTGGGTCTAGTTTTTGTACTTAGGTAAAAATACTCCAATAATTTTGTAATAGCTCGTGTGCCTATTGCTTTCTTTCCAATAGCTATTCTATTTGACAGTCTCTATGGTGTGGTGATTGAGCAGGTCGGCTCAGAGCCAGGAGGCGGCGGGTTCGATTCCCGCGGCAAAACAAGTATTTGTACACAGAAAAGAAACAGCGAAAATACTCGTTCTGAGTCTGGGTGTTGTGGGACCATGGTCCTCGTGGCACCTGGGTCCCTAGACACAGGGAATCCTAGTTAGGGTCCAGGATCTTTGTACGTGATCGTTGGGTGTTATTATTACTATACCTACAGGGTCGCACGCGGCGACACCCAAACACTTTTTTATGTTTTACGGCCCGACGACTACGACACACCAGCCTGATACCGCGAGTGTCCTAGTGGTCCGCTGTGCCCTAACCGACCGCCCGCAGCTCCCCTGGCGCGCGTGCTCCGCTGGCGCGGCTGGGGCGCGTGGGCGCGGCTGTCGTTCGGCGCGCTGCTGCTGCACATGCCGCTCAACACGGCGCTGGTCGCCGCGCGCCGCGCGCCCACGCAGCTCGACCGCCACTCCGCGGTAGGTACCCCGCGGGCAGGCGGCACGCCGCACCTGACGCTGAAGGGGTTCAGCCCCATTGCCCGTCTGCACTAAAGTCTATTAAAATACTTGTTTTCGCCCATTGTTACACTTTGATTAGGTTTGTTTATTACACTCTTTTAATTATTTATGTGGCATTCTAATAAAGAGTTTATCTATCTATCTTAGCTAAGCCACACTTTCCCCCTGGTACTCGTATACGTTTGTTAAATTCGTGTTAATCTTGGCAGACCAAATACTGAACGCTCATTGGTCGCTTGTTGATTGATAAGTAAGTACGTAAACTTATGAGCTGGCAAATTTTAAGTAGTACAGATGGGCATAAATTTCGAAAGTTTATCCGTCCCTTTCGAATCCACGGCCCGGGGATAGCAAGTCGGCGTTACCACAAAAGCTATGCAAGTTTTTAAATAACTCCTGTGGCGACGACCTACACCGACTTCCAAGATTTTGTTTATCAAAGAACTATTTTCTAAATACTATTATCACCCAATAAACGTGACGGGGCGCCCCCTCCCAGATAGTGGAGTGGCTGGGCGTGGCCAGCGTGTCGTACCTGGCGGCCGTGCCGCTGGCGCTGCTGGTGGAGCTGCCGGCGCAGCGCCTGCTGCGCGCCCTCCGCGCCCCCCGCGCCCCCGCGCCGCCCCGCAAGGCCGACATGTGACCGGCGCCCCAGTCTACACGGGGGACCAGTGCTGCGCGGACTTCCCGCTTGGGGTATACTGTGCATTTCAAGCCCCAACATCTACCGTAACGGGCTGTGGCTCCAGGCTACTCCAGTAACGCTGATGGCGGTTGGTCTACACTGTAGGTGATCTCTCCCACAGGATAAATAATAGTACAATAAGTCAGTACCTGGCAATCATGGTTTATTTTAATGAAATAGCATTGCACCCTTCACACGGGGAGCTTACCGCAAAAGGTACTCGTGAATGTGTATGCGAGCTATTTTACCAGGGGAATACTTGCAAGCGTTGCATTATACCTATAGCTCATGCAAGGGAATTTGAACTAATCAACGAGCGCTTTCCGCGAGTGCAGTTGATGCAACCAGCACAGAATTGACGTAGCTACCTACTTGTCGATATCCAGCTGTTGATTTAACTTAAACAAAGACAATTAAATACGTATTCATTGTCTTTGACTCGCGTAGCTTTGCGTTTATATTGTTCTTACATGTTAATCTGTACTTACACAAAAATAAACATTTTATTATCAATCATATGATGTGGTGCAAGTGTTGTGTGCCTCAGATCTCAGAGATGCTCAAACTTGGAGGTACCGCTATATGTGCGGGTGGACCGCGGGCAGTGGCTGGAGGCGGAGACGCAGTGTCTGGCTAAAGCACAATACATACCACATGCGCACGTCATCCAGACATCAGCACCATCTAGTAATAAGATTACTAAACTGTGAGATCAGATCATAGTCTCATTTTCCCAGTCTTCAAACCGGACACAGCAGTGCTTGCGCACTACTGCTTGGTGGCAGAATAATTGGCAAAGCGGTGGTACCTACCTAGACGAACTTTGCAGTAAAGTCCTACCACCTATATGCATTGTTGTAAATTGCACAAGAAATGTGATGCCTTGTTTGCTCGACACTATAGGTACCACTGAAATTGAGTATGCATATACATTGTATAAATGTGGTGTATGATAACACCAATATCTTAACAATTCTGCTTGGCTACTTCTAAAGGGCCAAACCAAACATATACATGAATATTTCTCCCAGTTTGTTAGATTAGTTCATATATGTTATTTGTAATATTATGTAACATTGTAAATTCAATGAAACACGTAGCTGGGTCATGATCTTTTTACCCTATGAAGACACCTTAGGGTAAATAAAACTTTTGTGTATTTAGCCAGTGTTAAGTAATTGATAATTTATCGAGTTAGTGATATTTCACGCAGATATGTGCCAAGTCACAGTCCAAGTCATCAAGTCAAGTCATAAGTCTAGTCGAAGTCTGACTCCTAGTAAAGTGGTAGCAACTTTACTAGAAGCTTCTATGGAGTTTTGGAAACAACACGAAAAGAAACGTTTCACCATCATTATACCACTTTCCCACACTCATGCCTGTAATTCAGCACTTAACGAATAAAATGCCACCAGTTTTATGCACTAACACTAAAAATAACACAAGTTTTGGAAAATAATACAATGCGGCAAGGCGATCTTTTTCGTTTTCCCGCCAAAACAGGCTCAAATAGTTTTTACCTTGGTAACAGTTTACACCATAATTATGTGTGGATATCTTTAAAAATGATATTATGTATTTTCACGAAAATACTTTCCGGTTCTATATATGAGAATTGGCAATTGATCACAGTGAACAGTGACATGTTCTGTTGCACTGGACGATATTGTTGTAATACTGGCACGTATATCGACGATCAAATAATGCGTGCTAACAATCTGACCCTATAGGAGCAGGAGGGGAACTAACCTGCTCTCAGATGCTCTCTCACCCGAAACACCTTCATTATAGCACGAAACTGGACAAGTGACATTCGTATTTATTTAATATGCGTTAATACATACGCAAGTACACAGAAGTATCATAAGTAATATTGATTATGTATGTGGTTGGAAAAAATGTAATGTGGTTGTGATGGAGGTGTTTTAATTAGCTCTGTTATACTTTAACAAGTCACAACATTTTGAAATATTATTGGATCTGACTGCTCAAAATCTAAAATCAGACAGTAGTTATCTGGTTATAATTTAAGTTGTGAATTACCTATATAAACAAAGCTTTAAAAAAAAAAGAACCAATGTCTCATACCTGAAATTGATAGCTTAAAAAGAGAATGACCAGCTACCCATTCCAGGTCTGATAAGATATAAATAATGATTTGGTTTAGACCTAGACATAATATAGAATTAAAAATAATAACTGCAAATCCAACAAATATGTTGAAAATAAAATATTGATGCTACCTCCTATTGTACACTTATTAACAAAAATGAAATAAGTGTAAGCAAAGACATATGCGAGGCTGTAAATATAATAAGCCAGCCCTTGTGAAAGCTGCCATACTAGCTCATACACTTTTACTATGCCTGCATATATGCAGTGACCGTGCTGTAACCATATGCATGTGATACGGGCCTAAGAGAAATAATACATTTGGAGGAGAGTTGCTATCAAAGTTATTGAGTAAACCAATAATTATATGATAGGACTATTATGTAAAGTAGTATATAAGTACAATATGTGAACGAGTTAAAATAAAAGTGGTATTTGATTGATGATGGAAAGAACATAAAAATGTGGTTTCATTGAAAAATAATATGTAATTAAGTTGGACTTTATTTAGTCAAAATACAGATACCTATATCACAAATATTCAGTTTCCCTGCACATAATGTACATCATATGTGCCAGGACATAAAATATGACACAGTCAAGTATGGAGGCTAGTGCCACTGTCCAAGTAGTGTTATACTTCTTGCATTTATCTACATGTCTGGGCAAATATTTGTTATCCTAGAGTTATTACTTTACTTCAAGCTTCCAATAAAACCTTAATACCTAAGATAGTGTACATCCCACACTGGTAGGCTTATAAAGGCTAATTTCAATCTCATTTAACCAATTGAGTGGTGCGCGGTCAATACTAGCCATAAAACAATTTTTATTTTTAAATGTACACAAAGTTTTGAAATTTCCAAGATGGTCCCACTCAATAGACTAAATTGATTAATACCAGCAGCAGTTTAAGTTCAAAATTACAAATAACCCTATTTACTGCAGGAAGTATTTATCCAAAGAAAAGTCATTTAGACACAGTACTTAAGCTAGAGGATGTAAATGACTTCAATCAGCGTCGTGAAGGCCCTGAGCCACCTTGCCATCCGCCGCGATGGCCCCCGCCTCGACCCCCTGCTCTTCCTCGACCCGCCGCTGAAATAGTAAAAATAACTTATCAGTCTATTTCTAGATTACATTTTCTTGAATATGGAATAAAATAAGTCCAGAGCTGCTCTTCTAGTATAACATTTAAATTGCAAATGCATCACTTTACTTTACAATATTCAAACAAGATTTCATCAAAATCTGTCAAAATAAATAGTCAATATAATTTGTATTTGTTGTCTGTCTGTAAACGGCTGAGCTGATTTAATTTTTATTGTTGGTAGTGGGCACTTAGTCTATGGATATGACAGCTTTATATATATAAAAACTGTGATCCACAATATTGATTTTCCTTAAATACTTGACACTGACTCTTTCACTGTAATACATATTTAAAGGGAATGAAAAAATCTCATCTTCAATGGAACTTCATACATCTTTATATATATAAAACCTATTTAATTGCGATTTGAAAACATTCAGTCATTATAGTATTTATCAGGGAAATATAGTACCGAGTAATGCTTTTAGCAGCAATAACCTAATGAAAATTCATCCTTTAAAATAAAGCTAGAAGAATAGTAAAAATCTAAACAGTTACCAGGTAACAGTTACTAGGTGGTAGGACTTTATTGCAAAGTTCGTCTAGGTAGGTACCACCGCTTTGCCAGTTATTCTGCCGCCAAGCAGTAGTGCGCAAGCACTACTGCTTGGCTTACTGTGTTCCGGTTTGAAGGGCACTGTAGCTAGTGAAATTACTGGGCAATTGAGACTTTATGATCTGATCTCACAGTCGAGTAATCTTATTACCAGACTGTGCTGATGTCTCAGGATGATGTGCGCAGTGCAGTGTCGCTTCTAACTCTATGTTTTAGGGTTCCGAGTGACACTGTTCTGTTATGGGTGACCGTGGCGCTTAACATCGGGTGAACGACTAGCTCGTCACATCATTCAATAACATAAAAAAAAAAAAACAATAACAGTTGGTTCAAGCTGGAAGGTTAGAGATGTATTTTGTTTTGCTAGGTAAACAATACACAACAAAACAAACATCTCTAACATTGCTAGGAAATAAGAGGAAGTCTCCTAACCTTGCGCTCGTAATATTGCACTTTTACCGCGTCCAGCGGTCGGTTTATTGCCTTGTCGTTTAAACATTGGGGCATTTTTTAACATGTCCGGGAGAATCAAGAAACGGATCTTCGACCCTCTGATGTACACATTCTCAAGTTGGCCGACGCGGCCATCTCTGTAGGTGCAGGTGACGAGCGTCATCTGGCAGTTCATGTTGTCTTCTGCTTCTATCAGCTTTCCGCGGTAAACTTCACCGGTGTTTGTTTCGCAGGTCACTACATGGCCTTCGGCCTCGTGAAGTACTTTAATAGGCACGCCGATGGACATTATGAATCACGCTTTAGCACGATTACTTGAAATCGAACAAATTAAAATCACAAATCAATGGATGATAATGGATAAATCAACTTTAGAGCTTTCGTTTCTATTCCTAAATAAATCTCCATAGACAAACAATTCCAAGATGATGGCTGCAAATTTTGTCACAGACTAGATATAGACATAGACACTAACTACCATGGGCCTATTATGATACTAGGCCCATCACCCATGTCAAAGAGCATATAACCACTTAGCCCATGTGAGGACTGCACTGCACTGGAGCTGTATATAAAATACCTGTGAGTAGTAATTTTTAAGATATTTAATTTTTGTTTTCACTATGGTCTATTTTTTAGGTATGTTATTTATTTATGCAATAAAAAATATAGCAGTCATATAGCCTATTGATGACTTCAACTGTGACTTAACTTGTGTGAAGCCAAAACAAAAAATGAAACAAAAACCAAAAAAGTACAAAGGTAAGTAATCTGTGTCACAAATTATTATATAATATCTGCTTCGAGCAATAACAAGCTTGTTACTACTTGTTATTGCTCGAAGAATATCTTTGTTTCATATCTTAGGTCCGTATGACAGAACGACTGAGCATCGTTCTGTAATACGGACTTTAGAGTATGTACGGTTTCGTATTGTCGTTGAAAATAAAATAAAAAATGGTGATTGTGAATTTTGAACTTTTTTCCATTACCCGTGTATTTTTGAATTTTAATGTGTGATAAGGGTTGATTATTATCCGTTAAGTGTTCGTGAACGTGCGCGAGTGTTGGCAAATGGTTCCAAGTTTTAAAACCATGCCGTTTCGTTTTCTCTTCAAGGCTTCCTAGAGCCTTCAGTACAAAGAACATAAATACCCAATGCTTCAGTAAAATATCCACCATAAAGCTTTATTATTGAGATGAGTTATTTTAGGAATAGCACCCACACTGCCCATTACACTTTGTCGATATTTGTAAATCTCATACACTTGCACAAAATTACTTTGATTTTGGTGACAGTAAAAAGTAGAAGATCTCTTTACTAAAAGTACCTGAATGGATTTAGATTAAAGTGCAACCTAAACCTTAGAAAAAAACTACAAATCTGCTAATGTGAAAATTGGTACCTAAGACTATTTTCCAAAACTTATCATAAAACATTCTAAATGTGGCGTACTAGCACACGAAAAAATTTTTTTTAAATATTTTTTTTACTTTGTTTACGATATATTAATTAAAAAGATATTTACAAAAACCAAATTGCGGAAAATAATGTTTTCTCTAATGTAAAGTCTCGGGAGAAGTAATAGTATTCTGTGGTAAAGTCTCTATCATCAACATTCGTTGCCCCTAGCAACTAGCTGGAAAGTTTATCTATGAGATTGGTATAGAAACTTTTTCGTGGGCTAGTACGCCACATAAACAATAAAATTATACAGGTTGATAACATACCCAGATTATACAATTTTAGTACTACCACAGATCTGTTACCTCTAGATTGAAAATATGACTATATATGTAAACTTTTGCTCTTACGATGTCGATTGTCGAGCGACAGCTTACATTTTTGCTGACCAATGTCATAATCTACCTGGGTCAAATACAGACAGTTAGTATTGCCATGCTAATTATTGTTAAAATTTACCCACTGACCGAGCTCATCTTTCCAATATGTGAGTTTTGCTAGGAAGCTGGTTTTCTTTCCATAGGTAGGTATACACATAGGAAAAAAAACTCACTGACCGATGACTAATTGTCACAATTGGTTTCAGCTCTCAGAAGTGGTGGATCAAAACCATGTATGAGGTGTACAGAGATGAACTGAAACACATAGCCTCCAGAAAAATTCAACACCAGAAAATAATGATGACACGATGTAGTACCCCAACGGATCTCGGAAACGACAAGTGATACGAGGGTACCGTTTCAACCAAAGTTGAAGTAAACCTTAAGAAATTTTCAGAGAAATAAAAAAAAAACTGGTGCTCCCGAACAAAAAACAGTGGCATCTATATAGAATTGATATCATAAATTAGAAATGGTAATTAATAAATCAGGATACTGAATATTTGCAGTGGCCTAAGTTATTAACATCATCACTGCTCGTTGTTAAATAATGAAGATTTTGCATATGTAATAAAGTACTTAGAAAATACTTTCGTTCTATTATTTTCTACAAGACGTAGTCGATTATTTTCTACGTCTTGTAGAAAATAATAGGACGAAATGTCTTGTTTGGTTAAGTTTAATATATATCGATACATTGTGTAATAGGGGTCACTTTCGTACTCACGCACACTAATGCAGTTTTAGATACACCAACATAAAATGGACACGCATTTTTTTAATACGCTCTGTCCATTCTGATTAATCGTCCTAGTACGAGTGACTCTACCAAAGAATATAATTACTCTCTACTGAGAGGCCTCTACTTAGTCTGTGGTAGCCTGGGTTGGATTTTCTACGATAATTATCGTATTTGTACGATTATTTGTCACGAGCTTCTGCCCGCAGCTTCGCCCGCGGCGTGGCCTATGGGAAAATAATTCAACCACCCATTTCACCCTCTTAAGGGTGGAATTTCAAAAAATCCTTTCTTAGCGGATGCCTACGTCATAATATCTACCTGCACGCCAAATTTCAGCCCGATCCGTCCAGTGGTTTGGGCTGTGCGTTGATAGATCACTACATCAGTCAGTCAATCAGTCACCTTTGAAATATTTATATTTAGATAATATGTACGATATACTATCCTTATTCAATGATCGTACGCAAAAGTACGATAATTTCTAAGTTGACAGGTATTTTCAATAAATACCTAATAAAGCATTGTGCTTCCAGATGCAAATTAGATTGTGAAAGAATATTTGGTAAGATCAACCTTCCTCAGTCAAATACTTGGAGCAAACTTGTAACACGAACTGTAAATGCAATCTTATTTTCCTGCAATGCAATAAAACTTAGCAAAAGTGGCAAATTCACCGACTTTGAACCCACAGATTTTTTGTAAGAAGAACCCATGACAATAAGAACGAGGATATGCAGTCCATTGAACAAGTAGCAGAAATCGCAATAAATTTATAAGTACACATTATAAGTAACTGATAATTTAAAGTTATTTAATTGATGATTAAATCGCGTCTTCCATATTTTCTTAGTTTCTTTAATTTATTCTATAATCGCAATAAATTTTCCATTGTAAGTAACTGATAATTTAAAGTTATTTAATTGATGATTAAATCGCGTCTCCATATTTTCTTAGTTTCTTTAATTTATTTTTCCATTACAGTATAATACTGCGACAGATTATCGTTTTAAGCTGGTGTTTTTCCAAAATGTACGATCTTCTCTTTATAAATACCATCTTTTTGAACGAAACGTACAGTATTTTTTATCTATCCTTAGTCTGTGGGCAGAAGTCGCAATTTTTGATTTCGGTGTTTTATTTATTTTTCATGTAAATGTTTGGGTACCAACTTTATGTTTTAGTTTTGCATACGAATAATTACCATTCGAGTGAATTGATATAAAGTGTGAGTGGTAGTGATGGAAACGGAGACCATGAAGGTGGAGATTGAGTCGGAGACGTGCTGTGTGTGCGGTGCTGCCGGCGAGGACCTCCTGCTGCCGGAGGAGCACGACGCCACCGCACCGCCGCGCGCGCCGCCGCTGCGGGCCGTGTTGCTGCACCTCAACCACACCAAGGTTCGTGTGTTCCATACCATTAGCAGGACATCTCTCCGAGATAAAATGTCATCGTTAACATCGTTGTGACAATGTAGTGATAGTTGTTAGTAAAGATAATTAAGTCCTTTCTCCTTAAAAAAAGACACTTAAGTTATCTCCTGACATGTGTTGCAGACTGTGCCAAGTGGGCGACTATGCCAGAGTTGTATCACAAAGGCTCTGGATGCATACAGCTTCAGCACCCAGCTGGCCTCCAAGGGCCCACCATCTCTCAGTGAAAAGATCAAGGCACTAAGAAAAAGGTGAATGTTAAAACTTATTTCATTAGTTAATATCAGCCTTTTCACACTATTATCACTTGAATTTTTGGATTCTGGCTGCACTCAGCTGATAATTTTAGGAAATCCCCTTATTAATGAATACCACATAACAATTGGAATAGCTACTCAGTTGTTTTTCTTGTTTTATCTTTGCCTATTTAAAATAAATAAATTTAAATAACTATTTGTGGATATTTCACGCATAGCCATATATCCCCAAGTTAAGAAAAACTTGTAACTAGAATAGAAAGTTATCTGGTTCCCATAGTACAAGTTTTTCTTCTACTTAATACTTAAGATAGTTTTTGACAGTAAATATATATATTGAATACAATATAACACCCAGGCACAGAACAATCATTGATGTTCATCACACATATGTTGTGTCCTGGGTGGGAATCGAATCCACAAACTACAGCTCGGAAGGCAGGGTTACTACCAACAGAGATATCGGGGCAGTAAAAAAAAAATTTATAGAGAAAAACAAAATAACTTTTTTGTGTTTTATTAGTATCAGATAATTCTACTAATTCTAATGGACAAATTTTGACCGGCCTGATAGCTCAGCTTGTAGCAGCTCCACCTTCCGTTGTGGTGGTGGTTGTGGGTATTCTATGTACAAGTATTTACAAACAAAACTACTTTGCTAAGTTTGGGGCTTGATGGCACTATGTGAAATATCCACAAATATTTATTTATTTTTAACTTTAAGTAGACACTGTAAGAAAAAATTAACAAGACTAATTTTGTAATGAATTTATCATTCACTATTTTTGTAGCAAGCTACCTAGAATAACACTTGTTTTGTGGATAATTTATTAGTTCATATTTCATTAATAAATTGGATTGGTCCCAACAAGCCCCACTCAAACTGGTTTTACTGGTAGTGGTTGACTAAGATTTAAATATTGTGCCAACCAGTTCCACTGGGTCTGGTTGGGAATTAAAAATATAACTTAGTGTTGTCAAGAAGTTTTCTTCCTGTTTTCTTAAAACTATGATCAAATTGATTATTTACAACAAACACAGAATTTGTCCGTTACATAGGTCATCTAAATTATATTAATTTTTACTTGGCGAGCGTGCTACACCTTCAATCAAACCGTCACTCCCATCAGGAGAGAGTGTGGTCAAACGCTAGACAAGTTTGAAGTAAAAAAATAGTTTTTATAAACTAGCTTTTACCCGCAACTTCATCTGTTTAGAAACTCTAAATAGAGGATTATATTTTATAACCTGGATCAATTTATTGGTTCTCTGATCGTTTCTACTTCTTTCAATTAACGGGGTTGCCTAGTTAATGAAATGTTTCCTGCGATGTTCGAATATTCTATTATTGATGAGTGTAAACGCAACAATGAGTAAACACGATTGTCCACCCGACAGACTCCACGAGCTGACCCAGAAGATAGACGTGTTCATAGTGGTGGGCGGCGGGACCGACGGCGCCTACACCGAGGAGGACATCATCATGGTGGAGCGCGGCGCCGCGCAGGACCCGGCCGCCGCGGAGGACCCGGTCGGGCTGCGCGCGAAGACCCTGCGAGGGGAGCCCGCCTACCACTGCACCGTCTGCCCCGAAACCTTTCAGGTATCACCGGTTTTTTTTTTAACTTGACGAGATAAAGTTGTTAACCTTTATCGTCACAGCGAGCGAGCCGTAAAGTGAAGCGCAGGACCTGAACCGTTAGCGATTGACTTCACAGTCGGCGGCGGAGTGCGGCGCGCACGCGGCGGCGCACGGCGCGGGCGCGCGGCACTCGTGCTGGTGGTGCGGCGCGCAGTTCGCGACCCGCTCGGCGGCGCGCGCGCACGCGGCGGCGCACGGCGCGGCGGCGCGCGCGCCCGCGTGCCCCGACTGCGGCGCGGCGCTGCCGTCGCGGGCGGCGCTGCGCGCGCACGCGGGGGCGCACCCGGCGCGCTGCCCCGAGTGCCTGCGCCGCGAGGGGCCGCCGCCCGCGCGCCGCGCGCACCGCCTGCTCCACCTGCTGGACCGCCGCTTCCTGTGCGGGTACGACGGCTGCATCCTGCGCTTCTCCACCAGGTGACACGATACCAAACGTTCATCTCTTACTTTATCTATGTAATCATTGACAAAATGTTCCTGTATACGGCGTGGGCCGGATGGTGTCCCGCGTGTGGCAGCGCCTCGCCTGGCTCTCGTCTCGTATGTGATGAGGTCCAAGCGGGCGTGAGGAAGTTTTACCTCAAACAATATTATAGTGCACTTCGTGGTTTCTGCCAACATCAATAATAAGAAACGAAAGAGATTAGTTATGTAAAAATAAACTAGATGGCTTTATGCATCCTTAGTACATCCAAGCGTTTATCGCACTATAAACAAAACTCGACAACAATGGACTTTCAAAGGATATTTATTGCTGGCGGCTAAAACTCCACGCGATACCATCGGCGCCCCCACTCGAGGAAGGTTGTCCAAATAATGTCACATTACGAGCTTACTCCAGGAACAACCTGGTGGCGCACATCCGCAAGTCGCACGCGGGAGGGGGCCCCCCCGCGCCGCCCCCCGCCCCCGCCGCCGCCCCCGCCCCCGCCCCCGCCCCCGCCGCCTGCCCCGACTGCGACCGCACGTGAGTACATAGTATCCCATACTGGCACTGTAGCATGTGTTCGTGTTTAACTATAATAAATTATAAATATTATAAAACAGAAAAAAAAAAAAATTCAGTGATGTAAAATGTTTCTTGTAGCTCTTTTTTTTACAAATGTAATAGAAGCTTCAGATCGGAGTCTTCTGCTCGGCATTGTGTCGGATTGCTTGCACCAGTAGTGGGAAAGAAAACTTTTTTTTTTTCAAACATATATATTGTAATGAATTTGCTATGTAATATTTGACAATAAGCACCTAGGTGTTTAGTACAATAACATAATTTGAAGTACCTAATATAAATGTTAACTTGTAAAAATGATAAAAATAGCCTATTTGCAATAAAATCTTTGACTTTGAATTATCTAAGACTTTGAATCCGGTGCTGCGCTGAAAGAAGACATCAATCACAATGACCGCTGTCCCGTCAGGTTACAATGGACTGTAACGCAGGGCCCCCTTAATGTCTCTCCTCTCGACCGTTTCACCGTAATCGAAACGCGACGAGCGCGTGATGACGTGCCCTGCGGTGCTCCAGCCGCAGTGGAGGTGTACTAACGGCGCCGTTGTTCCAGGTTCGCGTCCCTCGCCGCCCTGCGCCGCCACGCGCGCGTGCACCGCCGCGGACAGGTGGGGCCCTCACACGGGGACACGGGGCCCACACACGGGGACACGGGGCCCACACACGGGGACACGGGGCCCACACACGGGGACTCGGAGCCCCCGTGCAGCGGTGCAGTAATGGACGCCGTATCGCATGTCGCAGGAGGACGCGGAGTGGCGCGCCGGCGGCGAGGAGGAGTACATGGAGGTGGAGGCGCTCGAGGACCTGGACGACCAGCTGTAGGCCCCGGGGGGCTCGGGGGGCCTGGACCGCCGGCTGTAGGCCCCGGGGGCCACATCAACCAGCGGGTAGTGAAGCATCAAGAGGGTAGCGTCCTTTACGTAGACAACCAAATGGTCATCGGCATCTATGTTATCGTAGTTTTTGATGAAAATGCTGAAGTTTTAGCTTTATTTAGTTATAATAGTCTTATGGCCGTCTGTACGAAAGTTTGACAGCTCCTAATTTCGCTTCCCCATTCTCGCACCCATCCCAGAGATAAGTGTGAACTTAGAGCGGCCAAACTTTAATGCATACGGGAATAAATGTCTTACGTTTTAATGTAATAAGTAAGTTAAGTATTTCAATTGAATACAAAATTATTCATGAATTTATTACTTGTATTATAACCGACTTCAAAATACGAGGTTCTCAAGTCGGTTGCATTTTTTGTTTTCTCCAAACTCTATTTATAAACCTAAATATTTTTTATTTAAAAACGTACCGTCTGCTTGGCTTGAACCCATGGAAATCTGTTAGTTGGCTTTTCAAATCAAAATAACTGAAAGAAAAAACACCTACCTACGTCATCCAAGTTTTGTGTGCGTGCTTCTCAGAATCATAAATAAGGATCGACCCCCGAGAGTAGGCGGGGGTCGTTGGGAACCAGCCAGGAGGTTCCACACCGATATATTTAATTAGCGGGGAAAGGTAGGTAAATAATTAAAAATAATAAATTTAACAATTATATTTACAAAAGTCAACAAAATACTGTTACAATTTATAACAAGTTAATTACAATACTTTATTACGTATAAAGTTACATCTTGCCTTTATTTATATTAACTTAATTACCAGCAAACAATAATAATAAATAATATTTAGTACATAATAAATGCACTAATTCTTTTATTTCTGCTGATAATTAATGTTTATAAAAGGGACAACATCGCGCTACGTAGACTTGAATCGATATAAAATTAAATTCCTTGATAAAACATGTATAACAGAATAAAGTAATCGGGTCCTTGTCTATTGCTCGCCTGTACTACAGCTGCTAAGTTCGCCCATGACATGCCTACTGCAATATATTTGGGTATGTTACAAAATGTAGGAATAAGTGCGAACTTAGGAGCACAAACACACTGATAGTAATAGTAAGTAATACACAAACTGAAGTAGAGACAGGCATAAGTAGGTACATATAACCCTAGCGCTAACTACCTACTCATAAAACTGGTGCCTACATAAACATGTGTGGGAGCTTCACGAATATGACTTGGCTTATAACGGCGAATTTGCACTAAATTTACTCAGTCTCGAATTTGTCTATTTTAAAAAATAATACATTATTGTCCGGCGTCGCAGGATCTCTCACTGGGGAGCCGACGGCAGGCGGGGGGCGGCGGGCCCCCGGGGGTCGGGGGGCGCCCGCCAGATGACCGCCAGGCGGCGGGCGCGCGGGCGGACGGCGTGCGTGAAGTGGTACCGCGCCGCGCCGCTGCACACGGGACCCACTCGCGCTCATGTACACTTTACATCACCCGAATCGTGCTCGAAAGCCTTCTTTATATTAGAAACAAGTCAAATCTCGCTGACGCACATCGACCGCGGCCTCCGTCCGCTGCTGGACGCGGGCCTCCCCGACGCACCGCCACCTGGGGCGCTGCTCTTGTAGGGGAATGTTGCCCAGTAATCCCTACCATCCTATTTCTACTGTACTACGATTGCGAACGTTTTCAAGCTAACAAAATGGAGGCAGATGTTTTGCACTCATCGAGTGCACAGAAAAGTATTATTTAGTGGTAATGAGCATGCGCACATCATATTTTCACATTTATGGAATAGAAAGCTTTTTACTTCACAAGTACCAAAAAACATCACCCCACGAACCTCATGATGTAGAGGGCCCTCCGCCGCAGCAGCGCGTCCACCGCCAGGTGCTCCGCGGAGCAGTGCTGCAGGCGCATCACGGCCGTCGACATCAGGCACAGCCCCGCTATCACCGCGCCGCAGAACTGGACGCAATTCTTTATTATTATTCAGTCAGACTGTAAATCACGCGCAGTTTTATACGTTACATTTGTCCTCAAAAACTTTACCTTTCCATGATATTAATGAGATAACAAAAATCTCAGGGAACCTAACAACCCCATTGGATAATACTGCTCACTAGCTACTTATATTATATGTTAGGAAAACGGAGATAATTAAGTTTCCAATTTTGAACAATCTCATGTTCTCTACAAAAAAGTTGCTGTAAAGGTTGGTTGGTTGGTTTTCGCGGGAAAACGGCAAAGTATGGGATGGAACCTCGTAAATGGTAGTGTTATCTACGGCACAATGTATTCCCATGTACTGTGAACGAGCGGTACCCGGACGGAGTCGACGTGCGGCCTGATGTGTCCGCGGGCGGCCAGGTCCAGCACGTGCGCGTGGGGCAGCGGCGCGGCGCCCGGGAAGGCCGCCGCCTTCACCCGCCGTGCGACCGCTTCGTTCGCCGGAGACCACTGCCGCCGCTCGGTCTCGCGGTACCCCTCGATCGCCTGGAACCACATGGTATCATGACATAATCTTATTGTAAACTATTTAACCCGCCCCGGCTTCGCACGGGTGAATTAGTAAAACGCGGTCGAACGGGATAGAAAGCATCCTATGTCCGTCTCCTGGTTTTAAACTACCTTACCAATTTACAGCCAAATCGGTTCAGCCGTTCTTGAGTTATAAATAGTGTAACTAACACGACTTTCTTGCATCATAGCTTCAATATGTACAGACTAATTTTGATAAATCAACGGACATGTCAGCTCATCAACAGTTAAGTCTGACTGAAAAAAACGTTTCATACTTACTTAACATGACTTGCTTAACATGATAACAAAATTGAATAAAATGTTATTCAGACAGTTCTATTAATAAAAGTAGCCTGGGATAATAAACATTTACCATAATAAGTTTCATCAAAATCGGAAGTGTTCCAAAAATTTTCTAGATGGCGCTGTTTGGTTTTGTCAATGAAGGAATTTGAGGTAGTTTGTATGAACTTCTGAATCGCGGTTACGATATTTTCCGTATGCTCAGCGCTACAAAGAAAAAATCTACATGTAATTCATAATGAATTTGATCCCAAACGCATATGATCTCAACTTTATTATATGTATAGACAATCTAACCTATAATATTTCACGTATATCGATATACATATTATCTTCTTTTTTACCGGCATATTGCCTTTATTTTCAACTAAATACTACAATGATATAATAACTAAAACTAAACACTACCTATTACAAAAAATATCATTTGTAATATATACTGGCCGCGATGACCTATAGACAGTCCAAATGCTTCAGCCCACTACCAGTTGAATTAGAATTGCAATGTTGATTTAATATTTAATATGTTGATAAAACTGCTTTATATGAGAAAAGTGTATTTACAATGGGGCCAAAAATATATAACAAAATTCCAAGCCATATAAAAGAGTGCAATGACCTTCACACATTCAAACGTAAATTATTTCAATATTTAATCGACCAAACATTTTACTCGCTTGCTGAATTTTTTGATAAGTAATTGACTTTAATATAATACAATTAAATGGACCTATTTATTACCTATTGACTTTTATTGTGATGCAATTTGATTAATTTAAGTATTTAGCTTCAGCTTATCTGTAATTTTTGTATGCCGTTGCGGCTGATCGCAGTATGGACTTCATATTATTATTGTAACATCTCTTTTATGACCTGTGTATCACAAAATAAATGATTTGATTTCATTTGATTTGATTTGATTTGAATATGCCAGTATTTTGGTCATGCGTAGCATCAACATTGGTGTTCTGATAAACTTTACACCTTTAAACTAAACCGTTTTAGCTGCTCAGCTGAATTATTATTAATATTATTAATTATCTTTGCACTGACAGCATTTGAAATTGAGACAATTTTTAACAATACACAGCAGAACCACAGTAATCAACAATCATTTAGCAAAAAGTTGTTAGATGATCCAATTTGTTGGCCAGCCTGCCACCAGACCGTCATATTCTGGAACTTTTTGGAAATGAGTGCCATGTAATCCAATAAAATATAAAACTGATAAATCTACTCACATGTACACGATAATGAGAGTTGTGAATCAAACAACAAAATAGCATACAGCCTTATTAATAAACACAAACTAGCTTTAGACTAGTTACACTATCTTTTGTCTCTTTCGGTCCAGCTAAATATTCCAGTAGCAAAAAAAGGACAAAAGCTGAAATAACTAACCTGAGACTAATACCCGTTTACTAATAAGGCTGATAGGGTTTAGCAAGTTAATGTCATAAATGAAATTGCAAATAAATGATAGTGCATTTTAATGATGTCAATCAATTAGATTAAAAAGTGTGCTTTGTATGTACTGTCACTGGCATAATTATGTTCCATTATAGGGGTTGTCAGGTATCCATGGATCTTCTGTAATTTTATCAAGGTGTCTAAGGCAGTGCTAACAAAATACATAAGTATTTCAAATGATACTGGAATTATACTAACTGATAAAGCTATTATTTGGAAGTGTTGATACTGGTAATGACGAAGATTAGCTATCTAGCTTATCAGTTCAATCATCAACCAATAGGGCCACACTTTTAATGCTCTGAATGTTGTAACAGGAATTAGGGAATGGAGCAGCAAATTTCCCCATGTACATAGTAATTCTACCATAGTTGATGGTAGCACCACCAATCAATCTGCCATCACCAAACCATCTTGTTTTGATATGGTAACTGATTAATGAGAGAAGCTTATACTCAACAGTCAATGTTTTCTGTATAATAGAATTTGTAACAATAAGTAATTTATATGACGATGATGAGACATAATTCCTAGTGCCCCCTGGCTGGTTTACCACTATTTACCAAAGAAATATAAACTGCTGATAATATCCAAATCCAATTGAGGAGAACTTACATTATCCCAATGATCAAACTCATATCTCATTCTCTTGAGGTACGGCTCGAGCTCCGCGAGCAGAGCTGCCTCCTCGGCCTCGGAGATGAAGTCGGGCAACACGCGCATGTCGCGCAACATCGCGGCGCGGAGCTCGCTCTCCTCGTGCGCCGGCCAGCTGCTGGAGAACTCTAGCAATTTGGGGTCACCTGCAAGTGATAGGTTTTAGGGTATTTAGTGATTGTTTAATGAAAAACCATCTGGTACTTTTGTAGGTACCAAAGACTATTATTGGAATGAAACGAAATAATGGGTATTATATATTAAAATTATAGAGATTGTTATTTCATACATGACTTTTCTAACTAGATTAATATAAAGATAACATTCATGAATTTGTACGTTACCTAAGACTTTAAGGGTAGGCTCTGCGGCAGGGATCACTTCACTACTTAGCTGCCTACATAAGAGTAAGCAAGGTGTTTTTAACTTGCAATTCTTGAGAAAATTAAAAGAAAGGATACGCATTTTAAACAACTTTTTTTTGCAAATATTAAATTAAACTATATGTAATCAGTAAAAGAAAATTGAGGTTATCTAATTCACAACAAAATCGACGATATGATTGGCTTGACATCTCGACAAACATGACAGTTGACAATCAGCTGGCGTCAAAAAGGCTTTTTTTTGTTTTGTTTTGGCTCCACACTTTAATGTATTTAGCCAGTGTCAAGTAATTGATAATTTTTCATGTTAATTAATATTATATAATGTGTCAAGTCATCAACTTAAGTCATAGTCTAGTCTAGTCAAGTCATTCTTTTTTTTTTTAACTTCAAACTTGTCTTGCATTTGACCACGCTCTCACCTGATGGGAAGTGACGATGTGATACTCCTAGTAAAGTGGTGGCAACTTTACCAGAAGCTTCTATCGAGTTTTGGAAACAACACGATAAGAAACGTTTTACCATCATTATACCACTTACCCACACTCATGCCTGTAATTCAGCACTTAACGAATAAAATGCCACCAGTTTTATGCACTAACACTGAAAATAACACAAGTTTTGGAAAATATTACAATGCGACGACGCGATCTTTTTCGTTTTCCCGCTAAAACTCCGTCAAGAAAGTAGCATCCTCAATTCTTGAATTTTTTTTTTGTCTGGCGATATAATTGCAATTTTAGTTCAGGGACATAGGTAAAGAAAAAGAAAACAAGCCTTCTGTTGTTTGGTTCTACGCGAGTAATACAATTTAGCCCTTCGAGCAATACTGCTCGAAGATTTAGCCAGTGTCAAGTTTTTTTTAGTATAGTAGTTCTATGCTTTTTGTGTTTGGCTCCATATAATCATCGGTGTAAGCCAGCGTCAGGTTTAACAATAATTAGGTCCGTTTTACAGAACGATGCTCAGTCATCGATCGGTGCTCAAGCAGAGATTTCATACACTATAATTGATCACTTTATGAATGAAATCGCTGCTCGAGCACCGATCGATGACTGAGTATCGTTTATATACGGACACACATTAATAAGAAAACAACAAAAGACAACTAAACGACGAAACTAGACTGGACGACTACAAAAGACATACGGTTCGTATTACAGAACGATGCTCGGTCATCGAGTGGTCCTCAGGCAGATATTTCATTCACTAATTGATCACTTGATGAATGAAATCTCTGCTTGAGCACCGATCGGTGACTGAGCATCGTTCTGTAATATGGACCTTGGACACCTTTTGTCCCATCTTCCTTTGGGCACCGTTAAAGCCGCTGCAGCCACCATATCTTGGCCGAGCACTAATATAGAACCTACATAATGATGATATATTTATGCCGTTTGGGGTGAAGACCATGGGCAAGTGGGCGCTGGCCATCATGGGAACATACAGGGACAAACGTTTGGTTGACGCGAGTGGCGACACTTGCGACAGGCGTCGGCGGAAAGTCCTTACCTTGACCGAGAAATTATAAATAGCAATGGCGGAGCAATCGACGACCTTTTCTTTTATTTACGTCTTTATGTTCTATCGCCAGTTTATTACTATAGCACATTTTACTCGCTCAATAAAGTTGCGCAATGATTATTAATGCACTGAAATAAAATGTTATGCCACACTTTCCGTGGTCAGTCAGACTGCGTTATTATGTATTTATGATGCATATGTTAATATTATGAGACAAGACAAGTGAAAGACATCGTAGTAACGATATTATGAAAGATACATTCTCACACGAAAACGACACGTTTCGAGCGACCTGCTGGTCGATTATGTATCTTTGATTTCGATCAGTTTCAATATGAAATGTGTTACAATCATAGTTTTTTGAACATGCACGACATTTTTTGCAATGAAGGTCAGCAAAAGATCCATTGTAACTGCTAAAGCTTTTGACGTAAAATTTTTTATCGACATGGCCAAATTGCGATTACGAATTGCGTTTTGAAACAAAATGACAACAATAATTGCGATTTTCATAGAAACAGGGTAAAGGTTGTTTCTTATATAGAGTAGTACCTAACTTTTCTTACTTTTAGTACTTGAATTTGATTTTTGTGCCTTATTCTGAAAATTGAGCATCTTCAACCCGTGAATTACCTACGAAATAAGTAAGTACCTACCTACATATAAGTAAAACGTACCGATAATAATGTGTGGTAATTTATGTGCGGAAGCTTGTCACCATAGTTATGAAAAATATATTTTGTCGGTATAACTCAACATTAAGTGTTGTTGTATTTCAGGTAGAAATGTTGCGGGCACTTTTGTTGGCAAATGCGGAAGAAAATCGTCGCAAAAGACAGCTGAAACTGACGAGACGGACATGAAGGCATAGCAGCAACCCATTGAAAAAAAAACCCAACATCCAACTCATTTTGCTATCCTAAAATGAGTTTGTCCGTTAGTTTCGCTATCGAAAATTGCCTTCCAGCAGCTACACATCTCCCACATAGATCAAGAAGATGAACAAGAAGAACTCAAAGTAAGGTTATAAAAATTTAATGGCAATTAATTATAGTAGAGAATTTATAATACTCGTACATAGATAGATTAACAGGGGCAACAAAAATAAACAACCCCAACAGCTAAATGATTGACCGAAAATTCAAATATATAGGTACATAGGTAACTAAGTACTTAAGATTTTTTTTTAGATTCATGACCATAAATTGAAATACCTATGTACCTAATGTGTGTCACTACACTACAGTACACTACAAATTTAATGAAGTAAATTTCGTTTCGTTCCAAATTATATAGTAATCTAATCATGTTACTAAATTGTAGATCCTGGCGGGTTTGGCGTTTTGTGGGCATGGCTCCTACCAGCGAGGCGTAGGTACCTCTCACCTTCATAATATATACCAATCAACATTGGACTCCCTGGAAATCCACCTAAAATATAAAGCATTTTCTCAGTGGAAAAGAAGGGATCATATAATGCCCGAGTAAGTATGCAATCTATGTCGCTTTCAAAAATATTTATTAGGTCTCAAAAAAATTAATTATAACTATTATGTTTTTGTCGAATTATATTTTATATGACAATAATATAACATACATTTGTCTTTCAGATTTGTGAAATGCGCCTTGATGTCCTCCACATTGATTCATCCTATGGTGGTGATGCCCACGACAGGAGCCCAATTGAAGTTTGTGTGGAGCAAATTGTAGGCACTGCAGCGTGTCAGATTATAATTTACAATAAATCAAGACAACATCCGAAACGCGGATGACAGAGTATTGCTGGTAGAGATAATAGGCGGCAAGACAAGATTGAATAAAATACTCATAGTTAGAATTACACTTTTATGTGTTCATTACACAAATGTTTGTCCTGGGTGGCAATTGAATCCACAACCCACAGTTCAGAAGCCAGGGTTACTACCAATCGAGCTATCGGGCCAGTCAAATATAATGTACATAAAATATACTTATTTATATTTATTGTACATTTGAAAGTAACTCTAATCTATTTGTTACTATTAATTATAAATATATAATTATTATATAATAAATATATAATAATAAATGGCTCAACAGAACTTGATGTTATTTGGCATGTAGATAGTTTAAATGAAAATAAATAAAAGTCTTATCAAAATGTTATACTTTTTTGATATAACTACTTTTTATTTATTTATTTATTGTTCTAAGTATATAAAATTACAATGTGCTTAATATGAAATACAGCAAGCTTATAATAAATGAGTTTGAAAAAAGAATTTCTCATTCCCACTACCGGTGCTAGCAATCAGGTACAATGCAGAATGCCTATTCTCCACGCCCAGCTGTGCTGATGTACCTGAAATACAATTACATATTAAACAGAGTAACTCGTTATTGCATAAATCAACATTAAAATTTACATGAGAGTACTATAGCAGCACACTTTCAGTGGGCCTTACTACTAAAAGTGATCACTCCTATATCAATCAATCTAAAGCAATCTTTGGGTGGACAATTATGTTATATTAGTCAGATAGTTAACTATAATGATGATTTATATTGATGTTTATGAACTTGATAACCTACACCAAAACCGCCATACAATAGAAAATTGCATCATTATCATCAAGATGTTTAGAAGTATTGAGAAGTTACACATTACCTATACATGCCGACAGGCTACATCATATACTTTGTTTAGTACATGTAGAAAATAGGTAGATGTTGATTATTGCTGATAAAACATGTAATTCAGCCACAAGCTTCAACTTTTTGGTTTTGTTTTGCAGCTGCTTTATAATATGAATAACACAATTGATTTTCGTTACCTTCCAATGGGGTACTGGAGATTAATCTCTAGAACTTGAAACGGTACTGCATGCTTGATGGACGGAGGATGGCTCAGCCGATGTTACTGAAATAAAAATTTCTATTCTGTACAATAATTAACAAAATTATTCATATGATATGTAGCACAATATTACATGAATAATCCATAAAGCTATACAACTATGCTCACATGACTAGATGGCTGAACCTATGAACCTGTAAGTATGCATATAGTTTGAACTTTAAATCCTTGGGAAAACATTGACTTTTTAATGCAATATCAATAAATCGGTATTTGGATACATTTGAGTTTTAAATTACACACTAAATAATCCTTAGCCACACCATTGATTACTAGCGGTTGAATATTCATTTACGGATTGAAAGACTGTTAATTAAGGTTCAGTACATAGCAGTTGTGTAAAATAAATGGCAGATATGTTCATTGCTGTAATATTATGATTATCGAGTTGTGATGTTCATGCATATTGTTTACATTTCAAACAAGTACATAGAGAAAAAAAGTAAATTACCCGTTTCCACTGGTCGGGAGTTCTTTTGGCCCCTTCGCCACAAGCATTTTGGGGGCGAAACAAAGTCTACCACGCTTTAAGAACTAGCTGCTCGATATAACACAACAATTCACTGATTCAACTTCAACTCTAAAATTAGACGACGATTTCATCAATGTCTCCAATACATACAAGAGATTCTTTTAGTGTTTTAACACCGCAATTGCACGTATTTACCTATAAACAATGTTAATTTAGTAATAAACTCTAAATATTAGTAAATATATACACCACTTCACTTCGCGGCAATTCATCAGCTAATTTTTTTTAAATGTTTTGGCTCCACACTTTTGTGTATTTAGCCAGTGTCAAGTAATTGATAATTTATCAAGCTAATGATATTTCACGCAAATATGATTGTGTCAAGTCACAGTCGAAGTCATCAAGTCAAGTCATAGTCTAGTCAAAGTCATACTCCTAGTGAAGTGGTGGCAACTTTACTTGAAGCTTCTATGGAGTTTTGGAAACAACACGAAAAGAAACGTTTCACCATCATTATACCATTTTCCCACACTCACGCCTGTAATCCAGCACTTAACGAATAGAATGCCACCAAATTTATGCACTAACACTGAAAATAACACAAGTTTAGTAAAATAATACAATGTGGTGACGCAATCTTTTTCGCTTTCCAGCCAAAAAAAACTCAGCTAATTTTTCATGAACGTAATAACATTTAGGGATGCCCGATACGATATATCGTAATATCGATACAGCACTATACGATATGTCGATATTTAATACTATATTCGGGCCATACGATATGTTCGATATATCGTATTCGTATAAAAATATAACATTAACGTATCGCGTATATATATGTTTTTATGTCAATAAATATTATTATTATTATTATTATTATATTGTTATTCGTAATAAAAGATATCGTTAGCAAAAATGTTTATAGAACAAGAACACCCGACTCTTGTTTAGAAATTTCGATTAAATATTTAAATACCTATATCTTTAGACTTTGTAATACAGTCAAATATTATCAATGAAAGTTTATTATTGTCTTTTCCTATTTCATTTCGTTTAAGTTGAAGCTACAAGTTCAAATTCATATAATTACAATGGCGCCGCTAGTAACGCTTACTTTTTTTAAACCGGCATATTGCCTTTATTCTTTCAACTAAATACCACAGTGGTGTCGATTCTGTGTCGCATACTCTAAAGCTAAACGAAATTAACATATTTCCGTCTTTTTCATTACCTCTTTATAAGAAGAGTACCTCTTTACTTTAGTTTAAGAGAACGCGACACAGAATAATAACCAATACTTATCACTACCTACTACAAAAAATAACAACATTCGGACTATACTGAACGCGATGACCTAACTGGTTCGAAGGTTGTTTTAAATCAGATTCCTCAGATTCCTATTTAATAAACTATTGAAAAACATTCAAAGGTTACCCCTTTGCATTGATGTACGCTTATTCTGCCCTCCTAAGCATAACCAACGCATGCGCCTGTTGGCGAGTTTTGAGAAAAACGCGCCTAAAGTTTTTTATTTTCTTTTTGCTGTCACGCCTAAACTAATCAATATATTTGTGGGCAGAAACGTGTTGTGCGTAGGTAGGTTGCAACCTATAGAACTATAGGCCTTCAGCATGTCCGCACCGCGCCGTGTCTGGAACAAGAATGATCCGTAGCACACCAATCGATCCCTTTATATAGCCAGACAGGTAGGGCCGCCATGACAGTTGCCGGTGCTGCCACTGTAATACATTTAATGCCACCACAGGGTAAATTACGGTGCTCGATCGCTGTGCATAGAGTTTATAACTGGACGTTGTAATGTTATTACCTTATGTTTGCTTTTTATCACATCACTGCACATAACACATCACATATTATCTATTATTTCACTACATTTTTGCTCTTTATACATAAAAATCTTGGTTTCATTTCACAATTTTCTCGATTTTCACTGAAAATATGACTGTCATAGTTTACAATTGTTTTACGACTGGAATTTTGTTTCTATTCAAATCGATTCGTTTTTCTTTTTTATTGTCAATTTCGGCAAGGTTTTTCATAGTTTGGCCAAGATTTTATGTATTTAGACTCTAAATTTATTTTTTTTATCGTTCTGTATCCAAAATTTTGAAATATTTAAAAGTCTGAAGCATGGAACGCTGACGGAGTTTTCGTTAGAAGGGCTGTCGCTAAGAAATGGCAGTCTCAGTTTACTCCTCAAACGAGGAACACTAAATTGATATAAGGCCATTCCAATCATTCTCCTTATGGTCCTATGGGTAAACCAAAAATTTGTTCAAGACCTTTTCAAAATATCTCTTTAGATTTAATGGGTCCTTTTCCCATGACAAGACAACGTAATCAATTTATTTTAGTGGTTACTTGTTCTTTTTCAAAATATTGCCTTATATTCCCTATCAAACGCGCTACAGCTTCTAATATTATTGTATTTCTTGAAAATAATGTGTTTCTGGTACATGGTGTGCCTCAAACCATCATAATGGACAATGGTTCTCAATTTCAATCTAATGAGTTCCAAAACTTTCTGAATAAATATAAAGTTCCTTTTATATTTTATTCACCGAGATACTGCCCTCAAGTTAATCCCACCGAACGGTATAATAGAACAATTATTACTGCCCTCTCACAGTTAGTTGGCGATGATCACCGTTCATGGGACAAACATTTGCATAAAATTCAATTTGCACTTAACAGTTCTGTAAATTCCACAACGGGTTTTTCTCCTTCTTTTCTTGTCTTTGGACGTGAGACTATATCTTGTGGTTCAGTATACACTAACTGTTCCAACCTTGATAATGTCATTTTTCTTCCTCGAGACATCTATGCCGCTAATTTAGGATTACTATCTAACATCTTCGATAAAGTACAGATTGCATTACACACTGCACACATTAGAAATGCTGCTCATTACAACACGAGACACAGTTTTAAAGAGTTTAACGTTGGTGATGTAGTCTGGCGTAAAAATTATGTACAGAGTAATATGCAGGCGCATACTTTAGCTCCAAGTTGGCTCCAAAATATGTCAAATGCACAGTTGTTGAGAAGCTTTCACCTCTCGTCTTTATTTTGGAGGATCCTAACGGCTTAAGAGGGAAGTGGCATGTAAAAGATTTTAAAGTTTAATACATTTGAGTGGTTGTGTTATGTTTAATTTTTTTTAAATACTTGTAAATTTGTATACTTATGCTGTAAATAACTTAAGCTTTTATTTTTTTTTACTTTACAAAGAAACTAAACTCATTCGGCTTATTTTTTGTTAAATCCATTTTTCTAACTTTTTTGTTTATTCCTATCTATCACATGTGGTTAAAAAAACCATTGTTTTTTTTTTCTTAATTTTCTATAGTTTCCTTGATGCATACGTTGCGCTGGATTACTATAATCTTAACTACCTTGAAATTTCTAAAAATACAAGGTTCTGGATTACTTATTTTCTTGAAATCCTTATTACATAAGGGCATAATATTCTTTAAGAGCGGTACACAACTCGTAAAATAAGCCTATGTGTTGTAAATATTTATTATCTTTACGGGTTTTCAAATAGGTGCGGGTAACGACACCTAATTTAAAAAAAAAAGCCTTCGTTATTACAATGAATATTTCCTTGTGGAGTATGCGTCATTAAATTTGTGAACCATATCCCCTAAGTATGTTAGTAAGCGAGTGGTTGAAGAAGTGGAAGATTTGTGTGTGAAAGGACAAGGTTTTATTCCTAACCTTCAAAATTTTCAATGGAGTTGAAAATTTTCTGGGGTCGTGGGGGAAATATGTAATGTTATTACCTTATGTTTGCTTTTTATCACATCACTGCACATAACACATCACATATTATCTATTATTTCACTACATTTTTGCTCTTTATACATAAAAATCTTGGTTTCATTTCACAATTTTCTCGATTTTCACTGAAAATATGACTGTCATAGTTTACAATTGTTTTACGACTGGAATTTTGTTTCTATTCAAATCGATTCGTTTTTCTTTTTTATTGTCAATTTCGGCAAGGTTTTTCATAGTTTGGCCAAGATTTTATGTATTTAGACTCTAAATTTATTTTTTTTATCGTTCTGTATCCAAAATTTTGAAATATTTAAAAGTCTGAAGCATGGAACGCTGACGGAGTTTTCGTTAGAAGGGCTGTCGCTAAGAAATGGCAGTCTCAGTTTACTCCTCAAACGAGGAACACTAAATTGATATAAGGCCATTCCCGGGCCAGGGGAGAAAATTGTGAAATGAAACCAAGATTTTTATGTATAAAGAGCAAAAATGTAGTGAAATAATAGATAATATGTGATGTGTTATGTGCAGTGATGTGATAAAAAGCAAACATAAGGTAATAACATTACAACGTAGCCGCCGTCACGGCCATACTGACGTGCGTACGTCCTCGTACGCTTAGCTTTACTTTGTACCTGGTGAGGGACATAAGTATCAGTGTTATTGCTCGTTCATCCTGACAATTAAATTGAGTTAAACTTGGAGTCTAAGTCAAAGTCAAAACATTAGTTTTCAATTTGTTTAGTCAAAAGTATTTTAACCTTCCAGTCATCGTCAGGGTTAACCCTTCAGGACCATTAGTATACCTTCATTTATAAAAAATGGACCGAATAATGCTAACCGGATAGATATCCCTATAGCAACCAAAAATCATCATTCCTACATTTTTTTAATGGACCAATTAGTGCTAGACCGGATAGATATCCCTTTAGCAACCAACATTTTTTTTTATGGACCATTAGTGCTAGTCCGGATAGATTATCCCTTTAGCATTCAGACACATTTTTCTTGTCATCATTTTTACATTCTCTTTTTTTCTCGAAAAAAACGAATCGTTACTTTTTTCCATTTTTTTTTTTCACTGGTTTGGGTTAACCCTGCAACTAAATTTGATATTAGTGTCACCCGCCGTCACGTCATCATTCACATCACGTCTCGTCACGTTTCGCGTTGCTTGAAGAGTGATGTAGAAATGGGCAATCCCACTTCTGATGTGGGCAGAAACGGGTTCAGCGTAGGTAGGTTGCAACCTATATAACTATAGGCCTTCAGCATGTCCGCACCGCGCCGTGTCTGGAACAAGAATGATCCGTAGCACACCAATCGATCCCTTTATATAGCCAGACAGGTAGGGCCGCCATGACAGTTGCCGGTGCTGCCACTGTAATACATTTAATGCCACCACAGGGTAAATTACGGTGCTCGATCGCTGTGCATAGAGTTTATAACTGGACGTAGCCGCCGTCATATTCAAAACATTTTAACTTTATATGATGTTAAAAAAATGTTCACTTTATTATGTTGGAGCACAATTTATCTATTTAATTTTATTTATATCAAAATAACCCCCAAAACTTATTTTGATTAGTATACATAAAATATTTTTCATTCAATTACTAAGCATAACCAACGCATTCTCAGCGATTGCCTCAGAGAGCTTTCATAAACGATGTGTATATTATAGCAAATAGCTCCTTTACTAGTTATGATGAAATATCCATGTATAAACTGTGTGTTGCTTCAGTATTTTATAAATTTAATTAGGATAAACATACACATACACCTATTTTGCGGATTAGGCTGTATCTTATTTATGTATGCTGCAATTATATCAGTGGATATGACAATAATAATTATAGAGCCGGTATTATAAACAAAAATTCGATAAAATCGAATAAGTTATAAAATAAGCATTTATGCATAATTTATGCATATCTTTAGGAGGGCAGTATTTGCATATCGATAGAAAAGCATGCGATACCGATGCGGTCCGATATATCTATACAAAGGGAAGCATTAACATCACGTATCGATTCAAACGATTTCGATAAAGTTATAATGCGATATATCGATACAGAACACTTTTTTGGGCATTCCTAATGACATTTACTCGGGAGTTAGGGCGGGAACGCGAAAAAGATTGCGTCACGGCATTGTATTATTTTCCAAAACTTGTGTTATTATCAGTGTTAGTGCATAAAATTGGTGGCATCCTATTCGTTAAGTGCTGGATTACAGGCGTGAGTGTGAGAAAATGGTATAATGATGGTGAAACGTTTCTTTTCGCGTTGTTTCCAAAACTCCATAGAAGCTTCAAGTAAAGTGGCCACCACTTTACTAGGAGTGTGACTTTGATTAGACTATGACTTGACTTGATGACTTCGACTGTGACTTGACATATATTTGCGTGAAATATCATTAACTTGATAAATTATCAATTACTTGACACTGGCTAAATACACGGAGGTGTGGAGCCAAACATAATAAAAAAATGACATTTACTGTCACAGATAACCTAATATATCTGTGTTCACTGTTGACATTGGCTAAATTATGGTTACCATAAAGGCCATTAACCAAGAGTTGAAGTTGACCTTTATTGTTTCGAATAAAACCATAGACAAAAAAGCCGCACAATACAGCCATATAGAAATGTATACCAAGTTAAACATGTTTCCTATTATAATCTAGCTTTTTAACGCGGTCGAGTTAGCTGCAACTTCACATTGTAAGCTATCGATAAAAACACATTGTAATCGATGATTTAAGCGCTACGTGATCCCATACTCTTGACTGCTACTAGTTTCAGTTCCAATCGATCAGCATCAAGTTACTGTTCGCAACAGAGATTCATGATAGGCCTACTGATGGTCGACTCGGCAGTCGTAACGGACGGTCCCAACGGAAGACCAGCGCCGGTTCGTAGGAACTAGCACCATGCTGAGTTGGGGCCGGTTGTGACAGAACTGTGAAAGCGTTGTTCTTTTGTAGTTTTCTTATTAATGTTGTTGTTATATTAATTTATCTTAGTTTTTGGTATTTTTAAGGTAGGGCATTGTGATTTCTAGGGGGGGCATTGTAGGGCAATGCCCCGCCTAGCTACGGCCGTGCCATAAACGCGTGGATAAGACAGTAGTAAAACTCGCTACCCGGGGCTCCGCCACCTCTTTTATACGTACCAAAGTTATTATACTCTATTGGACAAGCAAGGCCAACGATTATATTATAGAAAAATTATACTTTTTACCCGACAAACTAATTTTTGCGGTTGTGTACTATTTTTAAGTATATTGTGTGAAAATAGTTCCACCAAAATAATTGTTTTATCGTGTGATAATTCCACGGAATAGAAATTAGTTAACGCATTGTTTGTTGTATAGGTAGTAGTAGTGGTGACGTGTGTGTGTGTGTGTGTGTGTGTGTGTGTGCGGCGGGTACCTACCGAGGCGGCACTTCGGTTTCCGCAGGTCACAAGTTTAAGTAATGTGTTTGCTTTCGAAAATGTTTCATTTACGCATATAGGTAACATTAATTTCATATTTTTCCTCCGAGCGTGTATTTACCCAGTAACGTTTTCTTCAGTCTGCATAAACCTGTAGATATAATTTAGCACCAAGATTGCCATGTAAATAGGGCGCATTCTGGTCAGCCTTGTCCGCTGCTAGTTGCCTAAGTTATCACCGTTCTCCAGCCCCAACCTCGTGCAGGTCTGTACCCGCTACCCGGTATAGTACACAGTTTGAGCAGTGACAATAACTCTCCGCCCCGGGGCCAGCGTCTGCGGCTGCGGTGCGGGTTCGATGCTCGCTAGCTTCCCAGTCGTTGCACCGCCTTCATCATCCCCGTCAAGAATATGCAAATATTTTAAAAAAATCCTTACTGCAGGCATGTTAAACCCATAAGAAACAAGAAACCTACAGCTACAGCCTTATTAATAAACACGATCTTGCTTTAGACTAGTTACACCATCTTTTGTCTCTTTCGATCCAGCGAAAAATATTCTAGTAGCAAAAAAAGGACAAAAGCTGAAGTAACTAATCCGAGACTAATACCCATTAATTAATAAGGCTGTTAATGTGCAGTGTAAATAGTTGTAAATAACAATAACTTTCTCCGGACCCTAACCTGCACGGCATTCTGTTGTCTCAGTATTAACAGAAGTTAACCCCGCTCGCTGGATGTCGCACGGCATTCTGTTGTCTCAGTATTAACAGAAGTTAACCCCGCTCGCTGGATGTCGCACGGCATTCTGTTGTCTCAGTATTAACAGAAGGTAACCCCGCTCGCTGGATGTCGCACGGCATTCTGTTGTCTCAGTATTAACAGAAGTTAACCCCGCTCGCTGGATGTCGCACGGCATTCTGTTGTCTCAGTATTAACAGAAGGTAACCCCGCTCGCTGGATGTCGCACGGCATTCTGTTGTCTCAGTATTAACAGAAGTTAACCCCGCTCGCTGGATGTCGCACGGCATTCTGTTGTCTCAGTATTAACAGAAGGTAACCCCGCTCGCTGGATGTCACCCGATGTTATTGTTTGGTTTTCGTATCAATACTTAAACACGTTTAGGTATTACTTTTGTTGGGACTCTCGTCTGGGACGGTGTGTTTCAGAGAATATTATTATCCAAATCAAAAAACCGACTCGAGTCCAGGAAACAAGCACCTGCCGAAGTTTCTGTTAGGTACCTAGTAGTTTACCGAGTATATCACACACACATGCACACTAACATACATGATACACGCCCGGTTCCGGCTGCCATTTACCTAATTAAAGCAAACGCATTTCTAGAATTTCTCTTGAACTTTGTAAAGTCGGATATCCTAAGGAAACGCGGGTGAGCCTGAACAATTTCAGTTCTGCGGCCGCTTAATTAATAATAATAAAGTATTTATACTTTTCGCAAGGCAGTTGTTTCCTGTTCGTTGGCCGCATTCCATAAATACATACCTATTAAAAATATACTTCGGCATCTAAAGCTTGACCTGGGACATGAATTATTCGAACTGTAATATCTACTTTTATCCTTGTAATACGCTCTTACGACTACAAGTATGCTCTATATAGACTACAAGTCTTACGACTACAAGTATGCTCTATATAGACTACAAGTCTTACGACTACAAGTATGCTCCAGTGCCTAATATACGAATAATATAATATAATATTTTCTGCCAGAAGTTAGAACCATGTATGAAATCACTGTTAAAATCGTTTTTTTTTTATGTTTTACGCATTATGAGCATTGGGAGCATTCATAAATGAACACAAAACTACCACCTATTCACCGCAATACCTAATATATTTGGGTAATTATTTCACTTTCTACGGAGATATGGAGGCGGTAGGTATACCCACCAGGCATCTGTCGCTTGCAGGCTTTCTACGCAAGCGGGTCACGGAGCCGCGGGTACTCGAGCGGGGCGCCACCGGCGGGGGCTCGTGCGGGGCGCCACCGGCGGGGGCTCGTGCGGGGCGCCACCGGCGGGGGGACGAGCGGGGCGCCACCTGGAGCTGGAACATCGAAGGAGACCGAGTGTAAAGAAGCAAGTCTACTTGTCCAACAGTGGACCCACACAGGTCGATACTGATGGCGACGGAAGCTACTAATCAAGAGTTAATTTATTGCAAACAAGCTGTTTATAGCGCTTTTAAAAATCAAAATCATAATTCAACAATAAATCAAAATGAACAGTACAAGTACCTACAGCCCCCGCGCCCGCGCCCGCGCCCGGCTGTACTCGTAGGTACTTGTACCTACTTGTCCGCCGGCTTCTTGCACAGCTGCAGTCGCCCTGCAAGCTGGTGTGAGTCACACCAGCTTAGCTTAGCTTAGCGACAACAGTCCCATTAACAACTTATTTTTTTATATATTAATAAATGACGTGACGCGCTAGTCGTTCGCCTAATGTTAAGCGACAAGCATAACCCATAACAGTTGCAGTGTCAGTTGGAACTCTAAAATAAAGTTAATTTGTTTGCGATTTAAAGTAATAGTAATACGAATTAGGTAAACTAATCGAAGCGCTTCGTACTTTGTAAATGGCCAACACACAGCTCGAACACAATGATGATAAATATGTTAGTAAATACAATACAAAGGTCATGGCACCGACTAAACGGGGTGCTTTACATAATAATAACACATGGTATTTTATAATATAATGTTGCGCCAGCGACCCGGCGCACGGCCGGCCGGTGACATTGGTCGCAGGGGGGGAGGGGGGGCACAGTTCATGGCATGTCGGGGCCGCGCGCTATTGTCACCAACACTGTTATCTAAGCTAATCGCTGTGTCACGTGACACGTCACATGTCACATAATTTGGTTGTAGACCAAACAATAAGGTGAGCTAAACTTGCCAACAAACGACAAAGTCTTTATTACTCGGGAATAATTATCAGTCACGTTAAACTTAGCAAGCCACATAGTTGGATTTCTTTGGGGATGAAAGGTCCAAGTTCCAGGCGGTGAATGGTGATGGTGGAGACGCAAGTTACGGCTGCTGGGCCGTTGGATGCAGGGCGGTGCCTTCCACTGAAGGTACTCTGTCATAGCTGATAATATTTTCCAGTTTATGTTGAAAATAAATCTTAGCAGAGGATAGAGATTAAAATCGAAGCTGAATTAGTAGCATAACGTAATGCTGCCTCAGGTACCTACTCTCCCAAGAGCCGACACACGCTATTCTGTCCGTTAATAAGTAGGCACCTAATAGCAAATCGTTGATATAGTAAAATGACAAGAAGCAAACTGTACTTATAGTAATGAAATTAAATATTTAGTTATAATGTTCATGATTGTGTCACATTGCGTGACTTCCTAGCAACCGTTTCCCACAATCCTGTCCATTGTCGGCGAGTCGCGATGTAGATAGCGCGGTGCATTGCCCGGTAGGTCACCGGCCAGCGCCTGATGAGGGGGATCGGCGCCGCGTCACCATCGCAGGCCGGGCGCCGGGTGCAGGGTGACGGGTGCAGGGTGCCGGGTGCAGGGTGCCGGGTGCAGGGTGCCGGGTGCAGGGCGCCGGGTGCAGGGTGCAGGGTGCTGGGTGCAGGGCGCCGGGTGCAGGGTGCCGGGTTCAGGGTGCCGGGTGCAGGGCGCCGGGTGCAGGGCGCCGGGTGCAGGGCGCCGGGTGCAGGGTGCCGGGTGCAGGGTGCCGGGTGCAGGGCGCCGGGTGCCGGGTGCAGGGTGCCGGGTGCAGGGCGCCGGGTGCAGGGCGCCGGGTGCAGGGTGCCGGGTGCAGGGCGCCGGGTGCCGGGTGCAGGGTGCCGGGTGCAGGGCGCCGGGTGCAGGGCGCCGGGTGCAGGGTGCCGGGTGCAGGGCGCCGGGTGCCGGGTGCAGGGTGCCGGGTGCAGGGCGCCGGGTGCAGGGCGCCGGGTGCAGGGTGCCGGACGCCGGGCGCGGCGATACACAGTCCACGCTACACCAACCATCGTGGGTGACGTTGATGTCCGAGGTTTTGGTTGAGCCGAAGATAGTTGTTTAGCTCTGGGTAAGTAGTGTAAAGAGTTACGATGTGTTTTAATATTTAAGAATCAAACGAACTTACCTGGTGATGTTTGATATCTAATTATACGAGCGTCTTGAAAGAAGATGATTACACTCCCACCAACCCCTTTTTTTTTCAAAATCCCTAGCATTATCGAAAAAATAAGGCTCTGAAGAATGAGGACTGACGGGAACCAATATGGCGGAGTGAATAGTGAAGTTATCGTCAAATTGCAAGAATTTTAAGGTGGTAAAAATAACTCTAAATGTGTGATAAGGATAGCATCATCTCGCGTGCTGCTGCATGTAAACTGTAATCATCTTCTGAAAGATGCGATGTATAGTAACACAGAGAGATGTTGCTGCAGAATTGTCCGAATGACAATTCATAACACCAATGGGACACATGTACCGACTTGAACCAAATGTACAAATTAAAGCTACTTTGCCTGCTTAAAAACCATGTGCCAAATAAATATCATGACAACCTAAAGTTGGCTCTTTCTCGATGAGCCAATCATTAACTGATCCCTTGTGCCTGAGACCGTATCGTATACATATCACAAGGTATTGATCCCTTTCCGTATTGGGCTCGGCGACCACGCATCATCTGGATGATTATGTTCCACAGCGCCTTGCGCCCTGCTCCGATCCTGGCAGCTTCGCCGCACTGAAATCCTTTTCATTTTCTCATCTGATACCATAGTGTCTGCTTAGTGTATATAGTTTTAGTGAGCGTTGTGTGTGTATCGTGATCATGGAGTCCGAGGTGAGGAGCGGAACTTCGATCCTCGGAGCCTCTGCTCAGATTTACATCATAATAGTCGCATACGGCTTCGACAACCTTCGTGATTTACATAATTTAATAACATAATAGTTAACGTGTTTGTTTCTCCATTGTAAAATTATTTAACGTTTATGTATATAAGCAAACTCTGTCAAGAGATGAAGATACTGTCGAGATATATGTCCGTGAGGGTTGGGGTTCGGGACGTACCATAAATATAGCACCATGCCGAGTGGTCCCAGCGGTGTGAGAATAGGGTCATCCCATCTCTTCCCGTGGGTGCCGTCCAGTCGGGTAAGGGATAGAATAGGCAGCGTTCTCGTCGGTGCATTAATATCCCTGCGCTCACCGCGCCGCGCCGCCGAGCGGGGTAGTCAAGTCGGACCTCCCCTACGATGAGCGTCCACAGTGGGATTTTATGGGGGAGGCCTGGGTTCAGTAGTGGATGTAAGTATTTTGGCTGATTGGTGTGATCACACAGACTGAACACAATTTTTGCAAAAACATTTGTACGCGCGAGGTACAACTTCGCAGAACTACTAGTCTATTAGTGGCGCTTTCAACTTGGAATGCTTTGCCTCGTACCTATTTACTACAGCTGCACGTATAATAATTATGTTTGCACCATGTGTGCCGTGTCTGCGACATGCAGTGAACAGTTCCAGTAACTGCAGTGTATTCTGTGGCGGTAGTCCCGCGACACACGCGAGGTAGCTCCATCGTAATACACGCACTTACCCAACACCGCCCCGAGCTGTTACAGTGCGTGCACCGTTCACACGGGCACAATACGCGGCAATTAATGTCATCAATATCATTGTCAGTGGGCGAGTGTATCGCGCGCATTATGTCCCGATGAGTGAAAGTGTGCAAAAACGTTTGCTCTCAATGAGCGCATTATGTCACGATGCCATGTCTTCTTTGAAAGAGATGCAAGCGATCATGCGATACGACAGTCTTGAACCATTGTAGTTGTGATCGTTAGCGAGTGTTATCCATTTGCTTAGTGTATAGCGATGTACGAATTGCCGGCCTATTGCCGACTATGACCGGGCAGTCGTCATCGGTCGGATGTCTCCGCCAGAGATACGCGCCCTAGGCGACCCGGACGATCCTACCGTTAGACCAGTCAAAACGTAACACAACCAGGAACTGATTTCTCCGGCGGGGTACAAAGTAACCGCCGTAGTTTAGCAAGAACGGTCGTGACTTTCTTTAGCTTTCAGTGGACGCAGTCTTCTCGATCCTCTTCTCTCGGAGACACCCGAGCTGTGCTGGTTATATTACGACAGCCGGGCGTCCCATGCGCCGCCCTCCCGTCCGGTGACGCTGTAATGATCGGTAGAAATATAAAGGATGTGCCTGTTCAAAAAAGCGTTAGACAAAAGGGATAAGCTGCTTGTGGCTTCTTCTCATCGAATGAGAGAGTGGGCCGCGGCGAGTGCCGCGGGATGCATCGCAGCACAGCGCAAGACTCATTCCTCCTCCTCCTCCCCACTCGACATGAAAGTGGACATTTAAATTCAAACTTTTCAAAATATTTTCTCGTCCGTATAAAGTGATAATATTTAAATACTGGTTCTGCTGACCACCTATTGTTTCCAAATGGCAATATAATTAAACGTTAATTACCCAGCTCATATAGGTACAATCACATTACGGCGCCTCCGCACTATTAACTTCATCACTTCTCAAACTGTACCTGGCCTCCTACCTGAAATTGTTTTATTCATTGATCGACAAAATATGTGACAGTGCTCGTACATCTGCCGACCTATATTTAGGTATCTTACGAGAGTGAAGCATGCACACATCCAACAGGAACAGGTATTTATACATTATTTAAAACAGCGGAACATTGGCTGCTGTAGGCAAACATGTCGCGTCCACGGTCCAGCCGGGCCGGCAGATGGCGCGGCTTGGGCTACTTGCACACAACAAACAATATCTAAGTAGTACAACACCGAGCCCCAGTTGTTGCCATTTGCACTTCCAGCTTCCTATTTCCCTACAAGTTACAATCTGGGTCTCTTTAAATCAAGAGTGAATAGGCGCCTCGTGAGCTAAAGTGCTCCAACATTGACCGCATCACCACCCTCCATCAGGTGAGACGTGAGCCCATTGAAGCCGTTGGTGTGGCGACGCGGGGCGCGGGGCGCGGGGCGCGGGGCGCGGGGCGCGGGGCGCGGGGGGCGGGGCGCGGGGCGCGGGGCGCGGGGCGCGGGGGGCGGGGGGCGGGGCGCGGGGCGCGGGGCGCGGGGCGCGGGGCGCGGGGCGCGGGGCGCGGGGCGCGGGGGGCGGGGCGCGGGGCGCGGCGTTAGTGCATAGAATTAAACAAAATAAAGTCGGCGTGTAGTGTACGGTGAAGTTGTGAAACGATCAATAGGATGAGCCCATTGTGTTATGAGAAACGTTCGGGCTATTCATTATAATATTACCGATCTCACAACACAACTCTCGACAAGATGGTGGGCCGTTATGCAAGAGAACCGTTCTCTTGTAGACGGCGCATTATCTTTGATTCAACTAGTCGACTACTAAACATTGTCTGCGACAGGCGCATGTTTTGTTTGCATGAATGGCTAAGTTACGGCGTTATTCTATGGGGCAACAGCACCGCTGCGTCTACGCTTTTTATTCTTCAAAAGAAACTGACAAGAACATTAATGAATATCGAGCATAGAGATAGTTGTAAACCTTATTTAAAAAAACACAAAATATTAACGCTTACAGGCATATACATTTTACAAATATGTAAGTAAATTTATATTGTATATATAAAACATGTATATATTTATATATATATAAAACGGGAAAACCTGCCGAGACACAATAAACCGTTCAGTTCACCACGGAAAGAAGCAAGGAAAAAGGAATCAAGTAACCTTTATAAAACAATTAAAGCAATTTTTAATTGATAAAATCTAATACTATAAATGAATATTTGAATGATTAAATTTAAGCAGTGAGTAAAGTAAGTAGATATATAAAAATAATAATTCATTTAATTTTAGTATAAAATAAGTAACCGCTCCTTTTTCTAATCTAATTTAATTTTGTCTTCCTCTCTTCTAATGCTGCGTGCCCGACAGGTCCACGATGAACTGTTATTTAAAAAAGTATCTACACCTGTATACTACATTGTGGAAAGCAAATAAAAATTGAAATTGAAATTCGTATTTGTTTGTTAAAGCGTGTCGCGAGATACTGCGCCGCATCTACAATCAATACTTTTCGTCGGGATTATTGCACATAAAGCATATTATTGCTCACCGTAAACTAAACATGAAGCATATTATTGCTCACCGTAAACTAAACATGAAGCATATTATTGCTCACCGTAAACTAAACATGAAGCATATTATTGCTCACCGTAAACTAAACATGAAGCATATTATTGCTCACCGTAAACTAAACATGAAGCATATTATTGCTCACCGTAAACTAAACATGAAGCATATTATTGCTCACCGTAAACTAAACATGAAGCATATTATTGCTCACCGTAAACTAAACATGAAGCATATTATTGCTCACCGTAAACTAAACATAAAGCATATTATTGCTCACCGTAAACTAAACATAAAGCATATTATTGCTCACCGTAAACTAAACATGAAGCATATTATTGCTCACCGTAAACTAAACATGAAGCATATTATTGCTCACCGTAAACTAAACATAAAGCATATTATTGCTCACCGTAAACTAAACATGAAGCATATTATTGCTCACCGTAAACTAAACATGAAGCATATTATTGCTCACTGTAAACTAAACATAAAGCATATTATTGCTCACCGTAAACTAAACATGAAGCATATTATTGCTCACCGTAAACTAAACATGAAGCATATTATTGCTCACCGTAAACTAAACATAAAGCATATTAAACGTACTTTTACTTTTCAATATACGAGAGATGAAGAGTAATAAAAATAAATTCTTCGAATCTAACTTCGTGTTTATTGAATTCATGCGGATCAACCCGTGACCAAATGTTTGTAATAACCGTGGTAATGGTATATAATACACATATATATATATATACCATTCATAGCGGGCACAGTCCTTCCGCGTGAGCAACCTGTCTGGTTTGTTGGATCTAAATATAGGCACTTACATATTCATAAATAAACCATTTCGGTATTTCAAGCGACAAACTACATGTGCAGGTAAACCGATGCAGCGAAACAATAGCGGCTGGTGTATTGAACAAAGATATACTAGTTCTCCTCACGCGAAATGGAAGATGAATTGTCTGTCGCGATGTAAATACATCCCTTAATTATATATTTTTTGTCCTGATAATGGCACCTTTATTAGGCGTGTAATCCGCGTAATCGTATGTACGTAAATGCAATTCTTTTCTATCAGGTGATTTGTAAGTATGTTTTTACTCCGGTAAGGCCCTCGGAACTGTAACTTTACTTAAACAATTGGTATTTTAACCTACAAGTACGAATCGTGCTAATATAATAAGCAACTAACAAAAGTACGAAGCGCCCCGAGAGCTCCAACAAGAGTCGAACGCGCGCCTCCCCGCTCGCTGCATCAAGACAACTTGCCACAGAATGTGTGCCACGAGCTTGTAGCGCAGCCAGTTTACATCGATCAACATTTTTATTTTAAGATTGAGATGTGATTGTGTGTTCATTACTGTCAAGGTCACGTCAAGGTGTGTCTGGCAAGTGGCAGCACTCGACACTACGCGCATGCATGATGAGGCCATCGATGACGTCTTCAATGTTTTCCTTACTGGACTTGGCTGAGAACGGCACTTCGGGATTTTATCCTGAGTTGTGTTTTCGTTGTCCCGGAGTGAGGGGGCGGGCGAGGTGGAGCGAGGTGGAGCGAGGTGGAGCGAGGTGGAGCGAGGTGGAGCGAGGTGGAGCGAGGTGGAGCGAGGTGGAGCGCGGCCTGCGTAGCGTGTACACACCGCGTCACGTGTGACGTCACCGCGGCCGGCTCGTGACGAGGATGTTCCTGGACCCGAGGCTAAACTTGTGTCTTAACGAGTCTCTATAAAAAGAGAGAATAGGCTACCTACCGTGACTCAACGACGCAAATAAACACGAAGTAATTTTTTATTGATTCACGCAAAAGTAATTCAGTTAATCGCAGAGCTGAAGCCTCTATACTTAGGTACATGCGTACCGCGCACCTAAGTTATTGTAAAGGACAAATTCATTTAAAATGAAAAGTAAGAATGGTATGTATCTGCATCACAAATCCATCGTTTAATATCACTAATCCAGTGACGGTTTTTTGGCGGGAATGCGAAAAAGATTGCGTCACCGCATTGTATTATTTTCCAAAACTTGTGTTATTTTCAGTGTTAGTGCATAAAATTGGTGGTATTCTATTCGTTAAGTGGTGGATTACAGGCGTGAGTGTGGGAAAATGGTATAACGGGGGGGAACGTATAAGCGGGTGAAACTGCGAGACGGCTATAGCACGTTATGATCATGATTGTAGGTAATATGTGAAAGTAATGATCAGTGATTAGATTACTGATCAGTTGATCACGGCTGGTTTGCGGCTGTTTCCAGAATTGTCCGTGATGAGTCAGCTCTTATAATAACACGCATCGCTCATCTCAAAGGTAGCTAACTGCTGCGGAACACGTTACAAAGGTTGGGTCCGACCTGCTGAGGCCAGCCCCGAGCCCCGCGGTCCACGGCCGAAAGGTTTATTTCTCTTTTATACAGGTACGCACTAATATAGGTACCTACCCATTTTCCCCCCCCAATATATTTTTCGGCATAAAATATCTTTTAAACCCGGAAAATATCTTATTATGTTGAATTCTGATGTATTTATACGAAGTTTCAGTCAAATCAGTTTATCCGTTTTGACTGAAACTACTTACTTTGAAGTGTATTAGCATACAAGGCTACAGTTTTAAAGTTTCTATGGTTTGCAAATAATAAAGAAGTTCGGTGCCCGTGGTACTACCGGTTATCTTGCCCGTAAACTTGGATGCACGAACACAATCTAAGTCTGAGGTCCTGTGTACCAGCAGAGAGACGGCAACAACTCCTGCCCGCGGGAGTACCGACCGGGTAGGCTGTCAACGGGAACTTTTGTTTACTCGCGGTAACATATGGACAATATTTGGATGGTCGCCCGTTACTGTCTCTAATGAGCATATACGCAATATGTCCGTCTTTATGACCGATCATCAATTTCTTTGGAATCCGATATGTTGTGGCGTCGGCGGTAATTGCCTCGTGAACAGACGCAAAACCACTCAAATATTACTTAGTGATAAAAGCGTTTTGTGGTCCGACCTTCAGCCATCAGCGCCGGTAACGTACGGTCCGCGAGATCGTGAGCACCCATGATCGTTCAAGGTACTTATGTAAGTACCAACTGGATTTGACCTCTTGCCACTTTAATTAATCATTTGTTCAGTTTTTAAGTTATTTTAATTTTGCGGAAAATAAGTCCTTTTCGTTAGTGTCGCCAGCTCGTGGTCGTGTAGTCGGACCCCGCCACTGCACGCGCCGCTCGTCCCAGTGTCCGTGAGAATTGATATTATTTTCTTTCGCACGACCATCTGTGTGCATTTCACAAATTTAAGCAGACCATTATAATTTCATGAATAATTGTTGCTTATTATTTATAGTAATTATATTAAAGTAATGGTCGGTAAAGTTGTTGATGTGGCGGATTCGTTTGGTATTAGACCGGAAAGATGGCGAGCGCTCTGCGGCAGGCCCCCGTGTACCCAGCAGTGGGTTAATGTCGATGTGGGCTGATTCACATTCTCTGGCCCCCGGTACCTCGCCTTGTTGTTTTATGAAGTGATCGAACACACGCCGCCGCCGCCCGCTCACAATGAGCAAAGTTATATTGAAATACTAGTTGCGCCCCGCGGTTTTACCCGCGGATAAAAAGTATGTTAATTATTTGCTCATCCACTGGAAAATTTTACTTTTCCGGGATAAAATGTAGCCTATTTGTTAATCTAGTGTATAAGCTATCTTGGCACCGAATTTCATCCAAATCCATTCGGCCGTTTGAGCGTGAAGGAGTAACAAACATACACACATAATCACATACACACATACAACATTTCGCATTTATAATATTAGTGTGATGAAACATGTTATGGACCAACGACACAACCTTCCGGGACTATTGAGACCTCTGACGGTTACTTTATAAACCAACATATCAATTGCTTCTCGAATGATACAGTTGAATAATGTTGTGCAATAGTTTTTCGATATCCTCGGCGGCTGGCTCCACGTTCGGCATTATTTGGATGAATGTATAGCAGCTCGCCGGCGGCGTGTGGCGCCGCCCGCAGACCAGGACCACCGCAACTCTTCCCGCGGGTGCCGCCAGAGCTGAATATCCCAACATTATGTCGAGGAGCCTACGTTCTGCAGGGGACGTCTCCCGGTCGATGAAGTGAATATATAAGCAGCACGCAAAACTCGCAGGTACAAGAATCTCTTCAGGTCTCTTCAGACCTTAGAATATCTCACTTTCGTAATAGCTCGTCGGGTACGACGCCGGCGCCGGGCGGCTGTGATCAAGTTTACAGCAATTATAGCACCAAGCAAGTTTCGTAGTCTCATCAACTGTTGTTTATTCTGTGGTCTGTCGAGATTGAGAGCTATACAGCTCCCAATCGTAGCTCCCCCTCCATCTATAATCATATTATATTTATAACATCCAGCACGCGCGGCTGTCATCGACGACCTGACCGCCGAGTGACGTCGCGGTGGACGATGGAATGCTCGCCTACAAGATACCGTTCCCTCCTTGAATACTCCCAGATCATACTTCCGAGCATACAGAGACGCCGCAAGGTGTCCCATTCGTCTACCGTCCGCGCACTCATGTTGAAGTGAAACGTTCCGCACTCTCCGTCGCCGAAGTGAAACGTTCCGCACTCTCCGTCGCCGAAGTGAAACGTTCCGCACTCTCCGTCGCCGAAGTGAAACGTTCCGCACTCTCCGTCGCCGAAGTGCAGCTTGCAATACACGATACGCACAGTCCTCTAAAAAACTCTTATTTGATTAAAACTAAAAGTAAACCCAAGAGTTTTATAAACTTTGGATTCATAATCAAATTTTAATTGCACCTCATCGGTGATTAAGTCGCAATTAACTGTAAAATTAGCGTAAGTTATCTAAAATTTGCTTAATTATGGTTTGTATTATTTCAAAAGTAAATTGACGGAATGAATTGATTTTCATTAGTACCACTATAGGTAATGAACGTTCAGCTGTGTAATGAAGGAAGGAAGCGTGCGGCCGCGCGGTCGTGCGGGCGTGCGGCCGCGTCGTGCGGTTGCCGTGCGTTTTACTAAGAACGTTCACGCATAAAGGCGTGTCCGCGAGTGCGTTAAAACATAAACATGCGCGCTTCAAGTAAACGCTAATAGAAATTAGCGTTCACTTGAAGCGCGCATGTTTAGCGTTTGCTTCGTAATTGCCGCATTCGCTGTCACGGCTCGTTTGAACATCCCGAGAATATCTCAATGCTGTGTTTTTGCTAAATTATGCGCAGGTACCAGCACCACAGATGTCGTCAATAAATTGAGCCTTGAATTCTTGTTTGTCGGTTAAAATTATGTTATTCATTAAAACCTACTAAGTTAAAATTGTTCACAACGTGATTTTATATTACGGTAAATTGAAACGAGTAGCTGTGATATTGGTCAGCGTTCGGTTTACTTAACATTTAGCGGCCACTTGCTCTCGTCTCAGGAACGGGTCTACAACAAATGGAAATGTCAATATATTGACTGGCCCGACAGCTAGTTTGGTAGTGACCCTGCCTTCTGAACTGCGGGTTGTGGGTTCGATTCCCATCCAGGACAAACATTTGTGTGATGAACATAGGTGTTTGTTCTGTCTGGGTGTTATATTGTATTCTATGTATGTACTAATAATAATAATAATATTTAATCCAAAAATTTACATGAATGAAAATACAATATAAATCTTAGGTAACGAAAGTCTTACAACATTAGGCGCCTGCACTAGGATGAGCCTGTGTCACAGGCGTATTTACATGTATTTACAAACAAAAATTATTTAAGTATTGTATAAGTATGGTTCCCATAGTACAAGCTTTGCTTAGTTTGGGGCTAGATGGCGCTGTGTGAGATGTCCACACATATTATTATTATTATTGAAGTTGTAATTGGCGCCGCCGGTGACGTCACTCGTTGTACAACGATCAAGTAACACGGTTACATTTCGTGCCGAGAACAGCAGCTGCCGGCAACTCTAAATAATAATTTTGCTTGCTCCATTAAATATTTGTGTATAGTCATAAATTTATGTTTAATAGTATATGCACAAGTGGACATACATCCAGTTGTGGACATAGCTGCCGTATCTACGCATATAATCACGACCGTAACGATTTATTGTAACGACTAGAGCCACCCTGCGGTTTTGCCTACAATTTGCTCGATTTCCCGCGTGTTCGGGCTTCAGCCCGGATCCCAAATTCCTTTTTTTAAATTAATATAATTTAAAACATCAAAAAAACGATAAATAAAAGTGTATATTTTTTCTCATAACAATTTTTTTTAAATTCTGTTATTTTATTTTATTTATTTAGGCAATCCAACAGCGTGAATAACATAGTATACAGTAACAAATTTACATACTTAAAAGAAGGCCAAACAGAACACTGTTGTGTTCTGTTTGGCCACAAACAAATAAAAACATGAAACACAAATTAACTATTAATATACAACAATAAAAAATGTGTTTATTAAGCTTGCAGTATACACGAATAGCATGAAATGTTTGTGTGTATGTGTAGTGTATATACAGTGGCGGATTTACCCTAAGGCCTAGTATGTAGTGTAGCCCATATAGTGGTCATTTAATGGGCCTAGGGCGGCCAGATATTAAGGGCGGCAAATCGTGACAAAAAATAACTGATGATAGCAAGAAATAAAAAAAAACCTAAATATTTAAAAGGCTAAGTATATTATCGCGGGCCGCGATACACCGCAACGTACAGCAATAATTTGAAATTGAAATTTCTAACCAAAGAGGAGATATTTGAGGTCAAAGTGACCAGTACGACTAAACGCTAATTTCACATGTAAGGACCTAATATAATTATACCATCTGTACACTTGTCTGACTCGCGCTTGAACGGTTTTTTAGAAAACCGCATTAACATGTCCCTTGGTCCTACAAACTCTCAAGGCATGAACAGCCAGTCTAAGCTAGACCTTGTGCACCAAAGGTCTGGTGTATATTTCAGAACTCAGCTTATAGTGGTCATTTATTATTTTTCCTAAATTGCGTATGCTTCAATATGTCTAGACTAATTTTGATAAATTGACGGACAAGTCAACTCAGGCAGTAAACAATGAAGTCGGACTGAAAAAACGTTTCATAGCCATTTAATTAACATGATAACAAAATTGAATAAAATGTTTTTCCACATAACTTTAACACCACATTTCACCCCCTTAAGGCTTGAACTTTCAAAAACTATGAAACACGTTTAGTTTGTTTTTTCATTTTTTTCATATATTAGCATAGTTTCATAACAACAATAGCTTTAAAAAAATCCCTCCATACAAACTTTACCAACTCTTCTCACCACTTTAAGGGATGATATTTGTAATAAAAAGTAGCCTAAATGCTGACCTGGATAATAAAAATTTACCATAATAAGTTTCATCAAAATCGGTCCGGTAGATTTGAGATCGTTCGCGCTTCGGAACGCAGAATTAAAAACTATTTACGCACAACAATGACAGGGCAAAGGTTAAGCGATCTTGCTTTGCTTAACATTATTCGAATATTTAATTAATGATTTTGCTGCGCTTAAGTGCAGACAAGTTTTGTAACTCATGTTACAATACTTTTAACACTTATGAATAACCTAAAACCGTTTTTAATTCATTGTGCAATTAATCCTTAAACCTCGGAATGTATTACAGATTAGTAGCTATCAAGGTTGATTAAATTTCTTATTTCGATTTAGATAATAGTTGGCAATAAAGTAAATTCATTATCCACCTAATCTATATGATGGGCGCTGAGAAAGAGGCGGCATATGACCTGGGGCCTAGAGCGGCCAAGACTGCAAATCCGCCACTGTGTATATGTGAATATTATATTGCGTACGTATATAATTTTATGTGTATAGGGCATATGCTCTGTGTGTGTGTGTGTGTGTGTGTGTGTGCAGGTATGTGGTTTGTATAGGGCATATGCTCTGTGTGTGTGTGTGTGTGTGTTTGAGATTGTAAATGTGAATGTATTTTTGAACAATTATAATAAGAATAATAATAATTAGTATAGGGTATCTTGACTAAATAATTTAAAGTATTTTTTTTATTAATTCAACTAGAGCAGTGCAATTTTTTGCGTGGTGCGGTCTAAGCCAGAATAATGTTTATTATATGTTCGGACTGCCCGACAAAGAACCGAATTTTGAGCGTAGTTTGAGCTGGAGTGAGGGACGTGAAGTAGAGGTGTATGTCGCGTTCGGTAAGACGGTACTGCCAATGAGACATTGCTCAAGAGTTCAGTACAGTCTATGTTTCCTTATTATGTCATGTAAGTCAAAGTCAAAGTCAAAAGATTTATTGCAAATAGGCTAATTTTAGCACTTTTACAAGTCAAAATTATACTAGGTACTTAAAATTAAGTTATTTCACTAAGCATATAAAATTACAAAGTGCTTATTGTCAAATAATATAGCAAGCCCATTACAATATATGAGTTTGAAAAAAAAGCAGTTCTCTTTCTCACTACTGGTGCAAGCAATCCGGCACAATGCAGAATTGAAAACTTTGATCCGAAGCTTCGATTACAACTGTAAAGAAGAAGCTACAAGAAACTTTACAGTGATGTATTTTTTTTTTTTGTCTTCTTTCTACTGTCTTTTACAATGTATATAATTCATTACAATTGAGATAATGAATATGTTACAAAAATAACCACCACGTCACACCGGTGCAAGAAAAATACCGTGATTATCTTATTATAAACATTACAAATAGAAACTGAATTTATAGATAGGAATAGGCAATAGGCAAAGTACCTAAGCTTTCATACCGTTAAGCTTGGGATATTCAGGCCAAGCTTTTTTGTCCGACACATAATCATTTATTGTGTAATAGGCTTTTTTCATTAAGTTTGACTTTATGAATAATTTAAATTTACGCATTGACAATTGTTCGATACCGTCGGGCAACTTGTTATAAAAGCGTATACAGTTTCCCATAAATGAACCATTAACTTTCTGCAGTCTGAATCTTGGAACTTTCAATTTATTTTTGTTCCTAGTATTAAAGTTATGAATGTCGCAATATCTGGGAAAAGAGCTAATGTTTTTGCGAGTGTACATCAAATTGTCGTAAATGTATTGACAAGCCACTGTAAGAATATTTATCTCCTTAAATCGTTCCCTGAGAGAGTCGCGGGATTTCATGTTATAAATGGAACGAATTGCTCTTTTCTGTAAGACAAAAATTGATTGTATGTCCGCGGCTTTACCCCACAGTAAGATGCCGTATGACATAATACTGTGGAAGTAACTAAAGTATACTAATCTTGCAGTGGCTTCATCAGTAAACTGTCTGATTTTACGCACAGCATATGCAGCAGAGCTCAATCTACCAGCAATGTTTGATATGTGAGGACCCCACTGTAATTTAGAGTCTATAGTTATGCCAAGGAACGTGACAGATTGTACCAAATCTAATGCCTCACCATTCAGTAATAAATTTGTAGGAGACCCCCTAACATTAGGTAACGAAAACTTAATACATTTAGTTTTCTTACTATTTAACAGTAGATTGTTTTTAGTAAACCAGTTCAAAACCAGTGAAATTGCCTTGTTAACGTCGTCAAAATCATTAGTAGATCGGTCAACCTTGAAAATAAGAGACGTATCATCTGCGAACAAAACAATATCACATAGGTTCTTTACAAAAAATGGAAGATCGTTAATATAGGCCAAAAATAAGAATGGTCCTAGTATTGAACCCTGCGGGACCCCCATTTTAGTGATAGAACCAGATGATCTTGCTCCATTAACTTCAACTGTCTGAATTCTATTACCAAGATAAGAAGAGACAAGATCAAGAGCTTTCCCACAAACCCCGTAATGCTTTAATTTAAAAATTAGGGTTTCGTGACATACGCAATCAAATGCTTTGGATAAGTCACAAAAAATACCTATGGCATCCTGTGACTTCTCCCAAGCACCAAGTATATGTATAAAGAGTTCTACGCCTGCATCTGTAGTTGATCGTCCTTTTGTAAATCCAAACTGTTGACTGTGAAGCAGTCCGTTAAGGTTAAAAAATGTTAACAACTGATTAAGAATTTCTTTTTCAAAAATTTTACTTATTGCAGGTAACACAGAAATTGGCCTATAGTTCGATGGATCATTCTTATTTCCAGACTTAAATAATGGAATCAATTTACTATTTTTCATTACGTTGGGAAAAACTCCTTCGTCTACACATTTATTAAATACTTCTGCTAAATATGGTGCGATTAATGTGACAATGCCACTTAAAACCCTGGTAGACATTCCCCAAAGATCCTCAGTATTCGGCGCTATTAGTGTAATAGAACAATATCATATTGCCGCCGCCTCCGCTCTAATGAGTCTAAATCAAAATAACGACAGGCTTCAGAGTATGTTTCGAATGATCTATGGTCTTTAAAGCTTAAAAATTTAACGAATTTCTTTTGTAATGATTCCAATCTATTGATGTGAACAATATAGCACGGTGACCAGATGCTACAGGCGTACTCCAAAATACTTCTGACGTAGGTAAAGTACAAAACTTTAATGCAATCTATATTGGTAAAACAGTTGCACACACGCTTGATGAACCCCAGTTGGTTGTACGCTTTACCAACAATAGTGTCAATGTGTTCAACTAGCATCATCTTTAATCTAATGTGACCCCTAAATCCCGTACGGAATTTATTATTTTTTTTTTTTTCGAAATTCTGTTTTTGATATAGTATTCACTAAGATTATTCAAATCAGTCTGAAATCTGAATTTTAATACAATCTTGCGTATCGTGAATATTTAAATAAACTTTCTTGTCATCAGCGAACATGCTGTACTTAGAGTTGGTAAAAGTACTATTGATATCGAAAAGATACGCGTTATATTAGCAATGGACCGAGTATAGATCCTTGCGGGACGCCAGAGCTAATAGTAATGTAGTCGCTTCGCGCGCTACCGATTGCTACCGCTTGCCTCCTTTTAGTGATGCATGAACTGAACCATCTATGAAGATCACCACGAATTCCCAATGCTTGAAGCTTGTGACGCTTGACGCTTGCGGCCGCTGTCCGCCACCGAGCGCCGCCACTCCACGGTGCTGACGTCACACGCAACAGTTCCATGGCGAGCTGGCGCCGCGCTTGCGGCCGCTGGCCGCCACCGAGCGCCGCCACTCCACGGTGCTGACGTCACACGCAACAGTTCCATGGCGAGCCGGCGCCGCGCTTGCGGCCGCTGGCCGCCACCGAGCGCCGCCACTCCACGGTGCTGACGTCACACGCAACAGTTCCATGGCGAGCCGGCGCCGCGCTTGCGGCCGCTGGCCGCCACCGAGCGCCGCCACTCCACGGTGCTGACGTCACACGCAACAGTTCCATGGCGAGCCGGCGCCGCGCTTGCGGCCGCTGGCCGCCACCGAGCGCCGCCACTCCACGGTGCTGACGTCACACGCAACAGTTCCATGGCGAGCCGGCGCCGCGCTTGCGGCCGCTGGCCGCCACCGAGCGCCGCCACTCCACGGTGCTGACGTCACACGCAACAGTTCCATGGCGAGCCGGCGCCGCGCTTGCGGCCGCTGGCCGCCACCGAGCGCCGCCACTCCACGGTGCTGACGTCACACGCAACAGTTCCATGGCGAGCCGGCGCCGCGCTTGCGGCCGCTGGCCGCCACCGAGCGCCGCCACTCCACGGTGCTGACGTCACACGCAACAGTTCCATGGCGAGCTGGCGCCGCGCTTGCGGCCCCTGGCCGCCACCGCGCGCCGCCACTCCACGGTGCTGACGTCACACGCAACAGTTCCATGGCGAGCCGGCGCCGCGCTTGCGGCCCCTGGCCGCCACCGCGCGCCGCCACTCCACGGTGCTGACGTCACACGCAACAGTTCCATGGCGAGCCGGCGCCGCGCTTGCGGCCGCTGGCCGCCACCGAGCGCCGCCACTCCACGGTGCTGACGTCACACGCAACAGTTCCATGGCGAGCCGGCGCCGCGCTTGCGGCCGCTGGCCGCCACCGAGCGCCGCCACTCCACGGTGCTGACGTCACACGCAACAGTTCCATGGCGAGCCGGCGCCGCGCTTGCGGCCGCTGGCCGCCACCGAGCGCCGCCACTCCACGGTGCTGACGTCACACGCAACAGTTCCATGGCGAGCCGGCGCCGCGCTTGCGGCCGCTGGCCGCCACCGAGCGCCGCCACTCCACGGTGCTGACGTCACACGCAACAGTTCCATGGCGAGCCGGCGCCGCGCTTGCGGCCGCTGGCCGCCACCGAGCGCCGCCACTCCACGGTGCTGACGTCACACGCAACAGTTCCATGGCGAGCCGGCGCCGCGCTTGCGGCCGCTGGCCGCCACCGAGCGCCGCCACTCCACGGTGCTGACGTCACACGCAACAGTTACCCGTTAATGTAACGCACGAGCAACGTAAACACGTCCCGCGACCGGTAGCTCGCGCGGTCAATAGCCGTGCTAATGTATTAAGCACTCACAGTAGGCTACAGATCCTCAGCAGTTTCAAACATTTCACGAAACATCCAATTAGATGTCAGTTTGAGGTCTTGGTACATACTACGTTCGTTTCCAGTTCAGTGCTCTTCTTAAAGGTCAACTATTGAAAGCTGTTGGTAACAAGGGAGCTTTTGAAAGCGAAAGTTCAACGATTTCTACTTGACTGTACTATTCAACTATTTATGGTGAAAATGTTGCGCACGCAGGCGTGCTGTGGCGTGCTGTGGTGTGCTGTGGTGTGCTGTGGTGTGCTGCAGTGTGCTGTGGTATGCTGTGGTGTGCTGTGGTGTGCTGTGGTGTGCTGTGGTGTGCTGTGGTGTGCTGCAGTGTGCTGTGGTATGCTGTGGTGTGCTGTGGTGTGCTGTGGTGTGCTGTGGTGTGCTGTGGTGTGCTGTGGTGTGCTGTGGTGTGCGTGCCTATAGGTAAACAGTAAAGGGCACGTCTAACTATCGAGTGCCGCTAGTTCCCGCTGCCAGCGAACGGTACACTCATCCTCATTCAAGCTAAGATCACATCCAGCCTGCATCAAACACGTTCAGTATGTTTAGAACCAATTATAATATTGTGTCTCGGCATCTCTTGCTCTCGGGGGCGCGCAAGTTCGCATCAAGCGACTTGTACTGTAGATCCAAATATTTTCCTGCTTTTGTTTGCGGCTATAGTTCGCTCACTTGGTACATGTGTCGGCACAGCTGCCGAGGGCTGCCAGCAATCAACCTTTCATTGAGAATGGCGACACTGATAACTATATAGGTATACCAAATATATTGTGCGCGGGAGAGCTCGGTGCGGCGTCATTGTCGTCACTTCGCTGAGGAAACATGAGCGCTGATGAAACCTCGGCTGCGTGTCCGTTAGGCAACCGTACGGAGGAGTAGGAATACAGCATATTGCAGCTTTCTCGGCTGTAGCTTTTGTCTGCCATTGTAGGCCGCGTGGGGCTTACAGACGACATGAAATATCTGTTCTATTGGCTGTCGCACGCGTGGATGCTCCGCGGCTTACATTACACTGTGGTAATAGGTACGTGGAGTTGTAATACCGCGCTTACCCGTTTAGTGATCACTCAGGCTCGTCACTCGGATGGATGTTCGTAAAGCACCTGCTGCATGTTTACATGACGTCACCTGAAATGTTACAGCTTAACAACTCTTGTTTATACACTTCTGGCTGAAGAGCGTGAAACCAAAGTAACGCATGTTAAAGACACCCAGTTGACGTCGGTAGCAAATAGTAGATAGCATCTCCTTAAGCCATCCATCAACATTATGAACAAAGTGATGAATTATCTGATCACTCCGACGTGGGCGTGCGCCGGCCGCCACTCCGCCAACAACGCTCGAACGTCGACACGGCGGCGCGACTACAGGTATAATGCGTCCGCGCTGGAAACTACATCAGGATACAACAATAGGTCCTGGATAGGCCCGCTGGCCGGGCTGACAACTGTAACAATTTGCATACATTATCAAACCGATTATGTTAATCACCAGAGAACCGTAATATTAGTTACGATAATTGGTCTGATAGCTCAGTTGGTAGTAACCCTGTCTTCTGAACTGTGGGTTGAGGGTTCGATTCCCACCCACAGGACCAACATTTATGGGATGGACATAAGTGTTTGTTCTGTGTCGTGACTGTTATATTGTATTGTATGTATGTATTTACAAACAAAGTGTATATTTGTAAACAAAGTATATAGTTATCTGGTTCCCATAGTAGGTACATAGCTTTGATAGTTTGGGGCTACATGGCGCTGTGTGAAATGTTCGCAATTATTTATTGTTTTTAAGACGGATGGTGCGCACGCGCCGCAGGAGCATAGTTCCGACGCCGGGAGTGCGCAAGCTTACGTAACGAGTATGTTTAGTGATGTTATCGTCGTCCTCTCCTGCCTGAGTGCGGCGCACGTCACCGCTCGACTACGGACCTCGGAGTTGCACATTTGGTTGCAAACTGTTGGCGTGTTATACTGTCTCGCAGTTATACTTGATACTAGCGGCCATCGCTGTGTATCATGTTCCTAAGATTATGCACTAAACCATTGTGAAAACCCAAATGTTAGACGGTAGTCAAACCGTAGAACAGAACAACAACGCAATAATGACGTTGCTTCATGCCAATAATAATATGTGACAGAGCAGAGCCAACGTTGGGATCAACCGAGCCACATCATTACAGACCTCCCGCTGAACTTGGGTTTTGTTTAAATTAAAATGTGACACACGGAGTTCAAGTTATACAAACAGCTCGCCATGTTCTCCTTTTCAATTGTCCAAACCGTGGAATGTTCTTCGAAGAGCGCGCGTCATCGACCGGCCGACCGGTGGGTGCAGTCCGGGCCGGGCCGGGCCGGGCCGGGCCGGGACGGGACGGGATGCAATGTATGTAATGCCACTATACTACGCGAAAATACCATAATTTAATCTTCAGGTTGACCGACTTGTATTAACAGTGAACCCTTTAACTTTTTAATATTTACCTTACAATATCGGGAATTTCTGTATGTACGGAAACAGGCAATGATAAGGTATATGGGGATTCCTCTCGTGATGTTTAACTATCCGAGCCATTCTGACAGAGAATTTTATTTCATGACTGAGTGCGAGAAAGACGATACCATGTTAATTGGTGGCAATTTTTTGGATTACTATGTGGACGAACCTTGACTCACAGTGAACAGTTGCAGCACAGGACGCTCTCCCATTATATAGGTACTGATACATTATTGTCGATTGCTAGGATGAAGTTCCGATACACGCATTACTCGAGATAGACTTCCACTTGATTTTCCTTAATATTTCGTCAATATTTTTCTCTTAACTGATTAAAACGAAATATCACTATGGATATACGAATACATTTTTAACATAATTTTAAAAAACACCGAATATCGTAACATATACGATATAAAAAAAAGAAACCTCAAACGTAGTATAATTTTGGACCAATAGTATAATTTTATTTTCAACGCACAATATTTTGTTGAGGTTCTGAATCCCTGGTCATGTTGTTTGTATCGGAGTATTGTGTCCGCTCGTCATTGAGCAACGATTCGTTTCATTCGTTTCATCATCGCGGCATTGTCTCCAGTTGGCGGCGCGCGGCTATATGTACTCATGTACATACATTTGATAGCCAATCGCGTTGGGACAGTCGCTGTGGTGTGGTGGTTGCTCAGGTCGGCTCATAGCCCGAAGGCGGCGGCTTTGATTCCCGCGATAGGACAAGTATTTATGGACAAAAATGCGCAAATACTATTTCTGAGTCCAGACTCAGAAATAGTATTTATAAATAGTATTTTCACAACACCCAGGTGTTGTGAAAATATGGTCCTCGTAGTTCCTAGATACAGATCTGTAATTGCTGGGCGTTATTACTATTACGATAATTGTTCGTACTTTACAGATATCAATAAGTCTGATATACCCGCGGCTTGTCGCACGTCCAGTAGAAACATTTTATAGCACTGGGCTCAATCCTTGGTCTTCTCGAGAAGGGAGGAAGGGTGCAAATTGTACGATTAGGAAAATGTTTTCTTATCTCCGTTTTCGTGAAGATTCTGCCCCGCCCGTTGTACAATGGGCAGTTACATTACACTGAACTGGTATGCACTGTTCCTGAAAGGATTCTAGACAGTTTACTTTGCAACGTTCATGCCGTGGCAAGTACGTCGCAAGTATAGTCCCGACCTCCGGCGGGTGTCGCAACCAGCGTGGCTACCTGCAGCTCTAGCAAAGCTCTGGTTGCCGCCACGTTTTGGCGACGGTTGCATTCTTCGCTTGCGATGTCGCACTTCAACCAATTAAAATTGCCAACCCGGCAGGCAGCGTCCTGCCGCAGCTGCCGCCGCCCGCCCGCGGCTGTATACTCAGTTATTGCACCTCGTAGTATTTACCGATGCGTCATTAGTTTGACTTTCCTGTTTAAATAACCGTTGTCGTTCGGATATAATATTTCAATATTTTGTAGACTGATATTATATTGTGTTGTGGGTATATTTCTGATGATGTAGATGAATAGTTTTTAAATGTATTAGTGTAAAGGTGTCGCGGGCGAGTGCCTGGATACATCTCCAGCGGATCTTTTTTCAAAAACAATTAAGTAAATGCAGCACACAGATATCAGTGAACTAAAATATCTACTTTCATATTTTAATCAACGATCAACTAGAAATAATGCTTTTCTGTTACTTGAGGTGGACCACGGGAAGGAAAAGATCCCCCCTGGCAGTGGTACAGCCAGGCGAGCTGTGGCAGGGGACCACGGCCAGTGAATGTTTTAAATTCTAATATACTTTGGGGACTTAATCAATCAAACGATCGCAACTGTAATGACGCTCTAAATGTAAATTGAAACTGTAATAAAATTATTAGTTAAGTATAATTCATTTACAAGATAATAGGCCAGCGTCGGCGCTCTTCTATTCGCCGACCAGCACCGGTTATCAGGACTAGTTTCCGGCGGATGTCACCGTTTGCGAACAATCGCGCACTGTACACATCGCTATCGTTGATTAACTAGTGAATTAATTTATAATATGCAAATACGTAATGTGTCCTCCGCAGCGATACAAACCACACAATATATATATATATAAGGAAATAAACGTAGAAATCTGAGTTAGGAAGATACGCACTACGACTACGCATGCGCGGCGATGCGATAGCAGTATTTGGATGTTTGGAAACTGCAAAAAAATTATGAATCACGAAATTTTGTTGGGGTTTTACATGGTTTATTTTGGTCCCGGTAAATGAAAAGGTTTTAGGGATCATCGGTCGTTGAAGAACCGAAGGGAAACTCGTTGCACGAGTATCGAACATACTCGTACGATCGTCAATCTATGTTCTACAGTACGCAGACGCTGTTTCAATAATAGTTTGTATGTTGACCGCGGGGCGGCACGTCGCGAGCGATGCGTGACCTCGCTGCCGAACTAAACGTGTTGACATTATTGATCTGATGTTGTACGGACGAGGAGTGGCGCAAGCGGCAGGCCACCGCCGCCGAGATGGTGGGACAAGGGCGGCGAGGCTAAACCACGTCAGTGAATTCCATTCCAGGTGTTCCAATAGGTGGCTGACGACCCTTACGGCCGCGGGCAGCCGTGGATGCTGGAGGCGAGCAGCCGTGGGGAGGAGTGAGGACCATGCTCAGGGGACGCCTTCAGCTTGT